>OZ010736.1:59047655-59647655 GCA_963932295.1 Tipula lateralis | reverse complement strand
CCAAGTGTTGGATTGTTCACCCATGCAAGGAAACGTGAGCTGGGTTTAGACCGTCGTGAGACAGGTTAGTTTTACCCTACTGATGAGTTATTGTTGCGATAGCATTCCTGCGTAGTACGATAGGAACCGCAGGTACGGACTCATGGTTCAATACTTGTTCGAGAGAACAGTGGTATGATGCTACGTTCATTGGATTATGCCTGAACACCTCTAAGGTCGTGTCTAAGCTAGTCTGGGGCATTAATTACATTGTTAGACTTAAACTATTAACTAGAACTCCAGGTTTACCTTCAGTTCGATACTTTATGGTTATATTGATGCCAATGAAACTGTCTGGTCAAAAACGACTATTATCTATTATCATGATTATAGGACTTATGAATTGGATCCAATTAAAATATTGGTCGCTCTCGTGGCAGAGAAAGTAGCATGCTCGCTCTGTCATTCGAGGGTCTCGGCTTCGATTCCCGGGGTGGTGACAAAACATCAATCACGATTGGGTGTTTTTAATCTATATGTGTATGTGGGTTGAACCATGGGCCCTAGTGGCATTGAGTTCTGGACTTTAATTATTATTGGTATTAACAATTATTTAGCTTAGAATCAATTGCAAACGACATTGTTATCGCTGGAGGCGTTGTAAATTGAACAAATAAATATCTTATATGCAAAATATACTTCATGGGAGTCAGGGACGATATCTTCATGGGAGTCAGGGACGATAACTACGGTCTGGAAGGTATCCGTTTCGAAATCCGTTAAGAGCTGGATGCAAAAACGAGTTTTCATCATTCGATGATGATCGGTAATGTAAACGAACATATTGATGTCCTATTATGAGTTCAAAATTCATTGGCCGACCAATTGTTTATGTCAATAGGATGGCAAATAGGGCCTACAGTCATATACGTATTCGATTTAGCTTCGACGTAAGCAATGGCGTTTAAAGCGAACTGTGAATGCCAGATAGTAGAGACAGAAACAAACGGCCACGTGGTAGTCGGGCCTTAATCTTGGTACATGGATGGTAAACGACAAAAGGCGATCATAAATCACAAACGCTGTAACACACTACTAACTTACGTCTTTCTCAATAATATATAATCATCACTTTCATTATGTCCTTACACATGACATTCAACGTATAATAAAACATTTATAGTTTTTATAATTAACGGGCGATACAACAATAATAACAACCAAAGCTGCATCGTAAATATATTTACCGGTAACGTAATGGAAATTTTTGTTCCCAAAAGCTTCCATTTGGTGTACAATTTCTAGAAAGGTATCCCAATGCACGAACAGATAAACAACAAACGCATTAAATAGGACCCTGAAATAACACCATCGTCCTTTTTTTCCTTGTTCGAGAAAAACAAAAACCAAGCGAAAAACTACATTCGTCCATTTCAACCAATCGGAGCGGCGGATCGAAACTTTACGAAGGCGTGGCATAATATCCCCTTCTATATATTTTATGCTGTTTTTTTCCCGATTATTTTTAGAAAAACAAAACACAGTGGCAAAGTATTTTTTTTTTCTCTCCACAACATTCCATTTTCCATATAACATTTTCCCTCCAATTTATAACAACAAACACCACCCTACTCCTAATTTTTCATCAATTGCGTTTCTTTTCTATTTTATTTATGATTATTCTCATGCTTCGGTTTTATTTTTTATACTGTGAAAAGTGTTTTTCCTGTTGTATGTACATACAGAACGATGTAACAGAGCTTTCGAAGCTTTCTCATTCCAACCGCACATATACATCTACAAAAAAAAATTTATATAATTTTTGGATTTGATATAACGAAAATATATATTTAACAAAAAAAAAACTAAATAATTTCAATCGAGTAATGAAAATGGAAAATATGGAAAAACAACAAAATCCTCTCACCCGTATCGGATTGTAACGGATGTGCAAGACGGAAAAGTAAAGGAAATCTAATTTTGTTTTTATTTCTTTAATGATTTTCTTGATATCCCTCTTACTTCATCTGTGTATGTATGCAACCGTACAATGATGGAATAGAAAGTGTGGTGTTGTATTTCGGGGGGTTGGGAGAGTGGAGAAACGATACACAAATCAAAGTTATAAATATTTTCCATTTTCTTCTGTAGATTATCAATTATGCACTATACACAGCTATATACAACGCTGCGGTTAGATTAGTTCGTTATGAATTATGACGACGAATTTGTTATAATGAAAAATGAGAGGATTTTGGGAAAACTATTTATAAGTTCGATAAACTATTTCTAGGTAGACAGACGTTTCAAGTCCACCTGTATGTTGAAGTATTTCCTAACTCCCACCATAATCGATCACGTCTAGTACGAACGTTTTGTCGACCAATGCGGTAGACACCATTTATGCCCTTTTATATTAAGGTTGCTGATCTGAGCACAACTCGAAGCCAAAAACAATCTGATGGTACGCCACCCATACTACCACCTATCCTATGTTTTAAAACAGCCATGATAATCTTGTTCAAACTACTGATCCATTTTCATGTGATAGGTTAGGTTAGGTTGAGTGGCTGCTACAGCACACTTAGACCAGCCACGGTCCGTTGTGACACCACAGGATCTTACTCCCATTTTACCCTTATGAGAACCTGTTTGAGCTTCTTACGTAGCGTAATAAGTCTCGCATCTTATAATCTTCGAGATCAGAGAGGCAGTCCATTATACCAAATATTCTGGTCTTTTGTGTGCCAACACCGGGCATGGACTTAGAAGGTGGACTACCGTCTCTTCATCCTCCACCTCCATACAGCTTCTGCAAAAGTCATTATGTTCTAGACCTAGCCTTCTCGCATTTTCTCCAAGAAGACAGTGTCCTGAGAAAATCCATACGATCGTTTTAAGTTCACGTCTTCGTAGGGAGATAAGTGTCTTTGAGCGTTTCACGTCCAGTTTTGGTCAGACTTGCCTTACAACTCTTCATGAGAAGATGTCCGTTCACCTATCGTTTGCTGGAACTACTGCCTTCTTTTTAAGCACAGTCTTGAGTGCCATTATGGATCTCCCCAACTTTGCCGTTTCCGTTATCAGTTGGAGATTTGTACCATGCCTCGCCAGTTCGTCCACCCTGTAGTTTCCCGTGACGTCTGAGTGGCCGGGGTGGCTCACTACCTAAATACCCACACTACCAACGGAACTCTAGACATCAGGGAAACAGAGTCCATCGATTTGATTACCGCCTGACTTTCCATATATATTGCGATATCAGTCGAGGATACCATATTATATCTCAACTGGTTCATTTTTATGAGATACTTATGTAGAATATCAAAAGACTGATTTCATTGAAAGTACAATTCTGCTTAGTAACGTAGCTTCCAAAGTGAAAATGGGCCTAATCACTGAAGATGTTTTTTTCAATGAAAAGCCGGATCAAGCTATGTAGTCCCTTTGTTGACATGATACTCGCTTTCATTACGACTTATTGAAGTGGAAGCTAAAACACGTCCGTCGTCTAATTCTTACGATCCTGACGTATCTACACTTGGCGTATGTTCCTTCATTTGGAAAACCGGGACGCACTCTGCATAATTCAGTGTTCTTCCTCGTGAATTATTCCAGCTACTTCTTTAATAGTTTGAACATCATTTTCCCCATTTTAGCGAGGGACACAAACTATGCCTATATATCACAAGCAAGATTCGTTTTCCTGGTCTAAGCCTGTTCTTATACTTTTACCCATCACAATACAACTCTCGTATCGAACCATGGCAACGGGTTTGACCTATACAGTCTGTACCAATCACCACAACATCGCTAATAGTGATGTTTGATGCTTTCGTGAACTGAAATCCTGAAACGTCTAAAATACCAATAAGATCTTTGGCAAATCGTCATAAGATGGTGGCATCACAAATATGTATCAATCGTCAGACTTATGGAGTACTGAGGAGGACAGAAATGTCCAGGTTGTCATACTATGTGGATACTTAACAACCGAAAAACTTTAGCAGTCATATGGTACTCAGAACGCTACAACAACGTACCCGAGACATTTTTTGATCCGTTATGGTTTCAAATATTTAATGATGCATCGGAACTGTTTTATGCAGCTTGCTTGTACGTCCAAGCACGTTACCACCCAGGTGACGCAGTGGTAAAAGTTGAGGCAGTTGGAGCAGGAGGTACCGGATGCGAATCCCGATAGGGGCAGTGAATGAACACATTTATGATCCCCTGTTGGAGTGTAGAATTCATGGGCCAACCCATCTTCCATGTCAGTACTATAGGCTGTCATGGTGCTTTGCAATGTGCAGATGGTTCTACGTAACTCGGATAAATAGAGCCGTACGTCCTCAATTTGACTGTAATGGCGTAAGGTAAGGACGTAAATAAGTGAACCACGAAAGAGTTGGAAGTGCCTCGAGCCCCGAAACAGATTGTAGAGATTAAAAGAAAAAACTAAAAGCAGTAAAATAAGTAGAATCACTTGCACTCAAGACATCAGGCACTCACTTGCAAAGACTAACTGTACCATAGTACTTTTATAGATCAAAGATGATATATTCAAAAGTACACTGAATGAAGTCATTAAATGTGATCGGGGAGTAACACAACTCTAGTGGGTTATCTGGTGGGCATAATCACAAGATGACAGATTGTTAAACTTCAATGGGAAACCTATACCATCTCCAAGGGTTTAACCAGCAGGGCGATTCACTATACAGAGGGCCTACAAATAAAAATGGATAAAGGTATAAGGTAGAAAACTTACAAAGGTTGCATAACCATCTGTCCGAGTTCAAAAAATTAGGCTCAAGATTTATTATACATTGACATGTAACAACACAACAAACTTCGTTGGAGCCGACAACCAACTATGGAATGCTGGTGTAGAGTCTGTAAAAAATCCAATCTTACAATATCATGGCAAACATTTCCTAGGTTAGGTTAGGTTGTTGTGGCTGCTTTCACACACTTAGACCAAAGTAGTAGCATAACTGGGCACAGCTCCGTTATGCTACTACTTTGTACGGCTATAGGTCCGAGTTTTCGTAGAACCATCTGCGCATTGCATAGCTCCATGTCATAGCCTATAGTACTGACATGGAAGATGGATTCTAAACACGACCAGGGCTCTAGATATATTTTACACCACCGATCGCACCACCCAAACGATCGAAGGTGAGAAAACCATTTGCATCTTGCCCCGAATCGGGATTCGAATCCGGTACCTCCCCCTCCAACTGCCGCAGCTATAACCACTGCGCCACTTAACGGTATCAAAAACATTTCCTAACAGACTCATCAATAACAACAGAATTTTAGTCAACAGTCACCATCAAATGGGTGCAAGGCAAAATCGATTAAAATCTTCCTGTAACCAAAGCAACAAAGATAAGTGATAAGAGCAAACGCTAAACAAATCCTTATGTCGGGTATTGACCAACTTAGAAATCTCGAGCAGCCTTAAGTCTTACACAATGTATTTTGAGTTGAAGATAAATCTCCCTAACCCTACAGGACCAACGATCTAGAGAAACCTAATATCAGACGTATCTAAATTGTTGGATTTACAAAGAGTGCTGCTAGTGCCTACTAAAAGATCAGGAAGTGTCGTCTGACGAGTTCGTAAAATCACACGAGATCACGTTTCAAAAAATGTCAGTCTGCTAAGCGCCATTGTAAAACAGTGACGACTGTAATCGCGTGTCATTTATGGAACTACTTGCCTTCTATGCATAATTTAACGAGAAGCGAGTGTTATTGTAATAACCATCCTGCTTGTCCGTATGAGGCAGTTAGTGAAGAACGAATTCATCTGCTTTGCAACTCCTTAAAAACTTCATTAAACTCTGGATATTGAGTGATCTGGAATATCGTTTATAAATGAAAGATTATACTAGTTCTAGGCTCCTTAATTCAGCCCTCCAAAATTTTCATATCGTGAGACTTTCGGTGCAGGGATTTTTTCTTAACACAGCAATTGCACGTTCAGTATAAAATTAAAATAAAGAGGAAGTACATTCCATAGAGCAGAGATCACCTTGAAGTGTGCCGTTGGGCTCACAAGTCTTATGATCTATCTAGCTCTGGAATGACTCTAAAATTATTACTATGAAGTATTCCTTGAGTTCTAGAAATTTTCCAATTGGCAAAAAATATTTGTCAATTCGAGCAAGAGATTATGATAGCTACTTGGACTACGTGAGCTTTTCAAGGAATGAGAATAAGCTTAAAAGTTTAAGATTTTTGAGATTGCAGTGAGAGGTTGTTCCCGCCTTAGAAAGATAGCTTCGAGCCATAGACGCAAAAGGAAGTTACATATCTACACGAATGAATTATATCAGGCCTGTCGATAGCTATGGCTTGAATTGTTTATGGCTTAAAGGTTTATAAACATCATGAGGGTTATATAGCCCTATTAGTGAGTGGTATGCCTAGTACAACTGAAAGCCTGGAGGCTAGTACTTTGCATAGCCTATTCTCATAGAATATTTTTGTATTTTACCAAAGAACAGCTTCAGTTTTGATCGCCAAGGACTATCCAGCTTTTTTCCAATCCAGGTTATAAAGCTTTTGTACTGAAACTGATTTTTAGGAACCGATCACATAAGAAAACTCTGTAGCTAATCCATTTGGTATTTATCCTGTTCTTCTAAATAGGAATTTTCACAGATTTAGTAATCACTCAAAACTGGACAAAGCAGTAATCTAGAAAGAATGGTAAATCTATTAAATCATGTGAACTTGTGTCGTATTCCAGGGCGACTCCAATCTCACGTTTTTTGTTCATTTGAGCATCCGTATTGTACTTTCTAGAGTAACAGGACCAATGACCACCTCCTCGGCTGATATCAGGCTGATTAATCAATCTTATTTCAATACGGTAATTTTGAATTGTTACACTTCATGTAAACAAACAAATTTACTGTAAACAACGTAGAGACTATATGACGACAATTACGTAGAGAATATCAACAACTACGATGGTGTATATGTAGATATAAATATACTTGCACAACCCTAATGGTATTATGAAAAATTGATGCACGAAGAGGGACCGTTAAGACCGTTACTTCATGAGATGTCTGATTTCTCACTGCCACCCAGGTCAAACTAATGATCGATTTATTTGAAAAGATCGTTTGCATTGGTCGACTAAGTATTCCCTGCTCTTACATATATAGTTACTGGTTCTGACGAGATCCGTCTGAGAGTGACATTCAACTCATTATCGTTTAAGTTAAATACGAATTAGAGCACAAACAGTTAGAGAAGACGGTCCAGAATAAAAACCATTCGATGAACTTAGTCTGATGTTTGAATCTATTTCTTCTCAGAATCGGTATTGCGGGCTGTATTTGGGTAGTCTCATCTCCAGTTGTGCGATTCCTATCCAGTACATTTCCCAGGTTTCATCAGAAACCGTTTGAGTTATAGATGTCTGAATGCCCCCATTGATTAAGTTGTACTCGTGTCTGGGCGTCCAAATCGAAATAATTTCGGATCTCGTTATGTCTTTGTTCCCAGGTATCCACAACCGTTCATCTTAAGCTTTCGTCATTTGGATATGTAACAGCAAAATCCTCACGATCATAAATGCTTTGTACTATCGTAACGGATCACCCATAACGATTTGATGCGAAAACGAATCCATGAGTGTTACAGTTGCACATTGGTGATGTCAGCTTTGAAAGCTGATCCTCTTGATTCAGCAGCTTTTATTTCCATATTTTCTGGAAGGAGTGGCAAATATCCGGAAACACTGACTAATTATTTTATACTAAGGGGCCATCAAGCCAAAACATACATATCAAGGAGATATCCAATAACTTAGCGAGCAAAGTACCAAATCAACTTTTGTTTCTACAAAATTACTTGTCTGGTAGATTAATTGGTATAGATGCTACAACATTATCATTTCTAAGAAATCCATAACAACACAAAGTCAAAGCAAATCCATTTTCCTTTCTTAAATTTATGAATGAAAAATATACGAGAATGTATGTACGAATATATACATGAATCGAACGACAAAAAGTGGAACACGACAAGAGCAAACGAACTTTCTTTGTTTTTCTATTTCGTCCTCTGCACTGTTCCACCACCGAAGGACAATTATTTTGTTCCATTTTCTTACTTCCCTCTACACGATTCATTGTACAAAACAAAGACGACATCTAATTATTTCTTTTCGTTCGGTGAACTATAATATTTCATATTCCGTTTCAAGATAGACACACACACACACACATATACATTTTCTTTCCTCCCCATTAAGATAAGAAAAATGTATAAAGTTTCGAAAAAGGGTAAATAAAGGTGACCTACTTTAATTTTACATCACAGAGCTTATATATACAGTCGTATACATGCAAAAGCTTTATTGAGCTTTTAACTAATTTTCACTCACATTAATATATTTTACAAAATTCGCACTCAAGTCATTTTGGGTCAGGTGTGTCGAAAAAAAAACACTTTGCATATTATTCAATTACACTGTGCATGGGTGTGTGTGGGTAAAAGCACAACATACATAACCTCTTCTATTTACACTATACTGTGCATTGTTGCTTAAGTCTTTTTTATTATTGTTGTTTTGTGCTGCTTCTCAAAATCATTACCACTCTCATTTTTTATGTGCTCTGTGTGTGCAGAGCTTTTTAATTTTTAGTTTATTTTGTTCCACAAAACTTTTTCTGCACTTTTTTTTTAAATAGTTTTTTGAGTTCTACATTATATAGAAAAATTAAAGCTCGACACAGAATAAAATAAAAAAAATACTTACAATACTTTATAAGGTGAAGAGCTTTTATTCTCGGGTAAAATTTTATTTAATAAAAAGAAACTCGAGAGAAACTGTTTGGGAAATTCTTTACGAGCTCATACATACACATTAAGAAGATGAACAAAATTATCGTACAAAAAAATAGTTTTTTTTTGTGTTATATTAAATACTGTCCTTGAAAGAACTTTTAGTTTTATGTAGTGCATGTTGTTGCGAGCTTTAATGTTGTCATTTAATTTACCCCAGTTATGTGTTACAAAGGAGTAGACTACACTCACCAAGTTTCGAAATAGAGGTGTTTGGAAAAATGTGGAACATAATGAATCTATTTTTGTGTGGGTTATATACCTCCTACCACCCTCCCCCACTCCCATCGATAATTCATGCTTCATTAACATGAACCAGTTGATCGAGGACAAAAAAAAACTATACGATAAAGCTAAATTTTTTAACATACGAGACGACAAAAAATAATCGGTTCGATTGAAACTCTTTTATACGTTATTTCAATCATATTACGTTACAGTTCAGCGAGCTTTATGGGATGATTATGCAAGCTACTGAAAAATAATGATCAAAAACAATGCTGATTATGATTTAATTTCGTTTTGCTGTCTAAATTGGCCTTCTACTCAGCCATACTATAATTTAATCGACTATCTGGTCTATTAACTATCAATTGGACGTCATCAAGGCTTATATTTCTGAATATGGTGGTCGTCCGGGCCATTTCACTAAATACAATTTCTACAGAACCACTTTATTGAAATAAAATTTTGGTCCAGGATGAATTCAGAGTCCAGCAGGAAGACAATATAATGTTTATAAAATAGAACGGGGTGATCTGGAGAGTTTTTCAGCGAAACCCGAGGATGCTACAAAAGTTCTGCAATTCTGCGAATCAGCAATCCTTATCTTCCAAACGCAAAATAAAAAATTGTAATAGGTTGAAGATACCATCTTGGTCATGAGGCACAATCAATGAGACAGAAGTGTTATGAATGACTCGCAATCAGGACAAGACGTTCAAGTTGTCCGTGCGGTGGACCCTCATTGTATTTTAAGAGAACTGAAAAAAGTTACAGCAACGCTGTTTTAGGCAATGATACCCACTGTTTTACTGACAGCAAATGGCTTCTAACATGATTACTGGCGTAACTGTGACGATAAACAGGCAGAGGAAACAATATTATACTTTCTGTTAAGTAACCAGTAACCGGCAAATTAACGCAGAAGACTTTAGGACGACTCTTGTGTGTACTACAAACACTTGTGTCACCGATATTTTTGATTCTCAATCTTATTTGAGGATCAAATTGTCATTGGTTGTCGAAGATCAATTTTCCTACCTGGTTTGGCAATCCTTTAATTTGATTGTCAGGTACCTATGGCATACGAGCTAGGCCGATCTAACGATTGGTAAACCTGCGGCTCAAATCAGTTGACGCCACCTTGCTCCTGTATACTGCTGCAACTTATTACTGGCAGGTAAAAATATTTCCTTCCCTGCTAGTTTCTTAATAGGCTCTTTAGGGCCTTTGTTCTACCTAGTCTTTAATGACTTCTCCATCTTCTTCCTCAAAATGCTCTCATTTTGCCTTTACTGTGCCTGCAATGGTTGTCACCAACACTTGGCGTTGAGCATCTTTTTGGACAAAGGATTTAAAAATGGTCTTTATGTTCCATCTAGGCTTTAATCGTACCCCTTCAATCGGTCAAATTTCCCCAATTATGCTGTTCAAGGCATTATCTTCCTGTTGCAATACTTGCTCCAGGATGCTTTTGGAGAGTAAAGAGGTCTTAGTCATTCAGGGATTTGAAGCATTAAGGGACATTTCGTTGGACGCCTCTCACTTTTGTTTTTTCTCCGGAACTACAGATGTGGTGTCATTGTGCGGGTATCTATCACCTAGCTAGGCTTAAGCTAGCTCCTTTATCGGTTTCAATTAAGGCGTTTGGCCTAATTCACTTGGTGGTGTTCCGTGTGCAAGGAGTCTTTTTTATATATTTTCTTGGCACCTCAGTACATCTTACCGTCATGAAACTTTCAACATGAGACTGTTTTCATGAGGTCCAAATAGCGCAAATTTTCACCGTCGAGGGTCTTTACAATAGTTGCCTTTATCCAACAACCAAAACTCTCCATCACATCTGCTCTGATTTGAATAAGGGCAGATCTCTTCGCATTTCATTACTTGGCTTGGTTCTCCTATTTCCATTCCCACAATCTCCGGGGCACGATGCGTCGACTGTAGCATTTGTAGTTCTCGATTAAGCTTTGACATAAGGTAGAGAGGGTTGCGATTTTTTGGAAAAAAGTGTGGTCTACTATCCTTGTCAGTCATTTGAAATTTTTCCTATATCGTGTGATGTGCATTCTCAAGTATTCAACGACATACCTTAAACATTTATTTAATATTTTATATTTTGGTCTAGGATGAATTCAGAATCTAGCAGAATGAGAATATAATGTTTATAAAATAAGGGGATGGTAAAAGACTTGCCAATAATCTCCGACCATTCCACCTGGAGATATTTTCAGCGAAACCCAACGAAGCTACGGAAGTTTTGCAATTGTGTGAATCAGCAATCAGAAGTGTCATGAATGACTCAGGGCTAGACGTTGAAGTTATCCGTGAGGTGAACCCGCATTGTATTTGCTTGCCATGCTTGCTCTTCTGCTCAAATTCTGAACTGAAAATAATTACAGCAACGGCTAGCATTGATATTGATCGATTAAATCTTCGGTGGATATCCACTGTTTTACGTCGAACGCAACCCATAAGTGTCTCTCATCTATATAAACAAAATAGCTTCCAACATGATTACTGGTATAACTTTGAAGATAAACAGATAGATGAACCAGTACTACACTTGCATTGTGCCTTCTCCAGCCTTTCCTTTAGTAGAATTGTGTATCCAGCAACATTCGTCCCAAATTTCCTACCGGACCTCAGCAGAAATCTTTAGGACTACTTTTGTGTTCCTGCCTTACGACATTCCCATCGCGTTCGGTGGTCCCATAATTAGATTACCAGTTACCTATGACCTGAGAGCCATGTCTATAGGATTACTTTTTAGGGCCTTCGCTCTATCTCTCGATGGAATAGCATATGAATACTCTGTACCCTTCCTCCCATCGCGCACCTCTTTCTTTAACTGTGCCTGCAATGCTTGTAACCAACATTTGGTAAGGGTCCACCCTCTTGGTCGAAGGACCGAATGTAAAATTGTCTTTATGGCCCATCTATTTGAAGATCTCCATCGGTCATTTCTCCAATAATGCTGTTTAGCCATTTTTATACTGGCTGTCAAGGAATTTTGACTTCATTATCTTCCTGTTCCATTACTTTCTCCAGGATGCTTTATTAAAGAACTTTACCTTGTCTCTCTTTAAAGATAACTTGCGGAATGGATAACGGAATAGTTTACACAATTACCGACTACGCTATCCGGGTGATTTAGGCATCTTTAAGCCACCCAAGGATCTGAAAGAATTGACAGCCTTGAAAGCGTCCAATTCCTCACACTTTTATTTTTATCAAGGCGTTTGGCCTAATCCACTTAGTGGGGTTCCCTGTGCAAGGAACGTTTTATGTTTTTTCTTGGCAGTTTTGCACATTTTTACGTCAGAAACTTTCGAGGGAAGACTGTACTTCTGAGGTCCAAATATATTTGTACCGTCGGAGGTCTCTTCAATGGATAGAGAGCTAGAGTCATTGCTTTCCATACACTGATCCACTAACCAAGACTCTCCATCTGCTATGACTAGATTAAGGAAAGAGATCTTAACATTCAGTTACTTGATTTGGTTCTTCTATTTGTACTCTCTCGAATCTCCGGGACACATATTGTCGACTGTAGCATTTGATCAAATTTAGTAAGTTTACGGGACTTAGTAAACGTTTGTAGTGCATCGCGATAAGGATTGTATACAAAATATTCTTCATTTCTTCACGATCGGCGCTGTGAAAGAACACATCTATTATCGCCGGTTGGGGTGCAGAACCCATGATCCGATTCATTTTTCATGGCAGTACTACAAGCTAGCATGCAGCAATATAATGTGCACACTATGGTCAACCTAAAACGAACCTTCAGCCGTTCGTTCTCGACTAAGCTTTGACATAAGGTAGAACGTTAAGAGAGGATTGCGATCGGTTGTTAAAAAGTGTGATCTACTATCCTTGTTACCCTTAACTAGTTAGCTTCCATGGGGTATGCTTAATCTAGATTCTCTGGGTAATACCACCATCACTGATCTTCTGGGTTCTTCTATTCTGTAATGTCTACCATGTTGGTAATCTTCTATATGTTATAAGATTGTTACGTAAAGCCATGCTAATACGTTGACTGGTACACGTGGCATCCACCGGCCAAATGTTAACTTTAAAAATAACGTTATTGAACCTTTTCTTAAGTGTTTCGGCGGGTATCTTGGTTCTGGCAGTTGTCACTGTATGGAAAAGAAGTCACTCTTGTAGTGGTTGTCTGGGAATTTTGGACGCTGTCCTGGAGAAGTTTACTTTGAACCTCTGTTAGGATAAAACTACGGTAAGTACCTTCAAGAGCTTCTGAATCTGAATCTAAAATACGATAACATCCCTCACCTGCTGTTTTAAGACTGGAACTGACGGTGTATTGGGTGTTCAAATAAATTGCCGACATTTTAAGATAGTTTGTGATTTTGACTTAAGAGACAAAGAACGTGAAGGCACACCAAGAAAATTTGAAGATACAGAATTGGAAGAATTGCTTGATGTAAAACCTTGACAGACTGAAAATCAATTGGCAGAAGAGTTGAATATTACTTTGGGAAAATGGGTGCCTAAGAAAGGGACATTGAACATCGAAAAACAATGTGCGAATTGTTGCTTCAACGACAACAAAGGAAGGGCATCGGATCATCACTGGGGATGAAAAATGGATTCAACAATCTAAAGCGCAAACTAGCGTTGGTCAAGCCAGGTGGGATATGAAGGTTGTCGTCTATTATGAGCTGCTGGAACGCTAGGCCACATGTTGCTTTACCTGTTAAAAGTGCCTTGGACAAGCAGAACTAGGAAATACTCACCCGTCGTATTCACCAGACATTGCTCCATCGGATTACCACTTGTTCCAGTCGATGCAAACAGCCCTGGCACAGCAGCACATCACTTCATATGAAAACGTCACAAAATGGGTCTGGGACCACAAGACTTCTTCTTTTGGGGACTCCGTTTATTGACTGAACGATAGGTGAAGGTTTATTCTCTCTCGACGAAACATACTTTGAATAAAACATTCTTTCATTGTCTTGCGTAGACACTGCTACTGCGATCATTATCTAGTTTGCATTTTCTCCACTCATCACCGCGTAAATAGAGGGTTATAGTTATCGTTTACTATGACTCACCCATTAGAATTGCTGTGATTGGATAAATTCCATCAGTGCACAGGGATTTGTAATGCTTCAAACTATTGTCTCTCCTATCTTTAAGTACACGGTGTTCGCCGGGAAGGTATACTACTTTGTTCAAAACGCACTATTTATCGTGTAGTGAATGATTTCGAAGAAAGAGGGTCTGCAGGTAATAGACTCAAGTATGGGCCACAACGTACTCCAAGATCGGCTCAAGAGCTTGGTCTTGAAAGAACAAGTTTGGCCACAATTTTGCACAAGGATTTGCATTTGTTTCCATTCAAGATTCATTTGACACGAGAGCTTCTTCCACAAGACCAGTTACGCCGCCGTACATATGCCAATATGATGTTACAGCTCGCCCATGACAACCTCGATTTTCATGGAAAAATCATAATGAGTGACGAGGCACATTTTCATTTGAATGGATATGTGAATAAACGGAGTAGTCGGTTTTCGGCAATGGAAAACCATTAAAAGTGACAGTCTGGTGTGCAATATGGTCAGGAGAAATCATTGGACCTTACTTCTTTGAAAATGAAAACGGCGTAACGATAACTGTGGATGGGGAGCGATATCGTGATATGATTGAAAACTTTTAACATGTGGAATCAACAGCACGGTACTACATCGCATACAGCCAGGATTACAATGGCATTACAGCGAGACCTCTTTCCACAACAATTTATTTAAAAACAATGGTGATGTTGATTGGCCTCCACGGCCGCCTGATTTGACTGCTTCTTTTTGTGGGGATATCTGAAAAGCAAGCCTAATGCAAACAAACCAGAAACGCTTGAGCAACTCAAACAAAATATTCTCAAAAGAGCTCGCATTTGTGAGGCTCACATTCTCTTTCATTAAATCAAAAAATGTTAACAAACAAAGTAGTATACCTTCCCGGCGGACACCCTGTATTTTTACCGCACGAGTCATCCGAACATGCAACACCAAGTCTTATAGCTTGGTAGCCAAAGCTGATTAATAAGCGATGGAAACCTCTACACACGACTCTACCCACAGCCTAAAACAAAACCAGTATCGGGTTGAGGTCGATTAGAGGTAGAAGCCGTTCGGTCTAATGATCTGACCTTTTTGTAAAATTCCCGAGATTGAAGAAATTCTGGATGATACGAGTATATGATCCGCCGTATTAGTATAATATATGTTTAAGAAAAAAAAAACTCAAAATGTATTTAATGAATATTGAGAATTTATTAACACAATTGGTTTTACTGTTTTCTGATTGATGATCGTGGAACAATAGACAGAAATTTATTTTTCTTACAAAATCATCTCATACAAAATTTCGCCTGATACGACATCTACAAAAAATGTTCATTTAATTTATAATTTTATTAGACGTGACATCTAGATTCAAGCTTTGTGGTCATTGATCTCATCTGAGTTCGGTTATATGCAACCATCCATGTAATCACAAATAAAAATGTCAAACGATTTAAAGCGACTTAACATACACCCCCCGTTAAACTGGCTTCAAAAGAATACTTGTTGTGGTTAAGATGTTTGATTTGTCTCTTGGGCCTCTTCAGGAAGATCGCGAACTATTGGAAGTACACATAACTTTTGTACATGTCGTTTGATTTCATTTGTTTGCGTTTTTAAGGTGACTACTCGGATTAATCCGTCAGGCCCATAGGATGCAGTTTCGTAACTCGACCAAGAAGCCATTGATTTGGAGGCAGATTTTTATCTTGGACCAGGACGACGTTGTTGATTTGGATGCTCTGATTTCGATCTTTCCATTTTAGGCGCGATTGTAAGGACGTGAGGTATTCTACGTACCATCTCTTTCAAAAGTGCTGGCTCAAATGTTGTACCATTTGCCAACGAGTAAGGTATGACGGTTTATGATGGGTGATACGGATCAAGACTGTTGTCGTTGACTATACACAATGGTCGGGAGTTTAGGATTCCTTCAACTTCAGCCAGCAGAGTGTTCATCTCTTCGAGAGTTAAAATAGTTTTCCCAATTACCCTTTTGATATGAAATTTGGCGGATTTTATAGCCGCCTCCCACAAGCCTCCAAAATGTGGTTAGTTAGGCGAGATGAAGTTCCATGCAATACGACACTTAGAAAGGTAGTGTGATATATTATTTGATCCTTTTATTAGCTTTAAAAACTCTTCCTTTAATTTTCTATCCGCACCGACAAAGTTGCTGCCATTGTCGCTGTGAAACTCACAGCAAATGCCGCGGCGAGCGGTGAATCTTTTCAGAGCTCCTAGAAAGGCGTCGCTGGATAGGTCACCCACTAATTCTAAGTGCACTGCTTTTGTGCTTAAACATACAAAGAGACATATGTATGTTTTGTATGTTCTTTGGCTCCGTCCTTTTATTAAGTGGAGTGAAATGGGACCGGCGTAGTCCACCCCAGTTTTGAGAAACGGGCGTACTAACTCGACTCGGGAGCTAGGCAAACTACCCATTAATTGTTGTTGGCACTCCGCCTTAAACCTGGTACATATAACACATTTACGGATTACTTCCTTCGCCTTCTGTTTACCATTTGGGATCCAATATTCTTGACGCATAATCGACAGCAGATGGGAGGGGCCTACGTGCTTGTGATCTATATGGACATCACGAAGAATCAGTAGCGTGATTGTTGAATTTGGAGGGAGAATTAGTGGATGCTTCATTGAATACGGAGCTGAGCTATTTTGAAGCCGACCCCCAACGCGAATTAATCCAGAGCTGTCCAGAAATGGATCTAATGACTTTAGGGTGCTGCTCTTGCTCACAGTTCCCGTATTTTGGAGTGCCAATATATCGTCTTGATAAAATCGTCGTTGTTCATGTTGACAAATTAGGCGTATGACATGAGTCAACTCCTCACGCCGAAGATGAATGCCTCTCGATCTGTCTTCCTTGGACTTTTTGGAATTTCCCAAGAATCGTAGGACGTATCCAAAAACTCTTTCCAGTTTTCGAAACGACGAATATTGACTAATGAGATCAATGAGCCATGCATTTTGTTGTACACATTTAAAGCTGAGTATTATGGGTTTGTTCGACACTTCCTCATTATACCCATAATCTTTAAGCTCGGATGGCCGAAAGTCCGCTGATTTGATGAGCCAATTGATGGTCCGTTCCACCATATCGAATGCGATTTGAGTGCGCTTGGAGTAAGACCTCTGGAGGCGCAATCCGCTGGATTACCGGCTGACAGAACATGCCTCCAATTCGGGATGAGGTGTTGAGTATTTCCACCGTTCGGTTACCCACTAAGGTACTCCAGCGACGTGGATGACTGTTACACGATTTGAGAATCAGTCCACATATACGTTTGATTTGTTTTTAGAATGGATTCTCCTTTAATGGTCTCCACGAGATTGGCTAAAAGTAGAGCGGCACACAACTCCAAACGGGGGAGCGACTGCTGCTTGATAGGTGCCACTCTTTTTTTTAGATAAAACGAGGTGTATATGAGTTGTGCCATCCGATTTCGTCGTTCGAAAGAAAACCACGGCAGCGTAGGCGGATTGACTGGCATCGCAGAAACCGTGAACGTCAATGATTGATCCGTGGTCGGCTTGTATGTATCTGGGAATAGATATAGAATTAAGTGCTTGAAAATTAGACCTTATTTTTAACCAAAAATCGCCTTTATCATGTGGAAGGGGATCATCCCAGCTCAAGTTATCTGCCCATAGCATTTGCAGAAAAAAGTTATCACAACAGGAGCCAGCCAACCCAGCGGATCAAATAATTTACTTGCTTCATATATAGGGAGACTGGTGAGCGACGTACCGATATACATGAACGTATCGTACCTGCATACAATTAAAGATTAAGTAATACGTACAACAATGTATGATGCAGATCTTGTCTTCTTCAATTATCTTATAAATATATAAGTATATAGACGAAGAAAATTGAAACGTTGCGACAATCAAGATAAACAAATTTCATAATAAAACTGACATAAGCAAATCGTTAAATTTAATTAATCATTTTCCAAGTATCTCGCGCTAATTTATTGAACTCGTGCACTAATTAACAAATTAACACTGTGTTCGGTTTGGATTATATATATTGGGCCGCACCACAACCAATTCGAAAGACATTCACTCAACAGCAAGCATATAATGTTATATATGTTGAAAATGTGCAACCATAACATAATGTAACCGTTTTTTTGTTTGTGTCTTAGCGTCTAATAAGACGTAAAATAATTATACATGTGTATGGTTGGCCTGTGTCTTTGATTACTATTATGTATGTACATATATATACGTAACACATATATTAGGAATTTATTGTATTGCGAAATGATTAATGAAGGAAGTGTATAGATATGTAAAATATTATGACTATTGTGTAAAACACAATTTTACATTTACATTTACATTTACCAACCATTTTCAGTCGATTTGATTAGATTGTTTTCTTTTTATCTTTCTGTTGTTTCGATATAATAGGTATATAAGTACATTTCTGGTTTCTGATTACTTTAACCTTATGTCATGGTTTTGTTTCTTCAAATCTGCAACAACAACAACAATAAATCTATAAATGTTAATATTAAATTATGTATACGTGAAGTACAAAAGTAAAATGTCATTAAATTGGTAAAAAAAAAAAAAAAGAAAAACTGTGAAGTAAATTTATTCCAAAGTGTATGGTACGAGTATATGCAAGAGTACATAACACCGCCCATATGAATGTGAATCGAATTACATTTCATAAATTTTTAATGAGAAAAATTGCAGCGAATGTAACAATGTCCGTATGTGCCTGTGTGTGTATATACATACAGACATATATACACTGCAAAGTGTATCCATGCATTTCTTGGTAATGCTGCACAATTCTTATTCATGACACCACACAAGCACGAGTCAATAAAATTTACTTACTCAAATGCAGTATCCTAAATATTTACGTGATTCAATTCTTAAAAGTGGTTATATCCTTTTACAGTTTATAATTTTTCCTTTTCGGAAAATCTCGGAAAAATTGCAGACAATAAATGTATGTGTACAAAAGAAAATGCTGAATGTTGTTGTGTGTGTCCCTGTGTTTATATATAGACGATTATCAAAATGTTGACCTGGCGTCGTTTCAATTCGATGTAATCAACATCCAACGGTGCTTGAGACGTGCAGAATGGGCTCAAATACCTTCGGTTGAACTGTAGTAGAGTCATGTTGAACTGTGGTCTTATAAGTCGCTCGATTTACCCATTGCGACTAGTCCCGAATTTTATTTCTTCTTCGACTGAAGGTAAAGAAATCTCGGCCCAGCGTACTCGCTATCCTTTAATTATTTTTTTTTAGAATGATTCATTTATTTCATCCATTATGTACAGTAGCGATACAATATACTTAAAAATAATTAACATTAATATGAAGAGAGTTACAAAATACAAGTTTAAATAATAAGTACAATATGTAATTCAAAAATTCAAAAGAATAAGAAAATTCAGATTTAAGAAATGTATCAGTTTCCCAGTGGATTTAATATCATTTGAAGGGGTTACCAATACTCAAAACCTATAAATGTTTAATCCTTTCGTTTCTCTCCATTTAAAAAATTTAATTTTAAATAATAATATGTAATATCAAATTTAAAGTAAAATCGGTATTAATCGCAGCATTAATAAGAGTTTAACATCTTCTTACATAATAAATTGTGAAATATTGGAATGGCAATATTGTTTAACCACGACTTTAAAATTCAGGATGTTTTGAAACAACTTCATCGAATCAGGTAACTTATTATAATTATTTGGACCAACACTCGACATCCTGTTCCTACCGTATTGATTACTAAAGTTGCTTATGACACAACTAGATCAAAGGAATGTGAAGTCTGATAACCATGAGAAACCATTTGAAATTGTAGATTGAATGATGCTCCCACGCCAATAACAACCTTATGGACATAAGTCGTAATACATAAGAAGTTTAATGCTAGTAAAGAAAAAATTCCTTTCGCCGCTTCGGAATACAACTTGAGAGTTGGGAATAAAAAATGTAACTTATAAACAGCCTTCAATGCTTTATTTTGCTGAGTTTGAAGTTTAATCAACCTGGATCTCGCAGAAAGCCCGTAAACACCGATGCCATACGTGTATAGTTGTGGGGACAAAGTGAGATAATTTACGCATGAAACCTACTAAAGGAGCTATCTTTTTACATAAATATTCAATATGGTATTGCCACGTTAATTTGGAATCGAATATGACACCAAGATATTTATAGTTTTCCACACTCTCGATATTAATATTGGAAACTGTAATATTAGCAGAAATATTTACTTTTTTGTGTGCTGACAGGAATATCAAAAATTTTGTTTTATCAAAATTTCTATTAAAATATTCATTCAAAATTGATAAGCCAGCCTGTGCCATTACAGGAATATTATCAAAAGTCCTACTACTATAAAATAAAGAGGGATCATCAGCAAATAGCCGAATTTTACCGTTTAATTTCAAATTACAAATACCATTGATAAATATTAAAAACAGTGTTGGACCAAGAACGCTACCTTGGGGTACCCCCGTTGAAACATGTTTTAGAGTACTTAACTTCTCAGTAATTTAAAAGAAGTCCCTCTAAACCCATATAAATATAATTTTTCCAATAAGAAATCGTGGTCAATGCAATCAAAAGCTTTACGAAAATCTAAGAATAGTGCACCCATATATGGGCGATCATTTAACGCTTGACTAATCATATCAACGGTTTCCACCAATGCAATTTCTATACCAATTAATACTGATATCCATAAAAAAAAGTCGTTTTTCTTAAGAAAATTACAGATTCTAGTATTTAATACTTTCTCATAAGTAATTTGTCAAAAATGGGAAGAATGGGAATAGGCCTATAATTATTAACTTCAAATTTGTCACCACTCTTGCATACAGGCACCACTCTGGCCAACTTTTAAACAGTCTGGATAAATTCCAGTAGATATAACCCTATTGAAGACCTCAGACAAAACATTTTTCAGTTGGTGAATATTTTGCTTAAGTATTTTAACGGAAATACTATCGGGTCCGCAACCCTTATTATCATCAAGCGCATTAATTAGATTAAATAATTCGGCAGGAAAAGTAGGCTCCAAATAGATGGAATCAGAGAGTCGGCTAATGGTACCAAATTTATTGAAATCATTATTAGTGATCCCAGCAATGAAAATTCGCATTCCGAAAAAAATTTGTTTAATATATCGCTGCAACAGTGATGTCCCAGATCCAGCGACTTATGTGAATCAAACAATAAACTCTATTTCCTCAACAATATATATAATTTGGTTTATTATTCGATTTAATACAAATTGGCTTTTGGTTTCGTCGATATCCAAAATTGAAGTGACCGATCTACTATATAAACTTTTTTTTTTTATACATTGATTCAATATAAGCTTAACTTACGATTAGCTAAGTATACATAATAGCTATTTAAGTCTAGATGGCACGGCATTGATTTATCGTTCTCTCGATTGGCGGCAGATGGTTTTTATATGTAGAAATATATCGATACTTCATTATCGATCATTATAATTGTCAATTCTGTATCAATAACAATAACAAACAGAATTACGTAAGTCATATTACAATTAATTTCAATTCAAGTGACAAGTTTTACAATTTTATATTATTAATGATTAAGATAAGTGAAAATTAATTAATTTAGGAATTCAATATAAATGTTTAGTCATTTTCAGGTTCTGGACATGTTACAGCTTCCAACATTCTCCCCGACGTTGAATCTTCCGATTCAACTGGAACTTTACAGAGTGCGTGAATAGCTCGACGAAATAATCCATTTTTTGTTTTTACTACAGCTACTCTGACTAACCCGTCGCTTCCAACGCAAACTTCTATTATGCGGCCTAGTAACCATTTTGTAGGCGGTAAATTTTTCTCAATAATCAAAACAATGTCGTCAACTTTAGCATTTGGTTTCGCCGATGTCCACTTTGATCGCGATTGCATTGTTGTGAGATATTCAACATGCCACCGTTGCCATATGTGTTGTTTCATTTGTTGTAACATCTCCCATCTGCTTAAGTTGGATCTTTTGTCGAGTGAAATGTTCTTTTCCGGAATTGAAACCAATGGATGTCCAATGATGAAGTGTGCTGGTGTTAAAACATCAAAATCGGAGTCTGTGGGTAACATACAAATTGGTCGTGAGTTTAATATTGCCTCAATTTCTGTCAATAGTGTTTGCAACTCTTCAACTGTCAAAATAGTATCGCTGACGACTCTTTTTAAGTGATATTTCATCGACTTCACAGCAGCCTCCCATAACCCTCCGAAATGAGGCGCATTTGGTGGGTTGAAGTGCCAACGGATGGACTCATGTGACAGCAAGTTATGAATACTTTCACAGCTTGATTTTAATAAAGAAAAAATTTCGCGCAATTGTTTATCAGCACCTATGTAATTAGATCCACAATCACTAAAAACATCAGTACACAAGCCTCGTCTCGACACAAATCTTTTTAACGCCGCTAGAAATGTGGTAGTTGACAAATCGGTAGTTACCTCAATATGAACTGCTCGAGTACTGGTGCACACAAACAAACAAATGTATGCCTTTACTGGTTTTTGGCCCCTTCCTCGTCGATGATATACTTGAAACGGCCCTGCAAAATCTGTGCCCACCTGCAGAAATGCTCTTGTATGCTGAACTCTGCATTTTGGTAAATTTCCCATCTCCTGACAATATGGGGTTGGCTTAGCTCTAAAGCAGGGAATGCATTTCCTGATTACTTTTCGTATTTCCTACTTTGCACGTATTATCCAAAACTTTAGTCTCAACGTGGCTAATAAGAGTTGTGCACCTGCATGATGGTATTTGTTGTGGTAGTCTTCTATCAGCAATTGAGCGAATTTAGATGGCGGTATAATTATTGGATGTCTCGTATCATATACCAGATTTGCATTTTGAATTCGCCCTCCGACTCTCACCAGGCCATCAACATCAATGAACGAATGTTTTAATAGACGTTTTCAGTGATTTGTTTTGTTTGATGGATGTGATGTCTTCCATCATGAGATTGTTTTGTACGGCCTTACAACACAGTTTGACTGCATCCTGTAACTCTTCAACTGTTAGGGGACCTTTCCGCTTTGGTACATTTTTATGCACATTGTAAATAAATCGTTGCACTAGGGCTGTTACGCGAATTAACTTTCTGAAAGAAGAGAACATATCAATTAATTCAATTAAGATGAAGAAGAGAAGTTCTGTTGCCCACAAATGTTTGCCACCGGATAGGAACATCTGAAAGCCAATCCAATACAATAGTTGAATCTGTCCAGCAAATCATATTAGATATCGATATAGTTAATGTTTCAGTGACTGATTTTGCAAGTTTTGATAAGAGGAGAGCAGCACACAGTTCGAGTCGTGCCACTGAAAGTTTCTTTACTGGAGCCACTTTAGATTTAGCTGCTATCATACAACAACTGTAACTGTTTGAGCTTGTAGGTTGTCGTAAATAAATAACCGCTGCGTACGCTCTCTCACTTGCATCGCAAAATCCGTGGATTTCGATGTGTTTACTGGGAGTACCTAGCCATCTCGGTATTCTTAGTTCTTCTAAGTGATGTAGTTGCTGTCTGATATTCGACCATTGCTCTTTTATAGCTTGCGGTAATTCATCATCCCAATTCATTGCTGTCAACCATAATGTCTGAAAAAGGATTTTTATCTTTATAATTACCGGAGACAGCCAACCTAATGGGTCGAAAATCTGACTGCATTCTGATAAAAGCTTTCTTTTGGTGAATATTGGATTTTCCAAGTTTACATAATACGACCACACATCTAGCTTCGGATCCCAATGCAACCCCAATACCTTCACAGTGATACCTTCCTTGGTAAACTCTTTGACACATTCAGCTCTGTCTTGTTTTGGTGTACTGCCTAAGAATTCATCCGAATTTGATATCCATTTTCGCAGACGCATGCCAGCACTAATAAGCATTTCTATTAAATTATTCCGCAACAGTTCAGCCTCTTCCACTGTTCTAGCTCCGGCTATTAAATCATCGACATACGTACAAGTACTTAATGCATTTGCAGCTAAAGGAAACTTATCACGATGTGAAGCTGCGATTTCATTTAATACACGTGTTGCTAAATATGGAGCAGCTGCTGTTCCGTATGTTAACGTTTTCAGCTTATAATATTTCATCGGTTGTTTTTCGTTCCACCGCCACACTATTCCTTGATGTTTAAGATGATCCTTATGCACCAAAATTTGTCGATACATATTTTCCACATCAGCGCTAATTGCTATTTTGTGTAGACGAAACCGAAGTAGTATAGTGTAAAGCGTAGGTTGTACTTGTGGGCCGACCATCAGCAGATCGTTAAGCGGAATCCCAGTTGACGTTTTCGCAGAAGCGTCAAACATCACACGAAATGTATATTCTTTCATGAACTGCATATACATCTTTTGAAAGTCATTATTTTTGTGGAATTTTCGCTCCATAGCTCTTTGTCGGCTTACCGCTACATTTATTGAATTTCCAAGAGTTCTGGCTTTGAAGTTAAACGGCAATTTAACTATATATCTGCCATCAGGAGATCGACAGGTAGTCGTCCTAAAAATTATTTCGCAGTTTTCTTCTTCTTCCGTTATCTGTTTTATTTTTGGAATTTCTTCAACTTCCCAAAATTGTTTCAACATAGCGTCTACTCTGGTTTGTTCCACATCACTTTGACTCATATTGCTGCTTGTTATCCCTGATACTTCAAGCTCACCTCCTAGTATCCAACCGAAAATTGTTTCCACTGCAACTACATTGCAGTGGTGTTTAATACGGCCTGGAAGTAGTACGTTGAACACATGTTGTACGCCTAAAATGAAATCAACTTCTTTGGATATGTTAAATTTTGGGTCAGCTAACAATATGTTTTGATCAAGACAGTCATAATCAAAGGATTGGGATGGTAGTTTCGAACATAGTGTTGTCATAACCAGAGCGTCAACCTGGATTTGGTTTTGGTTGTCATATTGGGATTTTAACGTGACAGTGACTACGCCTTTTGTAACTTGACTCCCTGAACCACTAATCCCAGTAACAAGTGTTCGGTGTTTTCTTCTAGGTAGTTTCAGAATGTTGCAAAGCTTCTCTGAGATAAAGGTTGACATAGACCCAGAATCTATCAATACTCTACACGTATGTTCAACGCCATAGTGATCCATGATTTTAACCAAAGCTGTTGGTAGAATACTTCGTGTTGAAACCTTTGCATGTGCTAGGGTACTGCTCTGTACTAGCTGAGATGATTTACTCTGATCTGTTGGTTGAGGTATATGAAGCAGTGTGTGATGTTTCTTGCCACAATCACCACATCTAGTCTTTGCAAGACATCAAAATACTGGATGATTTAATTTTAAGCAATTGAAACACCGATTGTTGGCTTTTATACACTGTCGACGCTCTGATACTGAGAATTCTTTAAATTTGTGGCATTCTTCTAACAAATGTGTGGCTTTGCATACTGGGCAGCTACGGTCTTCTGATGCGACGAATACCTTAGATATTCTTTGAGTTGTTAAACGTTTAGTTACCACTGGCTTTAATGACTCAAGTGCATCAGAACGGTTTAACAGGAATTTGAAAAATTCTTCTAAGTTTGGTAAATCTTCGTGGCACGCAGCTTGGGCCCATAATGCTCGAGTTTCTACATCTAGCTTTTCCTCTAAAATGTACAAAAGCCATACATCTCTGGATTCCGCGTCTTTACCTAACTTCTTTAAACCTCTTATAACTTCATCTGAACTATCCAAAAGTTTTCTGATGTTGGTAGCGTTCGCCTGATGAATAGTTGGTTGATCCATGAAACTCCTAATGAACGCCTTTATCGTATGTTTCTTCCGATCATATCGAGCACATAACTTTCTAAATGCTTCGAAATAATTGCTTTCAGTGATTGGCATATGCTTCAGCAAATTGTAAGCATCACCCTTTAAGAATCCTTTTAGGTATTGAAACTTGTGAGCAGCAGATAAATTTGTATTTGCATGTATTGTTTTAACATACAAATCATAAAAAGACTGCCATTCCGTGTAGTTCCCAGCAAAAGGTTCGATAGTAATCTTGGGAAGTCTGACATCAACCGGTTGTACCATTGATACATTCATGCTATTATTTATCGGAATATGTGATTCATCTGGATTTTGAACATTATATTGGCGTATGTACCGATTGAGCTTTGATTCCACGACATAAAATTGCTCAGTAAAATCGATCATACCACTGTCTTGTTCTGAATCTATCTCAAAAATCGCATTTTCTATGTCCTCAAATTGTTTCACTAGTGACATTAAAAATCAATCAGTTGAATTGGTTATTAAAGAATTGGTCCAAGAACACTCCCTTGTGGTACTCCTGCTGTTTTTTTTTTTAATTGAGAGTATTCATTCTCATATCTTACTCGGAAGTGCCTCTCTGATATGTATGATTTTAAAATTTGTAAAAATTGCTCCGGAAGATCACGCTGAAGTTTGAATTCTAGCCCCTGGTGCCATACTTTGTCGAAAGCTTGCGCTACATCAAGGAATACGGTTGAGCATATTTGTTTGTTTTCAAGTGATTTCTCGATTACATCAGTAATTCGATGTACTTGTTCTATCGTAGAATGTTTTTCCCTAAATCCAAACCTTGGGCCTTTTAAGGTTTTTAGTTGCTTTCCATAATGAATAATCAGTACCTTTTTGCCCAATTAGAGTGGTTAGATATTTATTAACTGATTGATTTTTAATGTCTTTTAATAGGTATTTTAATTTGTTACACAAATGTTTAAATACCTTCTTATTTTCCGGATTTCGATATTTTTGCCAATTCTTTTTAAGAAGTTCTCTTACTTCTTCTGGATAGTTAACTTTGCGTGTCATTTCCTGACTATAATTTGGAGTACTTTCCCACGCAGCACTTTGGATTTCATTAATGAGCTTATCTAGTTCGTCTTCTATTTGGCCTGATCCCTGTATTGGATTCTGCAACCGTATTCTTTCTGTTAACTGGGTTTGGAAGATTAACAAGGATTTCTCTCTTTCATAATGATTGTTTGGCTAAGTATCATAATAACTGGTGAATGATCTGATGAAAGACTTTCACTGTTCTCTATATGGATATAATTATCTGAAATCCCTCTTGTAATAAAGAAGGCTATAAGATCTGGAGTCTTGCTGATATCCGTAAGCCAATAAGTATGGTGCACTGCCTGAGTGAAACTCGCACTTTAGCTGTTTGCCTGCTGCAAACAGTTCTTTTCCTTTAACAGTCGTTAGCCGTGTTCCCCAATAGGTATTTTTTGCGTTATAATCACCTCCAATTAAAAAGACACTTCCTAGTGTTTTGAATAGATCAGTATACTCTATTTGTTTGAGATTGTATCGTGGGGGGCAATATATTGTTGAGATACTGCAGGTTTTTGTATTGTTTAATTGTATTTTGATTGTTGTGACTTGCATGGAGAACTTTTCGACTTTAAGTTCTTCGTTTTGTTTTATATGATCTTTTATGAGGATAGCTGATCCACCTCTAGCTTTGTTCTCTGGATGTAATGCATGGTAGCAGTTATATCCTTTTATTTTACAGAATGAAGTTTTGGTGAAGTGGGTTTCTGATATAAGACATATATCTATATTATGCATGTTTTAGAATATATCTAGTTCCTGTATGTGATGCAATAGCCCATTTGCATTCCAGGTTACAATGCGTATTCATTTATTTTGTTTATAGTTAACATTTTTCAGTATATCCTGTAGAACGAGCTCCACTTTAGACTGTTTCTGCTCTGTCTGCTGGACTATCTGTGCATAAGTAACGTTTTCGATTACTCGCTCTCTTTGCATGTTAGGAATTGGCGGTTTTGGTTCCGTGGTTTTTTTTATAGGTTGTATATTTCTTATTGTATCCGGTTTGCGTGATTTATCTCTCATTTTTTGTAGTTCTACTGCAACTTCACACCCTCTGTAGTTTGCTGGATGCTGGCCTTTACAATTGATACATTTCGGTGCTGTATTTCGGGGAACTGTGCATTCGTTTCCTGCATGTTTTCCTGCACATTTAACATACCTTGGTTCATGGTGACTGTACTTTTGTGTATGATTATAATCTTGGCAGTTTTTACATTGAGGTATTAGTCGAGTGACCTTTCTCGGTGTTTCTATTTTAACCCTGAGGTTGAGGATAGCCTTAATATTATAAATATTTTCTATTTGTTCTTTGTTGTCGAAGGTTAGCATGAAAAGTGGGAGACCTCTTCTCGTGATTTCAGCATTCCCGTCTCTGTTTTCTCGTCTCTCTTTTCTGATAATGTTGACTGCATCGATTATTTTTAGACCTTTGTTTTGCAGGTCCTCAATAATTTCATCTTTTGAACAAGTTGGATGGAGACCTCTTGCCATTACTTTGATTGATCGGTGACCATCAGCATTTAATTTGTTGGCTAGAGCTTTGTAGTCTTCGGTCTCTGTTGTGTTTATTTTCCAGATTTTATTACTGAGTGATATTAGTTTGTAGTCATTTCTTACTACTTCTTTCATCAGTTTCTGAATACTGCCTTGATTTGCTATGCCTAGAATGTTGATCGGGGGTGGAACCTGTTTCTTTTTTTCTGGGTCACGCACTTTTTGGGCAGTAATTGCATTGGCGCTTTGGATATGGCTCAATTTCTGTTGACAATTCAGCTTTTCTCTTGCTTAGGTTTGTTTCTTTTTTGCTCTCTTGGATTTCTGTAGTATCCAGTTGATTTCTCTTTCAAGCTCGTCTTCATCAGTGTGATATTCGGCTTGATCTGGGGCGAGTACTTGGTTGCTCACTAATGTTGAGTTTCCGGCGTTGTTATTTGTATTTATTGTTTCTTTTAGCATTATGTTTTCTTTCTTTAGAACGGCAACTACATTGGTCAACTGCGCGATTAATTTTTCATTTGGTGAAATTTATTTACTATCTCCGTGTTGTTTATAATATCTATTTGAGCACAAGAGGTGGCTTCAGTAGTTGACTTCAGTAATTCACATCGCATTGTGGTGCACTCCGGCGGTGGAGTTGTTGGTGGTGTTCTAAGAAGTGCATTACTTCTCCCACCAAAGGTTCATTCATTTGTCGTTTTTTCCATACCCTGTTAGTTGTAATCAGTGCTTGAGACGTGCAGAATGAGCTCAAATACCTTCGGTTGAACTGTAATAGAGTCAAGTTGAACTGTGGTCTTATAAGCCGCTCGATTTACCCATTGCGTCTAGTCCCGAAATCTATTTGTTCTTTGAATGAAGGCGAAGAAATCCCGTGTCTATTTTTAGGCTTTTATAGGCCATTGTTGGTGCTAACTGTGTCAACAGTCTGACTCCATCTGTTTCAATTACGAACTGGGTACTTCATATTGTTGTTAACAGTCTTCGTCGCCGACAGCGACCTCTTCGTCTATTGAAAGGTGGCTCTTCCGTTAAAGATCGCTTAATCATTCGGTTCAGATAATCGGATATTAAGAATTATTTTTTACCTCCAATTACTGACAGCCATGTCGCCACATATCTAGTTTAAATTTTATTATTTTTTATTTAATTACAGATACCGATATTGAACTGGATATTCTCCATTTACATCTTGTTGTTAATCGTAAATTGTTATATTACTCATTTTCACAAACTCATACATTTCCTTATAAGCCAAACCACCCCCACACATTACTCTGGTTAAATTATTTGCATTGTGTAGGATGCTGAAGCATGATCTGATACGATTGTATTTCGGGCATACTAATATCAAATGTTCAACATCCTCCACCATGTCACACAACACACAATCTTTTTCCATGGTTCAGTCTGATTCTCTCGATTGTTCTTACCATTCGTACATCTCCTTTGTTTTTCTTAGAGAACGGGATTCTCAAAGGAGTAGCGCACAACTCTCTGTACTTCTTTCCTTTTATCAAACATTTATCTTCATATTCACACTCCCATTTTCTCCACATATTCATCTGAATCATTCGAAGTACGTCTCTTTCATCCTTCTTTTCATACTTCTGAACCAATTCATTCATTGTACCCTTCTTAGCTTACATATCAGCTCTTTCGTTCCCTTCGATCTGTCGATGTAATATTGTCACAACACATTGACAGATATGAGCATACTCAAAAATCATATCCACATACACATTGCCTTGTATTCCACCTTCACATTTAACCAAACCTATTCCACTCTTGGAATCGGAAAATATTACTATTTTCCGATTTCCATCATTCACAGCCAGTTTTATTCCTCATATATTCCTATTAGTTCTGCGTTCATTATACAGATGCTATTATCCACTTTGAAAAATTTCTCCATATTCATGCACACAGTAAGGTTAGTAGGAGCGGGATGCGGACCGGCATTACCATTACTCAAAAACATATCCATATGTTCAAGTGCAATGCTGGATCTATATGTTTGTACACCGCCCTATTTTGAAGCCTTACAACCATCTCATTCCAAAACTAATTTTTCCTTGTAATCATTCTCACGGTCTCTTTAACTATGATCCACTCTCTCTTGTAATCAAGCGGTCATTCACCCATTTCAGACCACAGAGTATGTATTGGGGTTGAATTAATTGAATAATTGGCTTACGTCCCTTTTGTACCATTTCTATACACACTAATTCCATATCCTATTTTGGAGGAAATAAGGGACTTTTTTAACATATCAGTCACACTTGGGTGAGCACCCCATTTGATAAACTATTCATGTGCTTTCCACAATTCATGCGTCGATCAATCCAAAAATGTTCATTTCTAATATTGTCTATCTTAATGTTAACAAGAATTTGGTTTTCAGCATTGATGCGGTGTATCTCACTCGTATATAGGTTGAATAGAGTTGGCGATATCTTACTTCTTTGCGGAAGACTATTCGCCAACCCTTCCAATCCATATCAGCTTCCATTCAGAATAATTGTTATTTCACTCATGAAATCTTTTATCCACATACATACTTTCCGAGAAAATCCAAACTTCGAAAGAATTTATTGCAATTTCTACGGAAACACGTAATTGTAAATATGTCCAAAAATACCGCAACAATTTTATAAAGACATTTAACAGACATTTGCCGCGATAATTTGTTGCCACATTCGGATCCCGATCCTGTATAGGAATGGGCACCGCAGACTGCTTTCTTTCCATTTATCTGGTATTTTTGAACTCATCCACACCGGAAAGTGGTAGATTTAGAATTGTTCCGTTCCGGAAGTGGTAGATTTAGAATTGTCTAACACTCTATCTAATCTTTCACACTCACCATCTAATCTTCCATTTTCACTAATTCTCTCAACTTCATTTTGCTCATCTCGCGGTTCTCACTCACCACATTACTCACATTTAAATATTTACCATTCACTCGATTAAAGAAACCCCATACGTCCTTAGTTGGTGTGGTATGTGTCATTTGGAACACATATTCCCGCCAACTTTTCCTTTTGGCTTTGCGAATAGCCTTCTTCAACTTTCCAGTCATTCTACCATACATATCACAAATAATTTTTTTTTATCATGAAATGATCTCCACCCCAATTCTCTTCTTCGACATTCCAAGTGACTCAGCCGGCCAGCTCACTAGATATCAAGGACAGATCTAGTGCACTGGCCGTACCGCCTACATTCGCCATCCTAGTTGGCCTCCCATCGTTCAAGAGTACTAAATCGGAGTCTTGAATTAGGTCAGCCAACTGGTTATCACGTACACAATTATTAACACAACCCCACATTCTAGCATGAGCATTCATATCACCTCCAATTAAGAATTCGCATTAAATTTCTGTACTCGTGAATGGAAAGAACTCGATATTTGCCATTGACGTAATCAAGGTCTCACTCTCATATCCATGACAACGGATCTGATATCAACAACCTATACGTTTTTTTTGTATCTCTAATCTGTTTTGGGGCTCCAGGTACTCCCTAATTGTTCGCGGTTTGCTTATTTACGTCCTTACTTTTACGCCATTTCAGCCAATTCGAGGACGTACGGCTATAGGTCCGATTGTCCTAACCATCTGCACATTACATAGCTCCATGTCAACCTTTAGTGCTGACATGGAAGATGTGTCGCCCCATGAGTTCTGCACTCCAACAGGGAGTCCTTGCATCCTGTCCTTGCATCTTTTGCAGCCTGCCCCTATCGGGATTCGATCCCGGTACCTCTCGCTACAACTACCTCAGCTTTTATCACTGCGCCACCTGGGCGGAATCTATACAAATTCAGCTGATTATCATTTGCAAGATATTTCTGGAGTGGATGTAGAGGAAATAAATTCGTTATTCATAAATTCATATCCTCTTCCACTCTACTATCGTCTGATGAGATACAAGACACCACTATTGAATCAATCGCGCCTTGGTCTCTTTAACGGATTCTCTGGTTTAAGAGATCGAGACAGATTGAGTGGAAGGTCGGTACAAGGTCGTTTATATCTAAAAAGTGATTAAGGTCAAAAGAAAGCCGTGGTTCCAGGTAAGAATACCCAGAAAGTGTTAATGTGATAGACGATATAACCGGAAGAACTGGATTCTAATCTGATTAATGACGGAATTCCTGTTAGAATATTAAGGGAGTTTACCAGTGACTTGGCTCCAATATTTACAAAAAAATTTCATCTTTCTGATAAGCAAGGTAAATACCCGAACGCCTTGAAAAGTGTAATGGTGCAACCGGTCCTTAGACGTGGTTGGGATAAAACTGACCACTCAAAATAGTCATCCGTGGCTAAGGTTGTAGAGAAATGCATTAACCAACAACTGGTGCATTACTTTGAGGTTAATAAAACATTTTCTGATAAACAAGATGGCTTCCGCGAAAGCCGCTCCACCACCGATCTCTTGATGTATGTTACAAACAAATGAAATCTCGGCCTTGATCACCACGGAGAAGCCTTTATAATTGCTTTGGAGATAAACAAGGCTTTTGACAAGGACTGGCATGATAATCTCATTTGTAAACTTGTGTCATACGGCTTGGATTCGATGACCATCAAATGGTTAAAAAGCTTTCTCAAAGACCGAAAGTTCAACGTTGTGCTAAATGGGAGAAAACAATCAACAAAACATTTTCCAAATGCCTGAGTCCCTCAGGGATCAGTTTTGTCACCAAATTTGATTTTGTTTTAAAGGGTGGTTAAATTTTAAGGACCAACGTTGAATGTGAACCACTCCTAAACATCAAGTTTTTTTCTGCATTTAATTTGACATTTCTCAATTTCAGACTAACTCAATTTGAACCATGGAAAGATGCAGCAATCGAGCAACGCGTTAAAGTTATTCATAGGCATATTATAAAATGGGTGTTCAAATCAAAATGCATATCGTGCACTTCGTGATATTTTCGATTAATTTAATCGTCCAAATGTGCGTACAATCGGAAAAATCGTACAAAAATTTGAGCAAACCGGGTCTGTAGGACTCATGCTCGTACTCTAGAAAATACTTCTGCTGATCGCGATAGTGTGGCTGAAGAGCCGTCCACCTCAACTCGTCGCCGTGCCAAACAATTGCACCTCTCACGCTCGTCGTTGATGAAAATTATGCATAAAGACTTGCATTTACACGCTTATAAGGTGCAATTGAGTCAAGAATTAGAGCCTCTTGGCCATTCCAAACGTCGTCAATGGCCAGAATGGTGGCAAGTAATGGCAACAGTGGATGATTTTCACATTTTCACCTCAGTGGATTCGTCAATAAGCAGACTTGACGCATTTGGGTGAACATAATTAAAGAGTGATTGTCGACATCATTGGGTCGTATTTTTTCCAAAATGAGGTCGGTCAGGCAGTTACTGTGAATGGTGTTCGCTATCGTGAGATGATCACGAACTTTTTATGGCCCAAATTGAGAGATATGGATGTGGACGATATGTGGTTTCAACAGGACGGTGCCACGTGCCACACAGCTAACGAAACAATTGCTCTTTTGCGCGACAAATTCAATGGCCGTGCTATCTCACGTGGTGGCGATGTCAATTGGCCGCCAAGATCATGCGATTTGACACCATTGGACTTCTTTCTTTGGAGTTATTTGAAAGAAAAGGTGTACGTCGATAAGCCAGCAACAATTCAAGAGCTAAAGGATGAGATAATTCGGCACATTAACGGCATAGAACCTCAATTATGCCTAAGCGTCATCGAAAATTTGGACCATCGGGTGGAGGTGTGCCGTCAAGGTCACGACGGCCATTTGGCCGATATTTTGTTCCATACATAATTGAAACATACCATATTATCATAATAAAAAAATTGACAGTAATTTCCTAAATAATTTGTGTTTTATTCAAAATCAACATTGGCCCTTAAAATTTAACCACCCTTTACATTATTGACTTTTTGGATGATTTTTGCTAATGATGCAACATTGTACTCTTCTATTTCATTCGAGGTCGAGCCTACGCCTTCAGAGTTAGTACAATAATTGAATTGAGTACAATATTTGAGTGGAGAGTAAAAAATCAGGTCACATTTAACGAGAAAAAAAACCAATATGCACATTCTGGCGTAAAAGAAGTCACAACGAATACCATTTTATGGTGAAAGACCACGTTCTCGTGGGTTGTGACTCAATTCGTCTGCTTTGTGTTCAGATTAGCAACAATTTAAAATGGAATGAATACTTATATGTATTCGAGAGCCAATGGGCCGTTATGTGTCCATCCACCACTTCCATATATTTGGCTGTGCCCGACACTATACATGAATAATTGTTCTATTCCGCAAGCGTGCTGCCCTAAGGTCTGCACACATCATGAACCAAAGATCAAGCGAAAATAGGCATAAGCACCATCTCGATAGTAAAATTCAAACACGAAGATAAAACTTCACCTTGAGAACATTTATTCCGGACAGTGGAAGAGGTCCACGCTATTTCAGCTGCAGAGAAGGAGTGAAGGACGCGTTGTCAAACTCATCTTCAATGTTCAAAACTTTATCATACTAACACAAACAACCAGTAAATCACTTATATATCCTTAAAAATTATCCTTAAGCACGCCAACTTTCATGTTTCCATCTTATAGATGGAATAAAATTGTTGGCTCTTATCAAAATCTGTATTGTTTCTGTATGGGTTGTAGTTTCCGTAGTGCTTTTGCTGGTAGTGCTATTTTAAAGCTCCTTGTCAGCCTATATAGTACTGACATGGAAGATGGGTCGGCCCATGAGATCTGCACTTCAATAGGGGTTCATAGATGGATGTGTTCATTAACACCACCGATCGTAATCAGTTGGTGAAAAATGCCGTTTATATCCTCCCCTATCGAGATTCGAATTCGGTACCTCCCGATCCTTGACCTTGGTGTATATATCACTTTTTCTATATTGATGTTTGGATGAACCCTAATCATTTCAAAGTTTTAGGCTGCTGTGTGGATAAGCTTTTACCTTCCTATAACTTTATTGATACCCCACAATGCATATGATTCTTATCTCTTTTGAAAATTCTAATCGAGGCGTAAGGTCTTGTTTCTTACAGAACCAAACGGAAGTGTGTTTTTAACGGCTTTTACAGGCCACCTTGTCAACAATCTGATTCCATCGGTTTCAATCACGAGCCAGCTCTTCATACTGTTGCAAGTGACCTCTTCGCCTACTGAATAGAGGCTCTGCCTTTAAAGATTGCTGTATCGTTCGGTTTGAATCAGGACGCAGAACGCGACAGAGCCAGTATACTCGTTGTCCTTTGATTTCATGCATATCAGGAATTTGCATTAAATTCCTGATCTCGTGGTTGAAACGAACCCGGTATGTGCCATCAACGTTTTGGGCCATATATTACACGCATCTTCTTCTCTAGAATGTTAGAAGCCATCTGTCGTACTCATCCGACATGGTTCAACTCTCACATCCATACATGACAATGAGTCTGATCAAAACTCTGTACAGTTTCAGCTTATCCGGATTTCCAAGATATTTTGCTTACAGCAGTAGACAGACGATAAAAAGCACGATTGCCAGCGGCAAGGTAAACCTTGACATCCTCTTCCACACTATTGACGTGAGTAATGAGATATACAAGATACTCCGAACACCAGAAGTAATAGTAAATGTTCTCGATAGCCTGTTCTGAACTGTAACACAGCATTGTGACTGCGTTACTGTTATTTTACAAAGATTCCTTATTCAAGCGCATAGCATATAGTCTCTCTCGATCGATCGAGTCATAATCTAGGAATACGTAGTGTATACATCGCGAGATGTTTCGTAGATTAGCCCTGTGGATGGAGGCAGTCGTGTTTCGTAAATATTACGAACGAAACATGAGACCTATAGAATACCACCACAGTATCCAGAGCTTGACGTATGAGGCGACTAAATCTGGTTGGATCGCTGGACTCGAAATACTAAAATCTTAACTGTAAGTCTTATTGATAAGTATTTTAAGGAACGATGTCAGATGTTGTCTTGAGGTGATTCAGGAACAACGCATTGTCGTTTAGAAAGATGTTTGTGTTTCACCACGGTTAGTTTAATACCCGCCAAATACCTAGAGCGCTGGATAAATACTTTATATATGCATTATGCCGCATCAATACCAAAACTACATCGTCCACACTTATCATATATTCATAAGAGATAACCCTTATCGCGCATACACAAAACAAATATAAATCCAACTCTTAACTATACGCGGCGCCATTATTCATATTTTTGTATATAAGTTCGGTGTCAAATGGATCTCTACTTGTATTCCTCCATATAGTCTCTTATTTATATAGATACGCGTGACTAAAGTCATTCATGAATAAGATCTTATTTCTTATTTATGCTTGATTATGTTGTATAACAATGTGTGTGTGTATGCCGCCATTTAAAAACCGTGAAGATGTTTTACATTTATATATTACGTATAATGAGGAAGCCACCGGTTGCGAGCCCACATCAAAGTACATATATATACGAGTATATATTGTGTTAAGACACACCCGAGCTTAGAGTCATTCAACGACGAAACCTTTAATATGTTAATTATTTGCAGTCGAAACTGCATGCATGCATAATGTTGTGCCGTAAACGTATACAAAACTATTAATAAAGCAAATAAATAGTTTAGATTATTTCTCACGCGCGCTACCTATATATAGAGGTAGGTATCTGGGTATAGCTGCAGCAATGTCTAATTTGTTAAGTCGCTTGTCTTATTATTTTGTTTTCGCTTAAGTTATTTCTAACGAGAGAACAATTAATTCGTGCATGTAACATATACTCGTACGTATGTACACAATTGTGTCACACTTTCAATTTTATTGTAAATTCATTTAAGTAAATGTAAATGTAAATGTAAAAAATAATTTCGTTCAAAAAAGGGAATACCAACTAAGTATATGTCTGCTATTGTTGTACACGCTAATTAGGGCCAACTACCGGACATTATACAAAATTAATGAGCACATACACACACACACACACACTCGGCTGAAGATTTCGAGAATTTCCTGGACACACTAGCAGAGGACGTGAGAAGACATGATCTGGTCGCAATTGCCGGTGACTTCAACGCTTGGTCCATTGATTGGGGCAGCCGCGAGACGAATAGACGAATTTCGCAAAGGCACCGCGAGCTCCAACATCGACCTGACGTACATTAGCAGTGCTCTCTTAAAAGGGGGCTGCGATTGGAGGGTAGATGAGGAGTTCACTAATAGCGACCATCAAGCTATTATCTGGGAAATCAACACAAATTCCAGAAGCGGGTGGCGTCAAAGAATCGCAAGGAGGCAGCCAGTGGTCTGGAATACCAAATGCTTTGATGCAGAGACCTTCAGACTGATGATGAGGGGACCACCAGTGGATGCCAAGGTGTCACCCTAACAATGGACGAGCACCAGTCCACTGGTGGACCTCGACCATTGCACAACATCGGCGAGAGTGTCTAAAGGCAACACCAGCGCGCTCGGAAGAGAGACAGGACCTCAACAGAGGAACTGAGACGAAACTACGAAGAAAAAAGGCGTCTTCTAAGAAACGCCATCAACTCGAGTAAACGAGAATGTTGGAAGGAACTCTGCGCAGAAGTGGACCGGGACCCATGGGGCAGGTCGTATAAAACGGTCATGCATAGGATTAAAAGCCTACCCGCAACAACACCAACTTGTCCTGACATGCTGCTCAGAATAGTTGCTCACCTATTCCCGGAGAAACCAGAACTCCCCGATTACCACCAGGATGAAGTAGTGGACATCCCCGGAGTCACCATGGAAGAGCTCACGAAGGCCTGCGCTAGATTGCAGAATGGTAAGGCACCGGGACCAAGCGGCATACCCAACATCGCACTCAAAAGTGAAATTGCTGCCAGACCAGACATGTTCATAAGCATGTACGACGCCTGCCTACGACAAGGCGTGTTCCCGACCCGATGGAAGCAGCAAAGGTTGGTTCTTCTCCCTAAACGGAAGAAACCACCGGACGACCCAGCATCTTTTCGTCCACTTTGCATGCTAGATTCGGAGGGAAAGAACCTGGAGCAGATAGTGCCAGACAAATTGGAGCAATTCATCGATCCTCATCTTTCTGAATTCCAATTCGGTTTCAGGAAGGGGAGATCAACCATTGACGCAATGGAACTCGTCACGAACATCGCAAAGGTAGCCATCTCAGGAAAGAGATTGAAAGGCGGTTCCAAGAAATATTGCCTCATCGTCACACTGTTGATGTCCAGTTGAACGCGTTCAACTCGGCCCGCTGGGATCGGGTTTTGGAGGCTCTTGAGCGCATGGGAGTGCCGTACTATCGACTTCTGCATTACGAGACGGAGCAAGGACCAGCAGTGCATATGGTCACGGGAGGGTGCTGGTGGCTAAACTGGTGGCTTTCGCGGATGACGTGGCGGTTGTCTTTGTAGCGAATCAACTGGAGGAGCTACAAGCCGCATTCTCCACCATCATCAGGAGAATAAGACAGTGGATGCGATCGGCAGACCTGTCTTTGACGGAGCATAAGACCGAAGCACTTCAAGTGAGTAGCCGGAAGAAAATGGAGACCATCACCATAAGGGTAGGCGACCACGACATCCAGTCGCAACCCCACATCCGGTACCTAGGAATGGTCTTGAATGCGAGGCTCAACTACAAGGAGCATATAATCACCGCAAAAGAAAGGCAGCAGCAGTTCAGGGTGCGCTGTCACGAATAATGTCCAACATCGGAGGCCCCAGGCAAACCCGGAGACGGTTACTGGCAACCGTAGTTACCTCCATCCTAGTGTACGGAGCACCAGTGTGGGCCACATCGCTATAATTAACAACCTACCGCAAGACAACGTCATCAGTCCAGCAGCTCTCAGCGATCAGAGTGGCGTCAGCTTACCGAATGGTATCACACGATGCGGTCCATGTCGTTGCATCATGCCATCCTATCGACATCTTGGCAGGAGAACGACAACGGCAACATCAGAGGAAGAAAGAAGAGCAGCGAAAGGTCCTCTGTGACGAGAAGAGACCTGAGAGCCTCGTCTCTTAAATCACTGTGAAGCGGCTCAAGATCTTTTGACGGAAACAGCGAGAGAACAAAAGGTGGATGTGGTATTTATAAGTGAGCAGTACAAGACTCCTACTGGGAATGGAAACTGGGTGGAAGCTATCTGGACTTGTGGAACATTGCCGTTTAAACTCAAATCTAACAGACAGCATGAAGGATTTGTTCATGCCAAAATTAAGGGAGTCAATTTTTACAGCTGCTACATTCCACCAAGTGCACAACTGCAAGAGCTAGAGGAAGTGCTCGATCATTTAACGAGAGATGCGATGGGAAAAACGCCCATTATCATAGGCGGTGATTTCAACGCGTGGGCAGTAGAGTAGGCCAGTAAAAGAACCACTCCAAAAGGAATGGCAGTACTAGAGGCACTCGCAAGGTTGGATCTAGTGCTTCTTAATCATGGAAATGTGGACATTCTCCAAAGGAAGATGTGGCTCAAAAGTGGACATCACCTTTGCGAACAGGGCCCTTTCCAGAGTAATGCAATGGAAAGTGGCTGATGTCTATACTCACAGCGACCATCGAGCCTTAGTCTATGAAACCCGAATGCCGACTAGATTACACCTATGTCAAGCGGCGCGGAAAGCACAGGAAAAAGGCTGGAAAGTGAAAGAACTGGACATGGAAATGCTGGACTTCATTGTAAATAATATCGAAGCTCCAAAAACAGATGCAGTGGATGGAGCAAAGCAGCTTGGGAAATATCTTACAAAGGTCTGTGATGCAACAATCCCACGCAAAAGGAAAGGGAATGGACGACCTCCGATATTCTGGTGGAATGAAGCTATTGCTAACCTGCGGAAAGACTGTTTAAAACTCCGCCGGAAATGTACTCGTCGAAGGAATCACACGAATTATAAACAGATTCACAGTGAATTCAAGGGAAAGTGTAAAGAACTTCGAAAAGCAATCGCACATAGAAGAGCCAATCGTTTAACCTACTCAGAGATGAAGTACAGAACAACCCATGGAGCAGTGCATATAAGATTGTGCTAACCAGAGTCAAGGGAATACATGCAGTAGCACCAGTATGCCCGGAAGTTATGGCCAGGCTAGTGTCTGGTCTCTTTCCTCAACATGAACTCTCTTTGTCTACTCGCGTGATGCAAGTTGACGACCAAAGTATTCTTGCGCTCACTGTTAATGAGGTCATACAAGCAGCATCGAGAATAACTACAAATAGCTCGCCTGGGCTAGATGGTATTCCAAACATTGTGATAAAGACTGCAATAAACAAAAACCCGGCAATATTCAGGGATATATATGATGCATGTCTGAATCAAGATATATTTCCGGAGCAATGGAAACGTCAACGACTGCACTGAAAGAAAAAATATAGTGCCTACAAAAATGTTTTAAGAGGAACATATTATGTTTGGGTTTTTTATTGCAACAATCATATAAATTTGTTATATAGTGGTTTTGACAACTGACTATTTTGTTCGAGCAAACATTACATTATGGTTGTGACCATGTTACAAATGATTAGATTTTGTTCCAGCAAACATAATATGTTTGTTGCAGTTATATTTTTGTTGCAGCAAACATTGCATGTTGGTAGCGAACATGATGGTCGTAAAAAACTTTTGTTGCAATGATCATGGTATGGTACTTGATATCATATTATTTCGTTAAACTTATTGGTAGTGAACATTAAATTTTTGCTTCTACAAAGGATTGAATTATGAAATGATTCAAGTAAAAATGTTATAAAAATAAATCTTGAAATAATACAAACAATTAAATGATGTTTAATTAATTTTTTATTGAATAATAATATAAATATTAATTTATCTAATAATATAATTAATATAAATTTGTTCAACAAAACTACATAGGTTCTGAAAAAAAATTATAATGATAATTACTTATAAAAATATATATTTGTATAAATAAAAATTTAGTTACACACCAATTTCACTATAATGAGTAAACTTTGCTTAATGTTAACACAATTCCGGGTTACAAATAAACTGCACACCAAATGCCGAAAACTTCCAGATTTCTGATTAAAAAATACACCAATTTCATAATCTTCTAACTTTTAACTGAAAAACGAAAAAATTAATAATTTTACATAATCAGTGTCAGAAAATGAATATTGGTCGTAAATTATGTATACTTACTTGTACTATTAGATTAAAACCATCTTCACGATCGCCAATCACTTACAAGCTACACTTTCGCACACTCAAAATCACGTCTGTTATATTTATTATAAAACAGACACATATTAGCCACTTTGACACTTAATACTAGGACGTCTTAGGTCACAATGAAATGAAATACTTAATGTTAAATAATTCAGAGTGAAGGAGCAGCAACATAAGTGTACCAACCATAACAATGGTTGATACAATTAGATTAATTTTCCCACCATTAAATTCAGTATTGATACAATTATAAATATGATTCCCTAAATATATGACATGTTTTAAAATTATAATACAATAAACATGTTTGGCACAATTATAAATATAGTTCGTACAAACATAAAGATGGTTCTGAAGAAATAAAAAATGTTTTATGCAACTATTACACGATCACTGAAACTATTAACATTTTATGATATAGAACAATCTTATTATCATTACAACCATGTTTTGTTCCAGCAACTTTAACCTGACAAAATTGTTTTGAAAAAAGCAATATCATTACAGCAACCATAATCCAGCACAAAATATTTGCCTTAAGCATAAATAACGGCCGATTAATTGTTTACCACAATTATATTTATTTTGTAGGAACTAATAGTTGTACGAGCTATATTCATTTTTACATTTTAACAATAAAATGGTTTCTACAATTATTTTATTATCATTCCTACCATTTGGAAAATTATGACATTGTTACGACTACCAAGTATTTTCACACTAACAATATTATTATGTTTAGAAACACACTATATTTGCTGTAATTATGCTTCAACCATATCTTTTCTCTGCGTGTGGTACTAATCCCAAAAGGTGACAAACCACTGGAGGAGCCATCATCCTATCGGCGGCCACTATTCATGTTGGGCACAGCAGGAAAAGTATGTGAAAGGATAATTTGAAAGAACAACCGACTTGAGCAATACTCTGAAGGGGACAGTGGTCTCTCTCAACGGCAGTTCGGCTTTAGAAAACAGCGGTCTACCATAGTTGCAATTAGCTTAGTATGTGACTAAGCGCAAAAGGCGTTAGCGGTTGAAAGGTGGCTAGGCGGTAAGAAACAGTACCGTGCTGTTATTACTCTAGACGTCAAAAACGCATTCAACTCCGAGTACCTTATCCGGACAATAGCCAACTACTTTGAAGGAAGAATTCTGATATATGACATCGAGGCAGGACCCAAGACGTACAATATCACAGGAGGCGTACCTCAAGGATCGCTAGGGCCTCTCTTGTGGAACGTCATGTATAATGATATTCTCAAAGAGCGAACGCAGCATGACACCACGATTGTCGGATACGCAGATGACATTGCCATAGTTGTAGTAGCCAAAAATAAATTAGACGTTGTTCATAACTGTAACCAAGTGATTGCAAGTGTTAGTTGTATTGATGAGTAGCCGGAAAGTGGTAGAAACCATTGAGATTCAAGTTGGAAATCAAACGATATGATCGAGTCCATACCTGAAATACCTTGGGGTCATCTTGGATCACAGGCTGAATTTTAGGGAGTACTTGAAGTATGCTGGTGACAAAGCCAAGCGAGTTGGAGCCGCCCTTGCAAGATTGATGCCAAACTGTTGGCCAGTGTAAACACATCTATTTTGCTGTACGCTGCGTCAATCTGGGCACGAGCTACCAGAACGCCATCTTACGTCAGAGAAATGAACCACAGTCTTCAGATTGACATCATTACGAATCTTTTGTGCATTTCGTACGGTGTCTGATGAGGCTGTTTGTGTTATAGCGAGCAGGATGCCAATTGATATAGCTGTAAGAGAGGCTCAAACACTCAGTACACACGCGAGGACGTACAAGCGTCTAGCATCAGAGAATGGCAAAATAGATGAAGAACGTCCATGAAGGGACGTTTAACTTTTGCGATGATCCCTGATATATTGGACTGGACAACCAGAAAACACGGTGATGTTAATTACCATCTAACGCAGCTGCTATCGGATCATGATTGTTTTCGGGAATACCTGTACAAGTACAAATATGCGAACGACCCAAATTGCCTCTACTATGAGGGTAAAACGGAATCTGCAGAACATGTTCTGTTGGAATGTGTACGATTTGAAGAAGAACGTCACTTGATCGAACAGTATACACGTGAGCCAATTACGCCACATGAAACTGGAAAACTGGAATAAGGCGAGCCTGATCATTGCCAGCATAATGCAGAAAGTCAGGCAAGACGAACGAAGAGCTACCATGTCTGCAGCAACGTGACACCACAGAAATACCCAATGGACCAATAATCGTGACCTGCCCTGCGAAGAAAAGCCTTGATTGGTGGTACTGCAGGGATAAAACAGGACGGTAAAAGTGAGATGGTTTTACCCGGTAATAATCCGGTGTCGTTTCGAAACACGGGTTTCCAAAAGTTTTTATTAAAATTTCCATCTTCCTACGTAAAACAAAAAAAAAAACACACACACACACACGGAATAAGCCTTACTTATACTTAGTAATTACTCAGCTATGTTACGATTGGCAAATTATTGAAGTTCCGGTCTAAAAATATTCCACTCATGTGTGCGCCGATTTCGACTGCGCGCGCAAAATTTGCCGAGACAGTTAAATAAATAGAAAATATGTGCGCAGTCAGATCAAAGTGGTTAATTATTTATGGGGCGGAGCTATACAACGCGATATGTATGTGTATTGTGTATATGCACACCCGATTGCGTTTACCTAATCAATTTTTCAATTTTCAAGCAATACTTTTCCAACACACATGGACGTACTCGACATGACGTCGAAAACAAATAAATATTTAAATTAATAATGGAGTCGAAATATTAATATTTAAGTATTTGTGCACATATGTGCACGTGAGTGTGTGTGTGTGTGTGTGTGTGTGTGTGTGTGTGTATAGACACACGGATAAAGGATATAAACTGTGTATATAGGATAGAAGGAAAATTAGTCAGACAGACAAGTTAACATTTTCCATTTTTCCAATTTCTTTCTTATGTACATAGAAAGCGCCATACACTCACATCTAGAGCTTTTATCCCACTCTACACATCGACATCGTTTATGCTCTTAAATTCTAAAAAACCCGAAAACTATAATAAAGTAGAAATCGAAGGTATTCTATATTTATAGTTATGTGAGGAAGACAGAATGTGGGATGAGATTCTATATATACGATACGTGGGGTGGAATGAAAATTTGTACGAATAAGATATCGGATAAAATAATGTCGGGTGGTTGGCGGGAGTAGGTGGAAAATATTTTTTTTTTTTTTCAGATGACTCGAAGATAATAATATCTAGAACAACGATAATACATATAGGGTGGGAATGGATGTAATGTATACAGGGTTCGACAAAAGTTCCCCGAGCTATATAAGGGTGCACTATAATGTATGTTGCCGGGTGGAGCTTAATGGTTAGGTTAGGTTTGGCTAGGTTGAGTGGCTACTACAGCACACTTAGACCGGTGACGGTCCGTTGTGACACCACAGGATCTCACTCTCCTTTTATCCTTATGAGAACCAGTTTGAGCTTCTAACATAGCGTAATAAGTCTTGCGTCTTAGAGCTTTCGAGATCAGATTAAGAACTTACCCAAATATTCATGTCTTTTGTGTGCCAGAGCCGGGCATGAGCATAGAAGGTGTACTACCGTCTCTTTATCCTCTTCGTCCATACAGCTTTTGCAAAACTCATTAACTTCTAGACCTAATCTCCTCGCATGTTCTCCAAGTTTTTAGTTGACGTCTTTGTATGGAGATCAGTGTCTTTGAGCGTTTCAAGTTCAGCTTTGGCCAGACTTGTCTTGCTACCCTGCATGAGAGGGTGTTCGTCCAACTTTCATTCACTGAGACTACTGCCTTCTTACTAAGCACAGTCTTACTCTTGAGTGCCTTAATGGGTCTCACCAACTTTACCCATTCCGGAATCAGTTCGAGAGTTGTACTATGCCTCGCTAGTTCGTCCTCGCTGTAATTTCCCATGACGTCTGAGTGGTCGGGGATCCTGAGTGTTGAAGTGCTCACTCATCTCATTCAGAGACGAGCGGCAATCCAACGCCACTCTAGACGTCAGAGTTCAGGATCTCCTCAACCAGTTCAGGATCTCCTCAATTGCAATCACATCTGCTCTCCAGTGGAGAGCTCCATTGGTTGGGCTATCTCTCCTCCTGGTGCAACTGCATCAGTTTTGGATGGGCTGTCGTCGTCTCGTGTTTCAGCCTCGTTTGTATACTTTGAGAGTATTCGACCCGAAACCGAAGTCGATTACTCCTTTAGTTGATAATCTGGAGATCTGGAGCTCCCTCTGCATCCTCTTGCCTCACGATCTTCCAGTTTCGTGTCGGAAAGTTTGGGTTGCTAATCCTAATAATTTCTATAATTTCTTCTGGGCTAGCCGGTTCGGTTGTTAACCAGACGCGTGCTCTTGACCTTCTAGGAATCTCTTCCCTCCTTACAACCGCCAGCTTCGTGCCTTGCCACACCACCCCTATCTCCACTACAGTCTTTTTATGAAGGTTTACTGATCTGGCATCAGAGCACGCTATAAGTTTAACGCGCCCTTGATGCCAGCCCACATCTCTGCAGGATGGAGGAGGTTCTGAATTTTTATTAAGGATTCTTTGGAAAACGGAGTTTTGTGCATTGTACATAAAATGGTGATGCTCCCATCTTCATGACTCCTGTTAATGACGGCTAGCACCAACAAGGAGCGTGCTCCTTCACAATTTCCCTGAAGGATTTTGGTTTAGCCTTATTAGGAGGCAAAACCTTGTGAGGAGTTTCCTTCTCCGCTTGCAAATTTGCCCGTTTTGTGTCGACGGGCTCTAGCTCTTCCTGGGATCGCTGTCTTTTCGACACATGGTCCCTCTCTGAGCTGTCGATGCCAACTGTTTTCTTGGCCCATGCCACGGATTCCGTCTACTCCTATAGCGCTGCTTCGATTCGCGGGAGTCCAACCTTCTTCAGCAGCAATTGATTTCCTCTGAGTTCCGCTTGTCCCCGGCTTAGATGCCTTGAATTCGCTTCCCCCTGGTGTTTTTGAGGGAGCCCTTCTTTTACGGTTTGAGTTTTTTCTTTTTATTTGCGGCCTTTGGAGAGTGTTTGGTTTTGTTTTTGTTTGTGAAATGGTTCGTAAGGTCTCAATTGAGACGCGATAAGGGCCGTTTACGGCCTCTAATCCGAAGATTATTTTTATAATATATTCCATCTGGCCTTCGATAGACAGTTTCAAGAAACATACTGTCGTAGCTGTTCGTCAAACATTTTGGGACAAAGTCGTTTGTTCATCAAAGTACTCAAATGTTACCATCGAAAAGTGAGGTGGTAGAAATCATTCTATTAGGACCTATTGTACTGTCTTAAAGAAGGTGTCCCGTAGATTCGGATTTTTAAGCCAATATAACGCTTGAGACGTTGTAATTTTTTTTTTGTTCACCCGTCACTCAGGCTCAAGTAGCCCATTGTGACATCCCACTTTTTACTTTACAGTTCTGGATATATGTCCGATTTTACGTAGAAACTATCTGCACATTGTATAGCTCCATGTCAGCCCAAAATACTGACATGTAAGAAGGGACGTCACACGGATTCTAAACTCAACCGGGTCTCAGATGAATTCATTTCCACTATACCGATTGCACAGCCCAATCCCGAACCCTATCAGGGTTCGAACCCATTACTATCCGCTCCACGCCACAGCTTTTTAAACCACTGTGCAACCTGGGCGATGGACGTTGGCTTAATATATGTAATGCATTTTGAAACCATTTAACTGTGTACATCCGATGTACGATGGCACGAACCAGGCCATAAATCGTCTTATTTCAATTAATTCCCGCATGTCTTCATAATGTTAGAGAAAGATGTCTTAGAGAATATTTTTTCCTGATTAATCTCAATCCTATAGAGGCAAGAGTCCATAAAGGCATCACAGTGGATTTACGAGCCTGGTAAGCGAACGGAGGCTTCATATGGAGGAAATTCTAGAAGACCTCACTCCTAATGTATCTTCTCCTGGTCTGTATGACTTAGGTCCTCAGGGCTTCCACCATCTTCCTCAACATAAACCGATTTACAAACTTACAATTGAGATGCGATTAGAGTCCTTTATCGCCTTTAAGCCTTAGATTAGTTAACGTCCTAAGACATGCCAAGAAGTACAAAATAAAATAACTGCGAAGATACGATGGGGCGTTTCCAGTGCCTGTGAGTTGATTATGGTAACCTTATACATTTTAAAGCAACAATAAAATAATGGTCATGTGGCGTCCAGAGCAACTCACAAATTAGCTCACGCCCACACGCAATTAATAAAATCGATATATCGAAAAAATGTGTACTGGACATGAAATGGGGGATGCCGATGGTCGACAAATCCCTAGTTCCACCATATGTTGAAATTCTGTCAGTGCAGCTTTGTGTTGAACTGGATCAAGTCTACGTGGCCTTGCCACCGGCAGATGGCCTGCTGTTACAATATGATGAATCACGCGATGTGTCGGACTGGCAGTTTATAATTTGGCTCTGCTGTGAGTTGTTGAAACTTTTTCAGCAGAGTGCCGTAGCCGTTATTGATCGTAAAATGGATCGGCGTCGGTGTATCGAGTCGAACCATGATGGCATTGATTGACAGCTTCGTCGCTGAATCAATGATCGGGCGATTCACAGCAGCAAGTATAAATGCATGGGTGAAGGTTCGCTTAAGCCCGCGGTCCACCTGCAGCAACTGTCACGTCACAACTGAATGTATATATACGAATCGCAGAGTATGAACATCAAGTCCGGTAGCATATGCCTGATGAGATGGATTTGATCTTGGCTAAATGATTCGATCACGCAGTCATTCGATGACGTCATCATCGGAGCGAAACCGGCCTAGTGGATTACAAGATACAAGCAAACATTTGGTTGAACATTTCAAGCTGGTTGGATGTAAGCTGGTTCACATATTAGGACCTGGTGTCTACAAATTTGACATGCTAACGGTCCTACATATCACGACAGCTATATCAGTTTGAATAAACCCCTCGTGTTGTGTTTCACCTCGTACTCTTGTTTTTGGGTCCGTTCTAGCTAAATATATATACAATTAGTCAAAATAAATCAATAAATGAGGATCCACCGTCTCTCAGCTTTTTCGGAAGTCGTTAGTTAAACCACTTCAGTGCCCTGTTAATTACTATACGAACATTCTCAAAAAACGTTTATGAAGTCTAATTTTGGCCAGACAGACAAGTTTGTTCACTTTTCTTTTGTCGAGGTCTCAGCCCTCTCCAATCGACCACTCTACACCAGCTCTTCCGATAGCTGTTATTGAATCGCATTAATGCTAGCTAGCCCGCCAGCTCTACACTTGCATCTCCTCAGTCATAATCACTTTCACGTCAGGTTGGTACCCGCTACAGTTAACATTGAAAATAACAGCCGTGCTCTTCTCCAGATTGTCACAATAACCTTGTATCCAACTCTTTTGTCTAGCTTAGATCCGTGTATTGCCTCTACTTCCATGTCATTGAAGGTCACTCAATTTCGAGGCTAAGTAACTTATGTACAAACGTACCAAGCTTAGAAAGCAGTATCCACAATAATTCCGTTTGGCAAAGGAATTACTGCTGGGTGGCCAAACGAGTTCTTTCTCGCGCTCGAAATGAAATTATTGCGACCTGCCTGGATTTCCTAGGCATGTTTAGCAGCCTGTATTAATACTTCTTATACAAATCTCAAATGAAATGTTTGCTATTCTGATACCGCAATAGACAGCTCCAGTTCATACTAGAAGCTACCTGAAAATTCTAGACTACAGTCGTATCCTTAACATCTTTCAATTGTTTATTGGACCGTCCAAGTAATATGAAAGTTGTTCGAGCATTACGGATCCCTTAAGGCATATCGTGGGATTGTAATAAACCTTCTCGTCTTTCAATCGTCCGGATAAACTTCTACTTGCCAGAATTTCATTCGATTGAAAAGCTCTTTTATGGGATAGTTGTAGCTAGACTCTGTGACCACTCTTCAAACTCGTCTCGTTGCGTTTCCTATCGATACCCTAACCATATAACACACTATATATACACACAAAAAAAGTATGTAGTTTCATTTCGAGCGAGTCATTTTGTAATCGATTCTAATCATCTAACCTTGGTTGTCTGTACAACCGTCTAGAAAATTTTTTGTTATTCTTTTGAATAATCAAATATTTACATAAACCGCAAACACACATTTCGCAAAAATAATACACATGTAAACGCGCTAAATCCATATATAATTTATAATTTTGTATATCGTGTGTGTACATATACACAAGCCATGCCGAAAAAAATGTGCGCAGTCGATCATCAATCATTCAAGGTAATTCTCAAATTTCGACGAGCTTTGCTCGACTATATCCTCTATACAAGCCAGCCATGGGTATAGCGTAAGTATAAAGATCATGACCAAAAAGTATATATGTTTGGTTGGCTGGGTGCTGCAAATAGAAAACAGCGAAATCGAAAACCCAAACTTAAATTAAATTTAAATTAAATTCAAATTGCATTCAAGAAATTCGAAACAGCGCAAAAAACTATTTTTTTTGTTAGTTTAGCAAACCAGAATAACGAAACAACCTTCAAAATTCATCCAAAAAAAAAACTATATAGGTATGTAGCCGCGTATAGGTATGTGGTATGAGAAATTGCATCAGAGAGTTTAGTTTTTGTTTGTCTAATATTTATGTAGTTTGGGTATGTTTGTCCCTGAGCTATTTGATTTAAGTCGACCGAACAGCCGTTCAAATTCATAACAGCATTAGATTTGTGCATTTATTAGCGAGGTCATAAATCGTAAATGCTAATAATTTGAGTGGTACCCGACTCTCACTATATATACAGCCATCTGTTTCAAATCGACTAAAAAAGCTTTAATGCACAGAAATGTAAAGTTTTTTATAGTAATGCAAATCCTCAACTCGTTCATCTGCGAGATAGAATCATTGAGTCAGAGCTTTTATAACTGAGTGCTAAAGTTTTATGTTGTTGTTGACCTTACTCGAAGAAATGGCCAAACCAATGGCTCTATTTTCGCTCTTCTTCACAAATCATATAATTGAAAGACTTTAATATGCAGAATCCGTGAAAGGAGCTTTGTTCCTGTTTGTCCCATTTCAATAAAATAAAGTCATGTTTCGCTGATGCTATTAACGGATATTTTCTCCGACCAGATTTATCAGCAATATCTGTATTCAGGTTTCGTTTGATAGTAGATAGTAATTTATTCTTGATCAGTGCGCCTCCCAGCCATCTAAAAGGATCAAATAGGCAACTGGCTTTCGATAACATCCCTCTTTCGTTAAGAATGAAAAGCTTCTTGATTTTTAGAAATTCTCCTTGTTTCTTAAGTTATTCCAATAGATTAAGGAAAGAGCTTTTAACACTGTCCATTCCACTAGATACTATGAAAACTTTTCATTTTCAACACTCGTAAAAGTTACATTTCCCTTATAATTTTTTTCAGAATGTACAAAAGAATCTTGTTCATTCGATAGAAGCTAGTTGACTTAGGGGACAAGCTTTTTATCTAGCTTCTTACTGTCATAATATTATGATGTTGCTCGTTAACTAAAATCTGCTGTTCGGTACAACCGGATTTTCCTTATGAAGTTGCCTATAATTGTTAAGTCTGTCATATATCGAACAATATCACGAAAGCATGATCAATCCTGATAAATGAAAATGAAGAATTATTCTAAGATTTATAATTTGTTTATACTCTGTTTGTCTATGATGTTCAACCAAATTTACAAAGAATGCTAAAATAGAGTAAAGAATGTGTCAACTTCAAAAGAATCTGTCAACTACAAAAGAGAAAACTCTCGATTTTAAAAGCTCTCTAGCTTATCGTAGAGACGATAATCTATAACGGTGTTACGAGATTCTAATAAGCGTTTAGGTGGAAATCCCATTAAGTCATATATAATTTTATTTCTTAATGCCCGGCTTTTGAGGTCCAACATCAGGCGTGTGTCGTCCCCAACAATTTAAAAAATTGACATAGCAAAGAAAGAGCTATTTATGAACTGTAAAAATATAATTTGTAGTTTATACACTTCTCCTAAAATTTTCGGACAGTTGAAACAATGCTGGACTTCAAGTGTACACTTAACCTAAATCGTATAGTTCTGAGACGACTTTTAATTTTTCAGCTACCTTCCCAAAAGTAATAGAAAAATCTCTTCCAGAGACTAAACTACACACAGATTATTACTGGGAACAAGTAGCTAAAACCTATTAGCCAACAAAGAGGTACCTTAGTATGTATGTATATTTATTGAAAGATAAACCAACAGATGGACTATACGATTATAATAAACTTCTTGTGAATTACAAAAAAAGTACTGTGAGGACTGGCTTCTTTCATCACGATATTAAATGTACAAATCGGAAAATTGAGTCCAATCTCAATAAACTACTTACTTCTCACTTCCCGGTTGTAATTAAATGGTTAAGAGAGTTTCTCATCACGCCGCGGTCTCGAGTTCGATTCCCGTCGTTGACCAAAAAAAAAGCATGCAACCGGATGACATAAAAAAGCGATTTTAACCACCTACAATGTCCACTAACTGTTAAAACTGGTTCGTAAGGTCTCAGTTGAGACGCCGAGTTCTCAGTTAAGTAAGGGCCGTTTACGGTCTCTAAGCCTTATATTTGACCGAGAAAAAGCACAAATATAGTTTAGGAAATTTGGAACATGCTAGTGTAAATTGGGACACTAAATCCGATTTCCTCAGAAAAAAATATATCGTTACCTCCTCGGTTATTCCGGAGTAAAATTAAAAGCTTCGGATATGAAACTCTAGAACTAGAAGTTTAAATGATCGTACACACCGAGGATTGTAATTATTTTTTGGTAAGTCATTCCTTAATCTCAGTTTTAATATTGAATTTTAAGATTAAAAGTTTTGCTAAAATAGGAGAACACTTCCTAAATTTTCTAATTGAAACGGAAACCTGAATTCATAAAAGCTCGAACAATCAAAAAAATAGACTACATAGGAGAGTAATAGAGCCACTGACTAGAATAAAAAGTTAGATAGCCGATCAATTTACATTAGCATTTAACGAACTACTATAATCACATGATTACTATAATAAGCAGTTGCTCTTAAAATGTGTTCTCTCGAAAGATCATGAAATGGACAAAAAAACCTTCTAAATATAAGAATCTAAACCCTTTTATAAAGTATATCCTGTCTACCCTCGTAAAATTCTGGTAATTGTAAACGAATAAACGAGCAACTAGTTAACGCGAAAGTGTTGCCCTCCACAGTGTGAATCGAAATCAAATTTAACCCCCCAACCAATCCGACCGCCATTGGATATAAAACTAAGTCATTTAAAAAACTATTCACAACACAACAGACTAAACATAAACTATACTCAAAACAAAAAACTGTTATATTATGTGGATAATTTCTAATCAAAATATGAAAAAAACAAAAACAAAAGCTCCGTGCATTAATTAACACACAACAAATGAAAAAAAGAAAATTTCCAACAACAAAATGCTCAAAACTTCAAAATAAATATAAAAGCTTAACCTCCTCCCCACATCAACCCAATGTAAATTCACAATGAGTACTGAAAAACCAAAAAAAAAAAAAACAATAATTAGTGAATGAGATGAAAATATCAAAATGTATACACATATGCAATTTATTAATTTTTCGCTCGTACAATTATCTCTTTTTAATGTAATATAAAAAGTGAATTAAATCGATATATGTGTTTCGCTGTTCATAATATATATTTGCAGCAACGAGGAGAATTAATATATCTTTATACACAAACACACACACGAAAAGCTTTAACTCTTTCCATATACATACAGCTCTATATATATACACACTATTATTATCAAGGACTGCAACTACATACAACCCCAAAAAAAAAAAAAAAATAATAAAAACTATTTTCATTTATATACAACGTTTTCTCTCTTTTTCGAGTGTACACATCTAGAAAAAAAACTGTATATTTGTTTTCTTTTTTCATTCTGTTATCTTTGTTTGCAAAACAAAAAAACAAAAAATTGATTGCATTCGTATTGCGAAGAGGCAAGCAAGCGAGCAGAATGTATTTTATATATATATATATTGCACATTGCGCATACAAGCATAGAAAAATCATTTTCCCCTGATTTTTTTTTTTTTTTTCATTTCGTTTTGTATTTTGTTGTTGTATGCGGCAGTGACACAATCGTGTCTACATGTGTGTTATTTTATAAATTGCAATTGAATGAAAAATTCTCTTCGCATACACACAAAAATGTGTATATATATATATATATGCATATGTGTATGTGTGTTGTATTATATAAAATATTTTGAAGAAAACGGGGATATAATTTTATTTTACTAACACAATTTTAAATAATTAGTTTTGTCTCATTCTAAAATATAGAAATGAAAAAAAAAATCGAAATAATATTTCTGCGTTTTCGCGTTTTTTTTTATTTTATTTGTGTGTGTTGTTGTTTTTGTAATACTGCATCTCTGGATTTATTGTATAGTTTTGAGTTTGTTGTTGTTGTTGTTGTGCTTTTTTATTTCATTTATTTTTTTTTTTTTTTTTTGGTGTCGACGAAGGAAACGCAGTACTGCGTTCTAAGTCCAAACGTTAGTTCGATATAAGTCGCTGATCGGCCGCATTCGTAAGTTGCAGCAGGAAAATTATTTCATATATTAGTTTTTCCTATATATATATATGTACATATATGTGTGTATATATATAGAGGAAAAACTAATTTTTTTTTTATTAATTAAATTAAATTAAAAAAAAAATTTTTTTTTTGTTTTTTAATTTTGGAAAATTTAAAAGTTTTAAACACTCACTCATTTTGGCGAGTAGTCGTAAGTGGTGGAAAATAGTTTTTATTTTTTACAAAGTGTGTTGATTTTTCCAAAACATTAAAGTAGTTAATAATTTTTGTGACTGTTGGGCAAAGTAGTTGTTGTGTGAAAAAATACTGTTCGAAATCGCCGACGGATTTAAATATGTACAGTTATTTTTAGATCGCGATTATGCAATCGCGACAAAACTATAATTTAAAGTTTTTTTTTAATTTTGTTTAGTGTGTGGTTCCTTATTGCAGTCTGTCTGAATATTTTTATTTTTTTTTCGTCGCTCAAATTGTCTGGAATTTTGTGATAAAAAGCTTCCGGTTTTTTTATTTGTTTTTTTTTTTAGATAAGAAAAATAGTTTTTCCTATCGATAAAAACTATACACTAATAATTAACATACCTTTTTGTTGTAGGAATTAAATTTTCGTTTTTTTGTTTAATAATTTTGCGTGAAAATTCAATTTCGTAAATCAAAAAATTTTATTCATTCAACTTTCTGCAATAAAATTTTGTGAAATTAATTTTAAACATACACAGTGAAAATTAATTGTAAACGAAGCTTTTAAAAGCTCGAATATATATTATATAATAAGAGTTAAGTGAAATAAAATATAAGTTTGAGGTGATTTATTGTTTTGTAATCGATCTTAATCAAAGTACTCACGAACACAATTGTCTATAAACTTTGAGAAAGCTCAAGCTTATTATCGTCAAAAAAAATAGTTTTTAAAAACTCAAATTTTGCCGTATTTTTGGAACGGCATTTTATCTTATGGATTGCCGGACGGGTGACGCCCGACTGGCGAGATTTTTTTATTAAGGTAAGCTTTTTTGATTATTTTTTTATTTTTAAAAGCTCGACGGTATAGCTTCATTTTTTCGACTTTATACCGACGGTTATATCTAGATTAACCTTCGAACTAAGTAAAAATATACTTTTTTGTCAATGTCATTGTGTGTTGCAAGATCTAATCCGCTTAATTGTTTATGCATATTTTGATGTGTGGATTGTTATCTGTTTTTATCGTTACTTTCAGGTATGTTACAATCTCTTATATATTCTTATCGGAATCTATTAATAATTCGCAAACGATCATTTCTTAAAAATAATAGAACTGCTTTGTTAAGCTCCAAAATCAAGTAGATTCGTCATCCAATAGCCTACCAAGAAATTCAATAAGCTCTTTCCTTAGATTTCAAAAATATAATTTTAAATTGCAAGCATAAACCCTAAGTCGCTGGTTACGAATTTAAACACTTGGTCTCTCAATATTTTCTGGACTTCCCAATATGCCGAGCTTATCTCACTTATAAATCATGTGCGCTAGAGCTTTCCGTTTGTTGGTGAGTTACGTTATGTCAATAACGATTCCTATCAACTGTTTATCAAATTTATATACACCTAGTAATATGAGATTTTCAGTTCTAGACTGTCACACTGTTAAAAAAGTAGGCAAGTAAAAGCCCTACGAATTCTTTAGTATTTCCGTCGACATCCCTATCGGAATCTATTAATAATTAACACATGACCCTTCCTTTAAAATAATAGTATTAATTAGTTGCACTACCGCTGTGGACTAAAAATTTTATGAAATTTAAGGAAAGTCTCCATCCAGTGGTGTAGCACTAAATTTATTAAGGAAAGAGAGGGTTTACAAATTTTAAGTGGATAATATGAACTTACCAGTTCCTCATTAGTAGTTAAGATAGACCCAAAACCTGAAATGGGCAGAATAATTAATAAGAACTGGATTTATGAGCTTTAGAACATGATTTATATATATATATATATATATATATATATATATATATATATATATATATATATATATATATATATATATATATATATATATATATATATATATATATATATATATATATATATATATATATACATATATATATATATATATATATATATATATATATATATATATATATATATATATATATATATATATATATATATATATATATATATATATATATATATATATATATATATATATATATATGTATATATATATATATATATATATATATATATATATATATATATATATATTCGGGTTGTTGAGGAGTTACGTTATGGCAATAACGTTGTTAGCGGTTACGTTGACTAGTCAATGTCACCCAACGGAATAAGACTATCATTCTGCTGTTGCAAACAAACTAGGACTGAGCCACAGAACTCATCCAGTTATGCCTAATTTTGACAATCTCTTAGATAATGATTGTGGTGCAGATTTACCTTAAAACGGAATACTGTTTGAATAAAAAATGAACATTTATTGCTTTATAGAAGATGGATGTCTTTTCTGAGTTTCTTCATTAATATGTTTAGCTCTAACCATTATGTAAAGTTCAGTTCATTTGCCTTGGCGACGCTATTTAGCTGAAAAATATTCATCTGATGTTTAGATAAGCGCATTAGACAGGCAATCTAACAGTAGCCTATACACGTATTTATTCACAATATGGCCCTATTATATGATTAAAGTGCAGCGCCTTCCGCTGTATTAGAAATAGAGTGAACTTGTGTTCCATTTGTTCGGATTTTCTAGAGTTAATCATAAAGACATTTTGGCCGATTTATAAATAGAAATTGTATGGTCTAGCTTTTGATAAAACCTCGTATATTAAGTCCAAAAGCTCAATTTTGTTACATTGACTTTTACGTCCGACCCTACTACACCGTTGGTAATTTTTTCTTCGATAGCCAACTTTCACATTTAGAGAATTCAAAATTAAACGGCAGTCAGGTTGATTCAATGAGAAGAAAGCAAATTATGGTTTACATTTGCCTCAATAATCTACGATCGCCTGTTGGAGTGTAGAACTCGTCCAATAGGATGTACAGATGGTTTATATGAATATCGAAGCTAAAGTCGTGCGTCCTAGATAGACAACTGAGCTATAGGTGAAAATGAGCTTCAGCCCCAAAACAGAAAGTAGAGACAAGATTCATTGAGATCGAAAAGTGTACTTTCTATGTTGAAATTGGATTGAAGTGTCCTTTTTATATCTGACCTCGGAGTAGTACAATTATTATTGGTAGTCATGTTAAGGTATAGATGAATGAGTTTACATTACTAAAGGTTGGCCATTTATTTTTATGTATATGCTCTGGAATTTTATTACGAATGAGCTTTTAAAGCTCAAATTAAATAATCTCAAGTTAAAGGTTTACTAAGAAACAGTTATGACTTCAGCCATAATTTAGTCACAAAACATCCTTTAGTAGGACAAAATAAACTGGATCGTGAACCAAATTGAGTTAAGGATCAGAAATCTTCAATATCATAATGAGGAGGTATCAATTGAAGCAGTTCTGGGAAATCAACTGTCGTAACAATATAAAAGCTCGAATTCTCACTTCCTGACACATCCAATCATTTCATATATAAGCCACACATAGTAACTGCAATTTGTTTGCACTGTCACCCACATCCAATGTGTCCCATAAATATTTTTTTTGTGAATAAGTAAATTGTATTTTAAGAATTTTTTTATGTTAATTTCAAATATTTTGATACAATTCTATAAATACTATCGTTATATGATAATTTTATTATCACCACGAGAATTCTCGGTTATTCGAAATATCGTTGGTATTTTGGAAATGCAATACTGTCACATCGAAAATATTTTGATAGCTCAGACACGCTATACAATATCGAACAGTATACTTATATATATGTACTCAAGAATTCGATCACCATATAGTGTCTTAAATATTGATATGCACACAACGATTTGTATATATATAAAATCAGAAATGAGTTGCATAAATCACGTTCAAACCGCAAAAATTAAGACCCAATTGAAATGTACGTTTACGTTTTGATTAATACGTTTCGAATGTAATAAAAGTTGGGTTCTCACATTCATCAAATTTGTCAGGTTTCGACTAGAATTTCACATGGATTCAGTCAGCTCCTCAATTTTCAGTTAATTTTCACTGCACCTTCTCAACACTGTGGGAGGTATACAATCCATTTTTTTTTTAGCAATTAAAATAAATTATATAAAATTTAAATATTCGTTACGAAGACACACAACAAATACTTTATCTTGATTCCATTTTTTCTTATATATTTTCATTCATTATATACAGTTTCGAATTCGTTTACACACACACACAAGAGTGTTATCTGATTTGAAAATATCTCGGATTATTGGAATGCTGAATATCTCAATTAAAACTTTTAGTGGCCGCACATGCGACATTTTTAGACATCATGAGCATTATCATTGTCCAACTGTATACTATATATACAGTATAGCACATATGTACATACATACAAAGTTAAATAAGAAAAGCAACAACAAAAAAGGTATCCACACGTATTTCATTTTTTTTTTATTTTCTAAAATATTCCACGTGATGAAAACATTGGGTGTTAATTATAGTACCGCCCACTAACTTGGATTCTAAATAGTACAAACAACAACAAAAAAACGAGCAAAGCAATGTACAAAAAAAAAATATGTATATAAGAACTGTACAAAGAAGAAATGGCATTAGCTCCGCCTTCTTTAAGTTGTAGCCAACAAAATCGACTCCTTGTACAATTTCTATATACACAACTCAATCCTAAAACTATTCTTTACGATGTATATAGTCTAAATACAAATGTATAGACCGCGCTCGTTCTCAAGGTTAACCGAAATACCAACCAAATAACATTAAGTGGTGTGAAAAAGTGTGTGCACAAAAGAGCTTTTTCAAGAAACGTTGAAAGAGCACAAAATCGATATAGCACACAAAAAGCTCCTTTTTATATATAGTACACGCGTTTTTGATATACGATCGCGGCTACGTATGTATAATTGTCATTGTTTGACTGCAGAATACTAATGAAACAACAACAAAATCGAAACGTATGTATACATACACATAAGAACATAAAATAAAATCTTTCGACATACATAAGACTCTATATATAAATGTTATACAACGGGTAGTTGTTGAATTCTTTATCTTTGTCTTACATAATATACTGTGCATATTATACACTTCCGCTTTTGAAAGATTTCTTTCGGTTTCTTGTTGTTGCACATTTATAAATAAATATAAATTCCATCAAGAAGATTGAATCAATTCTTATATTTATGTCTTCGCAAACGATGTAGAAAAAGGACCAAGTATTGATTTGACATGCGTTGTAAAAATGTCGGCCATTCAAAAAAATTTTCCCGATACAGTATAAAGCTCATTTATCTAGTACTAGCGAATTATATTATATCCTAGACACGTTCAATTGTTATATCAGGCCAAAATCCAGATTAAACTGATAATAATCGGGCAATTACGTTGCTTCAAATAGATAAGCTTTTAAAATTTGATAATGACACTTGTAATTATCTATGTATGTATATATATACTTATAACACGATATGCAATTGTTTCCAAGGCGAACGACCAAATTGATGACGAATCGAATGAACGGTTGCATTTCGATAAGGTTAAATTTTATATAACGAGTTGAAACTTGAAAGCCCACACGTTGCAGTGCGCACGTTTAACCAAATAATATTCAAACTCAAGTTGTATCGTCTTATAATTAAAAGCTGGTGAATGTCAAAGATGTAACTATGTGTGTGTGTGTATGGTTAAGATGAGTAAAGATAAATTTTTATAATTAGGATATGCACAGTCATATACCTCGTGTATTTCTATAAAAGTTTAAGCTTTTGATATTATTCAATACATCGAATATTTATAAGAGCTTTTCGGGACTAGTTGAGACTTATAGGTGAGCAAAAGGTGTGTAACGGCAAAAAAGTCAACTATACGGTGAGCTACCGTCTCTTCCTCTCCCTCGTCCATACAGTTTCTTCAAAAATCATTTGCTACTAGTCCTTGCCTCCAAGTAGGCAGTGTCCTGTGAGTATCCCCACGATCGTTTTAATTTCACGTATTCGTAGGGAGACCTGGCCAGATTTGCCTTGCTACACTAAATGAGAGGGTGTTCGTCCACCTATCATTCGCTTAATGGGCCTACCCAACTTTGCCCTTTTCGGTAGCAGTTGGAGAGTTGTACCATGCCTCGCTAGTTTGCCCGTCCTGCAGTTTCCCATGAATTCTGGGATAATCCAACGCCACTCTAGGCGTCAGAGAAACAGAGTACATAAATTGCGATATCAATCGAGTACACCACATTATGTATCAACCATTGCCCCATTTTCCCAATGAATCATAAATTTTGATCACTGATGGCATGCAGTATCAATTATAAGGCGAACCGTCGAATCTGCTCGTTTGCTGTATATCAACAAAAATATTAAGAAAAGATCTAAAGTACAATCGAGCATATTGTTCATGGGCATAAAAGTGTATCTTGAGGGTATTTCATAATCTACATCATATTCCTTTTAAAATCCTTTAATAAATGTGAAAGAGGGTCCTCCGCCCACTTTCGTCTTCAAATCCTCTATCTCACTGACTAGTAGAAGGATAACACTAGTTATAAAACCAATTATTAAAAGCACAAGTAAAATAACTTGGTTCTGAAATTGGTGCGAAAAGCTTCATTAGGACGAAGGAAATATGTCTATAGGAGTGATGATGCCTAAATAGGATTTTTTCGAAGTGATAAATTCATTCATTATAGGATATAATTATATCACAATTGAGGACCACATCATAGTTTTTTCACAGTGTGATTCATAGTTCATGTTGGGTTGGTATGTTTGTTAATTCTAACATAGGTTCTAAAAATGAAGAAATACTGACAAAACTAACCATGTTGAACGATTTTCATATGACTTTTCCTTCCTGAAAGTGACTTTGTATAGCAAATAAGCCCAAACCAATCCTTCAATATTTTGCTGTACTAGAAAATGTTCAAAACCATTCATCATAATCAATTTGATGCCGTTCTCCAAAAATTAGGGCAATGACGATATGAGCTTCTTCCACAAGACCATTTATACGACCCCATACAACTAATGAAGTCTGAAGTTGGTCTTTATAGTTTATGAGGATGGAGGTAGCATTACACTCTTTGTAATATGATCGCAAACGGTGATCTTTTTGGTAAGATATCTAAAGAGTTGGATTTATTCCAAGAAACCCAAAACATTTGAGAAATTTGTAATGATAGTCATGCAAGTGTTCACTCTCTCCTTATCACCCAGGTGGCGCAGTGGTTAAAGCTGCGGCAAATAGAGCGGGAGGTACCTGGTACGAATCCCGATAGAGGCACCAGATAAAGGGGTTTTTAACCGTCGATTTTTAGTGCGGTGCGATCGGTGGTGTAAATGGTGTGAACGCATCTGGATCCCCTGTTGAGTTTAGAACCCAAATGCCGTCCCATCGTCCATGTCAGTACATATAAACAGATATGGAGCTATGCGCTGATGGTTCTACGTAAGTCGGCGCTATACCCGTACATCCCAGATCCTGTGGTACCACCACAACGGACCGTCCTTGACACTTCTATTTGCTTACTAATCGCGATTATTCACTAATCTTCAAATAAAAAGTGGTCAGGAATAGTCAGGAATAATTGTGTCCTAATCTCTAGAAATATCACCGAACATACGACCTGAGAAAGTCCCGAGACGAATGAGCTATGTGAATTAATCCTTGATAAGACAGAGTTGACAGGAAATTGGATTTAAAGTTCATATATTGACCTTCTGATAAAATTATTAAATCGCAAAAGTTTCGGTTTCAAAGCTTTCAATTCTATACATTTTTAAATAAAACATTGGCGACTACTGTGATTCAAGCTCAAGTTGTGTCTACCTATGTCCTTTTCAACAATCGGTTTATGATCTCTGTTGACATGTAGCATGGGGGTATACCGTCTCAAGTAACACTTTTTTGACAATAATAAGTTTCATGCCGTTTAGGTTCAATAGTTTCTAGTTACGCGCATAATGCTTTTTCAAACTTGCCAATTGTACTAATGGTTCGAACTTATAGCTCGAATCTTCTTAAAGCTTGAAAAAATCGTGGTAGCCATAATCATTTTATTCAGATACGATTGAGTGAGGAAAGCGGTTGTGAATCCATAGAGAAGGTTGGAAATGACCCTTCTGCAAAGAACTTTGTACCCACTTAATTTTAGTATTTTCCAAAATGGAAAACCATACTTAAGAGAACAGTCCCTGCACGTCCTGATGACTTTTTATAATAAAAACATGATTTTCATTTGGTATTTTCTGGTAACCTGCTATCGTGTGACTTGTCCTAGATAAAAAACGCCAATCTTAAGTCTATGATTGAGGTTCAGAGAACTGCTGCCTTGTGTACGAGTGGTGCACGAAGCACACTTACTCAAGGTTATTCTCCATCTCAATTCTCTCCATATTTATTCTAGGTTAACGCAAATAACAGTGAGCACAGCTATAAAGCTCAAAGCCATTTCGACTAATATCTCATCACCATCTTTTTGGAATAAGTTCCTGACTGAAATACCCTTCAGAGGGGCTGGTGAAGTGATGCACTCATAAATATCAAGTCTCTGAACATCTTAGCATTAGGACTGAACTTCCCTTTCCCTTTTCGTCCCTCAGACTACTGTAGCGACTAAACTAATTTCGATAATAGAAGCTAAGAATTCGTTGGACTTCGTTAGAGAAATATTACCGTTTTCTGGACAGTCAAGCTTCTCAAGATACCTCATCTATAAATGAGATGACAAATTAATTCGTGCCAAAAAATGAAAAACGCGGGCTTAACGCACGTTTGTCTACTGGTAAAATGTTATACACAGATCCCAAAGCGTTTTTCAGAATGAAATTTGAAGACTGAAGAATGATAAGTGAATCGATCCAGATCGAAACAGCCGATTTTGCTAATAGGGGTCATTAGAGAAGTAAAGTGGTGGGAGTTGTTATAAAACATGATCTTATAAGTAAACAGGAGTCTTATCATCATCATGATTACTTTTGTAGCTACTTTCATTCCATCTGCCGCAGTCTTGCGCGACGCTGAATTCCATATCTGCCAGTCTGTTGGGCTTTAGTATATGTATTGATGTTAGAATAGCCAGATCTTCATCAAAAGTTAAAGATAGTTTGAGTAGTAAAAACGATTCGGACCCAAATGTGTCTATGTTGATCCTTTCGAACAGTCCCCTAATCTCAACTTACCTAACTATACTACTATTTTGAATTGTAGATCTCGATGTTAGCTTGAATTGGGTTCCTTTTTTATATTATTTCAAATATGCGCGGGTGCATTTTTTTTATAACGTTGAAATGGGTTTAAGTATCATTTATAGCAAAACCTTACAGTCCAGGCTTATGTCTCATTAGCTTTTATTTTTTTATTCAATTTTAAATCGTGTCTAAATGTGCCTCTAGTTTTCTTGAACCTATTGTGGGATTCTGGGGCGCTGCTAAAATTTTTATATCGTATGCAAATGGAGATACTTGTACGTTATTTGATGTCGGTATCTCTAAACCTGCCTGGAGGAACTCCGGAGAAATTACATCTGACCAAAAATTTTCGACTGACTAGACAATTTTTGATGTCTTATACCATTGACACATATCTGGTTTCGTAACCATGATTATGAAACTATGATTTTCGGAATGAGAATACATGAATCACTACAGTTCTCATTTCATTTGACAGTTTATAATAATTCATTAAAACTCTTACTTTAACTGTGTGGTTTAAAAATATTTTTGTTTCGCCCTCCGCCTTAATTTTCTTATTTTCTTTGATTTTCTATTAATTTATCAAATTCTGTATTAATTTTTTTTTAAATTTCAAATTTTGTAGAAAAAATATACACATATTTATTGTTTTCGCTATTCACTAACTGCATAACTTAGCACTGTCGTCACTAAAATGCCATGGGGTGAGAAAAAATAGCTCATTCCGAAACTGTGTTTTAACCAAGTTGCAAACCATGGTTAGCAGTGACACATAACAAAGAAATCATGGTTAATTCGAAACTGTAGTTACCAGTGATCATTTTGTGGTGCATTGTCATACTTTTATACCACGGTTGGAGACTTTTTTCGTGATATAGAAAAAAAAACATAAGTCTACAAACACAACCATGTGCAATAAATTATTAAGGGGAAATAATGAATTTTAAGGAGCAATGAATATTTTATAGTGATAAATTGAAATTTTTTATTTGAAGAATTTTTTTTCTTACATATTCGAAATTTCGGGAAAATGACCTTTGAAATAACCTTACATTTATTCGGAAGCTTTATAAACATTTTTAGTTATAAGATCATGTCCAAATCATGACATTGTGCAACTTCAGTTTGAGATGAATCAAATGAGAATCGAGTGCCTCAAGAGCTGAGCGTTACTTGAGATAATATTATGAAGTCGAGGTAAAGAATACATAGTCTGATTACCGACAAGCCAATGAGAAATGGTTGCTAGGAAATAGTATCTTAATCTTACCTTACCTAACCTATACGGAACCAGATACCAAATTGTCAATAACCCAACCTGTTGAATTATGAATTATATTCCACTTGTTGATTGTACGAGTGCATATATCTCTCACTCCGGTTTTGTTCAAATATTTACAAAATAAATATGATTATTTTTTTCCAATTAACTAGTAGGAGGTTTAAATTGAATATATGTATATTCGAGTACACACACGTTATAATATTACAATTAAATTAAAATTAATCAATATCGATATTATAAACGAGCGAGAGACACACCTTATATAAATTTGAAAAAAAAACGAAAACTACGAACAAAGCACAAAGCTCAAAATTTGTTACATAAATGTCGCACTGTATGTATACATACAATATGTATTATGTATACGACTATATTATAAATATATTACTTAAGACAACGTAGACAAAACAAAATATAAGAAACCAAGAACAAAAACCTCAAGCCTTTAAAAAGAAACCAACAATCAGATAAATTAATTTTTTTGTTGTTGTTGTGTTGTGTTGTTAGTTTCCTAAATCATTTTCTGATTGTCAAGCTCCACTGCAAATTTACAATGCAATTAAGTTGAATAAAAACTGTACACACAGCTAAGGCAAAAAAATAAACAGTAACAGTAACACAAAAAGGCAAAAACTGTTTTTTTTTAAGATTTGTCGTAATTTCTAAATAATTTTTACTAATAAATTAGTTAAGTTTATTGGTATGAATGCGCGCGCGCGAGCGTAAACGGTTGGCGCAGATAAGAGTGCTGCACCAAAAAAAAAAAAAAGAGCGGGAAAATTTCGAATCACCTTTTTATATCGCATATAAATTGCCGAGATTAGAAAGCAATACATACAATACAATTAATTTCCATGTACTTATTAGCAGATAGGGATCAGCAGCATTAATTTACATAACTTTTATAAATCTTAGAGGTATGTACATACATACATACGTATACATAATCGTATATATGTATGTGGGATTTGAGATAAATATTTTATTTCTTTATAATTGTTGTTCAAATAGTTTTTTAATATACTTATTTATTTTATAATATATACTTTCAAATCTTAACGAAAGATTATAAAGAGTTTTTCTACTTTTTAATTGCATTTTTATGAGCGCAAGATATTCGATTATTGATTGTATCCGACTAAATATATGGCATTGAGTCGACATATGCATATATAGGAAGGCTAGCCAGCGGTTTTCTAAAGTCTATTTATTATAAAACACAAGCGTGCACAGCCAAACACAAAATGTTAAATTAAATCAAGGACAAGTTGGGTTCTATACAGACATACATCGACCAAGAATATTTCAAAAGAAATTCAAAGAATATATCGTAAAACAATCCCACTCTCCCAAACTCGACGTCGCGTTGTTTTTTTTTTTTAATCATTTTGACAAGAGGCAAAAAGTTTTTTTTTTATGCGAAATGGTGTTACCTCACATAAGCTCCCTATATATACAAAAATTCCACACAGTATATGTTTTCTTAAGTTTAACACGCAGCTAAATATAAGAAGATTAGCGTCCGCACATCTAACCAACAAAAAAAATGTATGTTTCGCATTTTTGAACATAGCGCTCGAATATTTCACGAATTGTTAATTTATTTTATTTCGCGTATATTTAAGATTGTGTATAAACAACTCAACGCTGTATACACACACATACCGACTTACGTTTATTGGACCAAATACATAGATTTTTTGTAGAATACAAAAATTTGCTTAAATTACGACATGGCATTGAAACTATGCGAATGTGTTTTATATACGATATACATTGTCCAATGGTTAGTTAAGCGTATACCATACGTCATACATATATAGTTTAGGTAAAATGGAAGACTTTATAATGTGTAAGATGATTTTTAATTCAAGGTGACGAAAAAAAAAGTAAAAGCTCTAAAATCAAATTTTAAGTAGACGGGACGTCGAACGTTAAGCTGTCAAATATATGTATATATGCTTAAATAGTTTGTGCGAACACTCAATGGACTTGAACTTAGGTGCATGTACAGTATAATTATTTATTAAAAACGAGTGGAACGATAACCTGATGGCCGGTAATATTAATTAATGAATTAATAAATTATATAAAGTTCAAATTATTGGTTGTTTACATTACGCGAACTGGTATATCGAATGAATAACTTTCATGTGTAACGTGCTTTGACATACTTTTCAAGCTTTAATTATAAGCTTCTTTTGTTTTTTCATAAACATTCAGGTCAATGTTCCAATCAACGAGATTACTTTTCTGTGGGTGTCGAAGCATCTGGTTAAGTGGTCACGAACGATACAAAGATCGTTTGTGGTTCCTGTGATGCATTAATCGAGTTTGAAATTATATTGAAGAAAAAAGCTCAGAAGTGTCTCTCATCTATAAACGAGATGGCAGATTATTTCAGTATCCACTTGTTGCGGAAGATGGAGCACCAAGCAGAATGAAAATCGAAATGTCGCTCGCCTCACGTAAGTCGAAGCATGCCGACAGATTTGGAGTCTCCTCACACGGTTATATTATCTCAGCAGTATTTATGTAGACGAAAATGGAACAGTACTGTACTGCCCTGCAACTACCTGAAAGCTCTCCTCCTGTTTGACCTTCACCATTGTTGTCGCATTTGGGTTGCGCAGCTAAGATTGCTGTATCATCCCCAGATATGTCAAGCATTCTGAACTTATCATACTACTTTACACTGTTGCCATTATACTTTACACTGTTGCCAACAAAATTGTAGATAAAATTAATTTGACAAATGTTTAGTGATTACGGATACACAACCACCGCGTTCGAACGATACTAGAAGCACATTCGAACTCTTTTCAGGGTTTGGAAAAACTTGCAGATTTGCTAAGAGCCAGATGCTGACTCCGATCAGTTCCGAAACCTATTTGTGTTATACGGTATCTTCATGCTAAACAGTCTTTCGATAAGATAAGTAGAACAGGAGCACATAAAGTGTTCGGCAATCTCAGTATTTTGTTTATTGAATTGCGCCCAGTTTGCATTGTTCCGAATTTTAGTTTGAAACATGTGATAACTCGAAGAACAGGGCCCAGCGAAAATATCCAACAAGCTCTCAAGCTGGTTTTTCGTTTCAATGAAGATTTTGTATAAACTCGACGATAGATTAGGTTAGGTTGGGTTGAGTGACTGCTACAGCACACTTAGACCGGGAGCGGTCCGTTGTGATACCACAGGATCTTACTTCCCTATTACCCTTATGCGAACCAGTTTGAATTACTTATGTAGCGTAATAAATTTCGAACAGTTTTCGAGATCAGAGAGGCATTCTATTTAGAATTTACCCAAATAATCATGTCTTTTGTGTGCCAAAGCCGGGCATGTGCATAAGAGGTGGTCCACCGTCTCTTCCTCCTCCTTGTCCATACATTTTCTTCAAAAGTCATTTGCTTCTAGTTGTAGCCTCCTCGCATGTTCTCTAAGGGGGCAGTGTCCTGTGAGTATATTCACGACCGTGTTTAGTTCACATCTTCGTAATTAGTTTCTTTGAGCGTTTCAAGTCCAGCTTTGGCCAGACCTGCCTTGCTACACTACATGAGAGGCCGTTCGGCCACCTTTCAATCGCTACTGCCTTCTTGTTTAGCGCAGTCTTGAGTGCCTTTATGGACCTCCCTAACTTTGCCCTTTCCGGTAGCAGTTGGAGAGTTGTACCATGCCTCGCAATAGTTCGTCCGCCCTGCAGTTCCCGATGACGTCCGAATGGCCGGGGGCCCAGACTCTGAATTCGAATCAGAGACATGATTGTCACCTGACTGTCCACATTGATTGCGATATCAATCGAAGATGCCACATTATCTCTCAACCAATTCAGGACATGGTACACGCTGTAGTGATCAGGAAGACGAACTGGTATATCTATTTCCACTTTATCACATAAGAATCCAACTTCTACGTTACCGTGTAGCTTGGAGCCATCCCTAAAGAAATGCAATGCTTCCATTTTCGCAATGGACCTTCTCCTCAAGGATTCTCTTGAGGGGCAGGAAGTACGGTTCTTTTTCGCAGTACAAAGTCGGTGTAACGTAGTCTAGATTCGCCAGTTCCTGCCTTAGTTCGACGATAAAAGGATGTCTTTTCTCTCTTGATTCAGACCGGTAAACTGACTGGGTAAAGTTATTGGTCATCTTGTTTCCTTTGATACTGTCTGAAAGACTGGCGTTCCTACCACGGGAATTTTAATTCTGGATTTGGTACGTTTAGCATACTGAACCACATTGATAACATACTGACATCTGCTAGATATGTGGCCATTAACCATATGATTGCTGGTATGGTAGTTATCAAATATGATATGATTTTTTTATTTTTATTTCTTTGAAATCTTTTTTGAGGCTTAAGGCTTTCCCCACTCTTTCGCGGTTCGCTTATTTACGTCCTTACTTTTACGCCATTACAGGCATTTCGAGGGCGTACGGCTATAGGTCCAATTTTCCTAACCATCTGCACATTGCATAGCTCCATGTCAGCACTATAGGCTGGCACTATAAGATGGGTCGTCCCATGAGTTCTGCACTCCAACAGGGGTCGTTGTCTTCATTCACACCACAGATTGTAATTTCATGGTGAAAAATCCCTTATGCATCCTGCCCCTATCGTGATTCGAACCCGGTACCTCCCGCTCCAACTGCTGCAGCTTTAACCATTGCGCCACCTGGGCGGTAATATGATATGATGCCTCCCTCTATAACGCACCGGTAACGTTTTTATTTAAACGCCATTAAAAATTCTACCATGACGAAAGAAGCGGCTCTGCACTAGCCTTGACTAAGAAAGTGAGATTTTGGAACCCTTTCATGAACAGAATTATCTTAGTTGGAACACAAATGAACCTATATGTGTCTTGATGTTATGTTCCATCTTATAACAGATGGTTTCTATAATAAGATAAAGAGACGGGTTGCAATAAATCAGTGAAAAGGCCTTCCAACATGAAACTATGTTGAAACCTCATGATACTCTAAAATTGTAAAGAGATTTTTCACTAATGGCTCCAAGGTGGATGGTATGATTGTAGACACGAGTCTCTATGATAAACTATAGTGATTGAGGAGGTTTGAAATTACTTGAAACATAGTGTCATGTTCAATAGAGACGTCATGATATAACGTTGTGCTTGAGTAACACCTTTGATAACCATGTGACTGGGATTCCAGTGACGTACGGCTTCATTAGGTTCGTTATCATCTTCCACAAAAGTTTTGATCACATATTATTAGAGCCAAATGTTCTTAAAAGACTTAAGAAATAATTGCAATTTCTTTTCAAAATAACTGCAACTTCTGCCTGAAAGACAGTGACGTGCGAACCAAGAGGAATTTATGATTTCAATTACGATTCGATACGAGAAGTAGCATTAGTTAGTGAGGTCCTATTTATGTTTGTCGGATGCAAAATAAATTTACAATATTGATCGCCCGATACTACGATCCTGGGAATTTATTTAAGTATTATAATGTTTTGGCGATTGTTCGGCCATGGCATTTCTCCTAGTTTTATAATTTAGTCGGAAGACAAATGAACACCAACTTCACGTATCTTGAAGTTATGTTCCAACTTCTAACAGATGATGGCTAAAGAAGTAACAAGACGGTTTGCAAAAGTAAAAATGCTTTTTGGACACTAAACCCTGTGGAAACCTCATGATGTCATTCTCTTAAATTTGAAAGAGATAGAGTCTGCAGAGCTGGATGGTCTGACTGTATACTCGAAATTAGTTGAAACATATTCTGCAGAGTTACTTTCAGGACTACATTACTTGGTACTGCAGTAACTCTGCTACTCTTGGTACTCTGGTGGTTTTTCATCCCAAGTTTGACAAAACTTGGAACATTTAACACTGGTTTGCAGAAAGTGCACACAAAGTATATATCTGTCAAATACTGTCAGATTATGGTTTCTATTTATATATAGTAAATTAATAATTATATTAACAAAAATTGTCAGGGTGCGACTGAACAAACAGTATTACACATATTCGATTATAAAGTAGTTCCATTGAATCGCGTATGTAATAAAAATATTTGTCTCGACGTATGTACAATAAATTAAAATTAAGTTTGACAGAAAACAAACAGATATCGCCAAGACAATTCACTTTTATTTTTTATTTTCTAATCCAATACTGAAAGTACATATTGTATATAGTATTAGGACACCCACCCACCCAATGATTAGAAAGAGTGTATATATTGTAACCTGTAAATTATCGCCACCGCACACAACACAATAAATAGAAAATTTTTGTGTTACATAAAAATAGATTAATTACACAAGGAAGCAATTATTTAATTGTATATCTCAAATATATCTTAACATAAATCTTACATACTTTTAAGTATATTATCCACATATATACATACGTAAATTATATAGGTATGTTAAGCGAAATACCACCTGAATTTAATTTTTTTATCATATTATATTATTTTTTTTTTTTAATAAAAATACTTTACGTGAAAACGTTGTAAATTATAACGGTGAATGTTTCCTTTTTCAAATCTTAAAATATCTTTTGTTTAATAAATTTATCTAAAGCTCAACAGAAACAAAAAAAAAATTAATTCCATTTGAAAACCACCTACATGCTGTAAACTTTTACAATAAAACAAATAAAATAAAAATTTCCATTTTCCTAATATATGTATATATGTGTGTGTGTGTGTGTGAGTGCTGCTAAATGCACATTAGACATAGGTACATACTCGTATATACACAGAAGTGTCGGAAGATCAAAACTAAGTGCATGTTTTATTAGAAATTTTGCAATGTTGTTTTTTTTCTCGCACTTACGAAATTCCAAAATACACTTTTTTGCGCTTGTCTTAAGATCGACAAGGGGGTGGATTGCCGTTTATAAAACTTCGTTATATAACCTAACTTATCGCAAAATATATCTTTGGTTGTACACCACCGTGAAATTTTGGTGGCAAATCTTGTATATAAAATCAACATTCTTGTCTCGAGCATATACATGAGGAAGTGTATAGAGTTGTTATCTTATGCTTGCAGTCTATATATGCAACTTTATATAGATTTATGTATACGATGTAATTGGATTGGGTATATATGTGTGTCTTTGTGTGGTTAACTTGGGTGAATTGGAAAATGTTAATAAAGGCGGTACATATTTATTATTTTACTGTCAGACACTATTTATTTATACGTCGTACCACAGAGGGGAATAGTGTTTAGTGGGTTTGGTTTTGACGTATATGAAAGTGCACCTGTTGAAGTATACCTAATGTTAATCTCGAGCGGGTTTCTTTCACGACTGTAATCTGTTCAAAACCCAACTGTATCGGTGCCTGATTCAAATAATGCTGAGAACCTTGATCATAAATATTTCGTTTCACCAAAGTTTTAATTGTTCGAGCTTTGTATACCTCTACTCGCACCAATCAGTTTGGCTACGACACATAGAAAGATATAAGACGATAGAGAGTCTCCCTTGTTCGAGTAGATGGAACGCTCGGAGTCAAATTGCAAAACATCAAAAGCTTCATAAAATTGATAAACTCTATTTACAGTGGCCAAAATGATGAGTAGGCTATTTTGACCTCCTTCGAATAGCATCTAGCATTTTTCATTCATTTTGGCTCTATAAATTCACAGTTTATGTTGAGCTTCTATCTAATCTTTAACGGCTACCCATAAAAAAAAAGTTCGACGAACTCAAAAACTTCGAAAATATGATTTTTGTTGAAAGAAGCTCATGTTCTTCTTCCCAGTGTTCCACAACCCAATTAGCGAACCAACAACATTGTGGATGGTTATTTGGCTTCAGTCACTGCTCTAATTAACTTTTTACGTCTTCATACCTATAAGCGATCTTTATGCAAAGAAGAATTCTACAGAACAATTCTTGAGTACGATGGCGAGTCGATGTTGATGGATGCTCAGACACGGTCTGAGTAACAGCTGAAATGGTCACGACTGTATTTATTATGAAAGTAAATTTTCAATATTAACCAATTTTGGCTAAGCGTAAAACGACTCATTTCGTCAATGTGAGACATTAAACTAATTTTTTTGTCATAACACGAATGACAAAGTGTTGACACACTCGAAATAATCAGAAATTAAAATAAACCACCTATCAGTACTGATATGAACAGCTGATAAGTTCTGCACTCCAAAGAAGTCAGATATCTATTCATTCACATTCCTTGTTCCTATTGCAATTCATCCCAGCTGCCTTTTGTCCCAACCAGTATTGTTCATCCGAGTGTAAACTTGACCTTAAACGAATGACTAACTTGTGAGCAATCACTGACAACCCTCTTTATTCTCCTCTCACAGCGTAATTCATATACCAGCTTGCTTACGTGAACTTATATCACGAGAGATCATTTTTTAATCGTTGAATCGATTAAGGCCTTTTCTGTTCCCGGTGCCTCTAATAATTTGCTTTACCAGAATGGACGATTTTGTCAAATCTTTATATGTCCCAGCTTTCCACGAGGACCATAAATTACAAAATTAAAATTACGTTAATCAAAACATCCGCTTAAGGCAAAACATAAGTCGTCATTTCGGTTTCCGCGTGCCTTATTTCTTCGTTCTATATCGTGTTTATCATTCCACTGAGTCCACAAATTGATGGTAACATTCGGCACATATACAATCAGGACTAACATTTACAAAGGTGGTGTGCAAATTCACACCTGTAGATAAGAAAAAATATCATGCACTTTATGAAACACCAACAAGTTTCCAAAATGTACCCGAAATGTACCTAATCTGGCCAGATGACGTCATTATTTTTGGCAAGACGCCGCAACCTTCCACACTTCATAGATAAAATGCTGTTTTACATGAGAACGGCCTGATCGCATTATTATACGTTTTGGTAAAGTTACCGGACAGCTCAGATCAACTTATAGTGTTGCCAACAAAAATAAAAAAAACGATAGTTCAGATAAAATCGTTTAATACAAAATATAAAAGCAGTCCATTAGTATCAATTTGGCAACATGGTAAAGAATTGGTCATTATGAAAAAAAAAATCTATGGCTTAGAGGCCGTAAACGGCCCTTACCGCGTCTCAACTGAGACCCTACGAACCAATTTTAACGATTGGTGCACATTGTAGGTCGTCAACCCAACGAATGTTTTTACACACAAACGCATTTTTATGTCATCCGGTGGCATGTTAATTTTTGGTCAGTGGCGAGAATCGAACTCGAGACCGCGGCGTGATGAGAAACTCTCTTAACCATTAAGCTACGACCGGCGACTAACAATTTTGTCATTTTGAGAAGCTCTTCTGAATAAGTTTACAAAGCTCAATTGGCTCAAGAACTGAATTCTGTGGACCACGCAATCTGTATAAGAGCTCGTTAAATAGATCATGGAACAACAATAAGTAAATATTGATTTATAAAAAAAAATATTTTGAATAATGTGGCTCCTGTCTTCTAGGTGGCTTTTTTAATCGTGTAGAAACAAATCTAGCTACAATGTGCCACTGCTTGGTGCTAAAAGCATCGGGCCATTCTTATTCAAGGATCTTTTCATCAGGCAATAAAATAAAGTACCTGAATTGCAAGTGATGGATTATAAATGGTCGCCCTGTAGATTTTTAAACTTAGGCTTATGCTATGCAACCTTAAGCTATTTGCATAAAAATGTTTCGTATTTGAAATACATTCATCAGGTTCGATTTTAAAAATTCACGTAGCACTCTATGGGTCATCCGACGAGTTCTGCACTATATCAAGAAAGCTTATTATTGAAGCTGTTTGATGTTGCCAATACCTTCTCTTATAACAAAGAACAACGATCGAGCTCTCATTTGAACTAAATTTTGACTCGATCAAGACAGAGCAAACTGCAAATAGATCACTTCTAAAAATAGATACAAACGATATATGCGTTAAGACCTCCCATATACAACACTATGAAACGATCATATTACAAGAAGATGCGCGCGCACACACATATCTATTATTACCCCTGAATGTCATCGGCTGAAATATGGCGCGATCATCGAAAAAAAAACGATTTATCATGTAAAACCAACATGGCGTCTTACTTAATCCAATGATCGTTGTAACTTGTATCGATTACTTGTTAGATTTAAGTCGTGATCAATTATGTTGATCGTGAATCGGAAATTAATTTTAAGATTTTGTTACACAAACTAATAAAATTTCTAACATCATCAGCTAACTGTTTAGATATGCAAATAATTTTTTTTTCTAATTCTAAATCTTAATTGTAATCTAAACATTATAAATCAAAGGCGATCATCTTTGTTACGTTGTGCGTACGTGTGTGTCTATATATATAAATACAAAAGTAGATTTCTAATTCTCTATTCTGTATAGTTTAGACAAAATATATAAATGTGTGTGCGTTAGGTCGATGTGTGCGTTTGTAACAATATAAAAAGCAGGAAACTTAAATTTATACAGACTGAGTGCTGCTGACGAGAGTGTGTAGTTCACAATGTGTAGTTTTATAGCAAATAAACTATTAGTCGTTCCATCCATCCATCAGCCAAGTGCAGGAGAGGAGTGTGAGCGGGAAAGACTCACAAAAAAAAAATTATTTGGAATTTTATTTGAACAAAACTATACAACACAGCCACCAGATTATAATATCGTCTGCGCCTGTATGCGAATTCATAGAGGAGTAGAGCGCGACAGACAATATACGCGCGACCCAATACAAATGCAAAATCAAATCGCGAATTTTTAGCTAAATTTTTAATTTTTTTTTTCAACCGATTTTGTTGTTGTACGATAAATATATTGTGTAAAACTACTAATATACTTGCAAAAAACCGAAACATTTAACCTTGAAACGCGCATGCAGAGATATTTTGTGCTTATATAGTTCTTTTATTTTGGATATACGAAATTAGACAAGTTTTTTTTTCGGTCGAAAGAATTGATTAAGATTTTTATGTAAGTCTTTGGGTATAATATAAAGGTGGGAAATTACGTCCGATCGAAATTGCAACGAAACTACTCGTAAACACCGACCGGATGATAATATGTGTATTACGTAAGGATGCAGTTGGTGATTTATTTATCCCAATGTATGACATTGTGTGTGTGTATAAGATGAATACAAGGTAAAGCACACTGAAAGCTCAAGATTTAAAATAGTTGTCAGCATCTTTTGTCTATTTATATACTTATTAATCGTTTTTCTTATTTATTTATAGGTAATTTGATTTCATCTGATTAATGTCGTAAATAACCGTGAGTAGCATTCAAACTATAATATAAAAAATTAGTTTTGTCTATTGTTCATCAAATCAATGTTTGTGCTTACTAATTGGAATACCTCCACTATTATTGTAAATTTTTGAAGTGGATAGTTTCCCCATAGATATTCATGCGGATGGTGTTAATGAGACATACCAGCATTCAGAATATATTAATCCAGCATTTGTCTTTCGTTCTATATCTAACATATGTTTTGTTGTAATAAATTATACTTAATTATAGTTTTAGTGACGTTGAGCAGCAGAGTACTATGTTCCCTTATATATATATATATATCTATATATATATATATATATATATATATATATATATATATATATATATATATATATATATATATATATATATATATATATATATATATATATATATATATATATATTGCGGATTTTTTTTAAGAAAATCAAAGACAATTTTTTAATGGAACCAAGTAACTTCATTCTGGAATGTATTACCCATTTTGATCAATGACCTTTTGCTATAATTCAGCCAGCATCATAATCCCACGTTCATAAAACTTCTGATTTTGATTAGCAAAAAACTGAATCAAGTACGATTTGACATCATCATCATTATTGAAATTTTTACCATTCAAGAAGTTTTGTAAAGATCGAAACAAAAAGTAATCAGATGATGCAAGGTCAGGACTATATGGTAGATGTAACAAAACATCTCAACCAAGCTCCAATAGTTTTTGCCGAGTGACCAACGATGTGTGTGGCCTTGCATTTTCATTATGTATGTGATACATGAAGCTGTACTGTGACGATCCGAATTGATTATTGCTTTGATTAGGTTGCCATCATCTTTAAATGGACGACCAGAGTGTTTTTCATGTTTGAGTGAAAAATCAACAGAATGAAATTTGGTTAACCAATTTTGATACTGCCGTTCTTTTAAGGCTTCGTCACCATAAACAACACACACCTTTTTGTGAGCTTGTGATGCGTTTTTCCCTTTGCGGAAATAAAAAAGCAAAATATGACCAAAATCCAACTGAAGCCAACTATGAGTGGAATCCGCAATTACTTAGTTACCAACCTATATATATATATATATATATATATATATATATATATATATATATATATATATATATATATATATATATATATATATATATATATATATATTATATATATATATATATATATATATATATATATGTAGTTGTCAATCCATTTGGACTTATTATAGATACTGGGGGATGTCCCAAACAATAAACCGTGCTTTTTTAGGTGGAGTTCTTCCTTGCAATTTAGAAATAGCTAAGATTTATCGCAAGACTATCAATAAACTTTAACTGGAGCTTGAGTCTAGTCTTGAAACACAATTATTTAATCTTAGTTTGACTAGAATATCCTTGGATTAATATATGATTTACTGAAATAACTACGTGATTAATTTATTGAATATCTTCCAAGGCGATCGACTAATTTGAGTGACATCAACTGTGAATAAAAATTCGATTATTTTAAACGCCGTAATCTGAGATTTGTTTTAACCTTAAATATTTGAACTTATGCCATATGGAACTTGGTTTTCGAGGGTGGACTGAGAAGTCAATACGAAGTCTGTCACTATCACTATACATCGGAAATCCATCACTATACAGCGAAAACTAAAGAACAGTCTAAACAGTGGATTTCTACTGGCAAATCTGCGCCGAAAGAGGCTAACACGATTTTACCGCACGGTATAATCCACATCGATTACCTTAAAAAGGGGAGAACAGTCCAAAGCAAATATAACTGCAACTTATTGGACCGCTTCAACGACGTTTCGAAAGGAAAACGACCGCATTTGGTACAAAAAAAAAGTTTTCTTCCATCAAGACAATGCACGGAGGCACACGTGTGATAGTTGCTATGGTCAAAATCCATGAATTATGCTTCGAATTGTTTCCAAATCTGCAATATTTATAGCGTGCTGGGACTATTTCCTTTTTCGGAACTTGTCGTCGGAACTTGTTGGCGGAAAGCGATGGTGTCACCGGATGGCGGATGGTGTCACCCATCAACAATCACCTATTTTGAAGGGTTGGAGAACCGCCCAGGTGGCGCAGTGGTTAAAGCTGCGGTGGTTCCGAGATCAAATCCCATAGAGGCAGGATGCAAAATGGGATTTTCACCATCGACCGTTTGGGCGGTGCGACCTAAGTGTGCGGTTGCGCCACACAACAACAACAAAAAGGTTGGAGAATCGTATTATGAAGAATGAACGATCCCAACGAAGTTGTATTCAATCTTGAGGCATCCGCATCACCGAAGACTTTATCTAATTAATCATTTAATGAAATAATATTTTATTTGATATAGCTTCACGATTTAGAACGTTATATTAAGCAATACGTGTATACATTCTAGCTATTCCACATCCCGTATAATTGAACAACCAAAAATAAACCGTTTAAATATCGTAAAAGCTTGAGGCTTGCTGTGGTAGCCAATAGAAGACTAGACTTCCAATCAATTCTTATAAATATGTTATTATACTGTGGCAAAATCTAATAGGTTGTCAAAAAGAGGCCAACAATCATCTCTCTCTGTATCGTGTACCGCTGTACATGCACCCAACATTTTATTGATTATATCCACACCTACTATGTGACAATTCATTTACAAGAACGGCCGCTAGGAGATTCACAGTTTCCTGTTGTCACTCAGTACGTGTTTTCTAGTCCTAAAATCTTGTAAAACACTCTTTTACCCAAAACGCGTTTGATTGAGACCGTTCTCGAAATAATTTACCGTGTTTTGTTGACGCTTCCAATATCGCTCGAATTTAGACTCTCGCGGTCGGTGACTTTTACAGCCATTTTAAACCATTTATGATTGCCACCGTGTAAGTTGGGACCATCACAGCCGCCAAACCACTGTTAATCGCATCCATACGTATTTAAGTTCGAGTGCGCAACAATTTTTTAATTATTTTCGAATTATAAATATCATTTTTAAAAGCGAGATTAGTTGGTTGTTGAAAATGCAAAACTATGTTCTGCACAATTTCAGTCTTTGCCACTATATCGATTAAAGTCAGTTACACAACCTGCTAATAATCTATGTCCCTTTCCGCGTCTCAACTGAGACCTTACGAATTATTTTAACGCTCATTGTAGTTGGTCAGCCCAACAAACGCTTTTTACACACAATCGCTTTTTATGTCATTCGGTGCATGGTAGTTTTTTGGTCAACGGCGAAAATCGAACTCGAGACCGCTGCATGAGATACTCTCTTAAACATTTAGCTACTACTTGCTATTCCAACCTAATATGTTAAATAATCTGTCAAAACCAGAAAAATTGATCAATGTGGCAGCATGAATAAGAAAATTATTCCTGTCTATTGATATGTCTTTAAGTTTCAATTTTTCAATGATCTGGATTAGCTTTACAAACAAAATTCTTTAAACAGGATGAAACGATTCGTATACCAATATAGAGAATCCAAAAAGCGACCTTATGACGATCACCGATGTGAGGAACGGATATTGAAATATAGAATTCATTGATCGATCCATCTAAAATGCACGTACAGTCAGTTTGTATACCCCGAAATTATTTAACTTTCCTGCCAGCGTAAAAATATATGTTTCGCGAAATTCCATATGATGTTGATCGATTTCAAACATTCCGTCGCTAATTATAGTTGCATAAAGTCCAAAAAATTAGGCCAATAAAGAATTCAATCACAAATATAATCCGTAACTATATACGACATACTATATATATACGAAAACTCAAGGATGCGCTTGTTTGATAAGAATTCATTTTGTTTATACGACCCAAATTATCCCAATCATAAAACAGTGCTCAGTGATAATAAATTTATTCAAATTTATAACAAAAAACTGATTAGAAAATATTAACCAGAACTTGATAAAAAAAAAATCGTACCCAGAATTTAAGCTTACCCATCCCCCATCGCAATGTATATATAAATTCCCGGTTGCAAACCCCATATAGATGCAAATTGCATTTCATTTTTTTTGGCAACAATACCTAGCTGATGTGACAGAAGTGATGGTTCACGTACGTTAAATTCTATCCGCGAGTATATACACAAAAATGTTACGTAAATAAAATTTGGCAAAAGATAATTTTTTTTATGTATGCTCGCGCTTCCATGCAATTTTTTTTCGCACATTTTTAACCTTGACACACTTTTGTTCCTCTTCTTTTATATATACACAAATCATCTTCCCTATATCAACATCGCGATATAATATTATAATTTCGCGAACTTGAAATTCATACACGCATTGTATACATATACGCATACTATTCTATATACTAAATTCGCGAATCGTCACCAATATATATGCACAAGAAAATCGTGTGCGTATGTACATATATATATACATACATATATCTTAACATAACTCCAAAAATAATAAACGCACTAAATCGCGCGCGCCACCAAATATAATAAAAATCGAAATTTGACCGAGAAACACACAAACACACAAATCCAAATTCCTATATTTTGCAGCAGCAAAACCCCAAATCGCGAAAAAACCAACAACAACAACGATCACAAACAGCACACACAAAAAAAAATTATTGGCATGAAAATGAAACTGAAAAAGATGTTTCAATTCAATTCACTTCCACCGCAAAACCCATACAAATTCGCGAAATTCTAATGTGTGCAAAAAAAAAAAAATCAGGGATGTATAATCTCACTAAACGCGGGGCTCATAACGTATCTCACTATATTTTGCTATGACCGTTACTAAACCACCCCCTAGCTTTTAGACCCTATAACTATACCCTCGATACAATTTCCACAATTTCTATATATATATATATACCAACCCCATATAGGGGTGGTTGCAAATCTCTGCTTCCTTTAAAATTCGCACACTTACATTACGCACATATCTAATTCCTATACGCACTTTACAATATATATACATGTATATTGTTTATCAGTATTTTTGCAAACATTGTTCTACACACGCAAAAAATCGATTCAAACGTTGATGTGTGCTAAAATTAAGGACTTCCCGACCCCGTATCTATGCGACTCATTATGCACATCGTCAGATTTATTTTTTGTGATTATTGTATCCACGCACTTAGTATAAAACGACTAGATTAGGTACATTTAAGATTTAAAACGTTCGCGTAATCTCGGAACCGCGTCGAATGTACTAACATTAAATTCGCGATTTTTTTTTATTTCGCGAATTCTCTGTGTGTTGTTGCTATTTAAATTATTTTTTTTTGCGAATGATGTGATGCGAATCGTTGAGTTTTTTGTAGTTCGCGATTTTATGAGTGTGCGTGGTTTTTTTTGTGCGATGTGTTGTGTATATATATATACATGTAGTATTCACGGCAGGGTTGGGTTGGCAAAAAAAAAAAATTTAACAAGATTTATTTAGTAAATTGTACCTAGAGATCAACTCATAAGATCATACATTTAAAGAAGAAAAGTAAAATGATCGTGATGAAATTTTTTTATTTGATTGAAAAACAAAGTGATTTCGTTGTACCATAGAGTCTGCGTCGTTTTCTTCTTATATACTTGTTTGTAATTGCGAAATAAAATTCAAGAAACGACGACGAAACAAGGTGGGATGCTGGTTGGTATGGTGGGTGGATGTGACTTAAACTTATAAGAGGATTCAACAATGGTTTTTATAGACATAAGATTAAGATTGTTATTATATTTTTGATTTATTGTTTAAAGCTTGTGAACATACACAAAATATGTGCGTGTCTTGGTGCCCTGTCGTTCTTAGTGCGGCGTTGGCTTCTTATCAGATATTCTTGACTCAAACATATAAAACTATAACACACATTTTTTTTCCATACGTACACACGATCAATGTGTAGTAGTATAGTAGTACATATCTATACATAGGCACACTCGGTTCTAGTGTATGTTACTAACCAGCTGCGCCAATCATTGTGACCCAAATTAAATGTCTACATACACTTATATTTTATTTGGGAACTAAATTAGATTAGACTAATATTTATTGTGTAGGTCAAGTAAACGTCTTCGTATTTATATATATATAAAGTTTTCAAAATGGTGGCAATACGTTAATTAGGTAAGATTTTTGTTTAAATTATATATTTTAATGCGAGTGTGGTGATAGATTAAAAGTGTGCACTTTCGAAAACATATATATAGTAGAGTAGTCAATTATGAGACATTTCATTTGGCACCGTCGGTGACTTCTTTGAAATTTCAATAATTTCTAAGAAATTCTGTATTACTTACGAGAAATATAAGAAGAACATATTTACCAAACTATGTTATAGTTGTGATTACGTCATCCGTGAATAAGTGACTACGGTTTATATATATATATATATATATATATATATATATATATATATATATATATATATATATATATATATATAGGCGTCCCGTCGCTCAATATACTCAGAAATAAGAACCGACGGTCTCGTCGCCGTATCTGAGGTGGTTTGTGTTTAAAGATATATTTATACTAATGACCTTGAAAAGAGCTTTTAAGCTGCGAAATGATAAAATATAGTGTTAAGCTGCACATTCATACTAAAACTATATATTTATATATCCGAGTGTTTAAGCTAAGGTTAAATTAGAATATTATAGACACGCCTATGTGTTGCGAGGCGGAAGAAGGCGGAGCTTATAAATTTTGATATATGTACAATGTGTGTATGTTACGCATCTATAATTAAATTAAGCAAACTAATATCGTTAGTGTTTACCAAAACAAAATTTTGTTTTTTCTCACTCACCAATCCACTCTCTTTCTCTCATACATTGGTTAAGTTTGCTCTCCACTTTAAACTATTTTACGATTTTGCGTTTATATAATTTAGAAATGTGTTTAGTGATGGTAAAATAAAATGGTTTTGGAGGCTATTCTTATTGAAATATATTAAGTATAGATGAGAGATGGCGTAATGTTAATATAATCATTCTTGATCTTAATTTGTTGGCGATTTATTTTGTGGGCGCTAAATGGTAATCAATATGGCGGTAATCTTGTGGTTTTTTGACAAGACATTTTGAGATCTAGTATGATTAAAGCCTCTTTTGTGCAGATCACGCCACGAGGGTATTAATTAAAACGTATTAGCTGCCTAGGTATATGCCTCTTCCACTTTCATTATAACCTATTGAAAATATTTTCCTCTGATCGACTAACATTCTTGGAAATTCATGATATTTTGATTTCCATTCGGAGAAGAAACATAATTCGAGAAGAGTGTTTGTTTTTGGAAAAAGATGGTACAATTTAGAAACAGTAACGGGGAAGGAAAGAGATGGTATGTTAGTTTCACGACCAGCATTATTTTAGCGATATTTAAAACTTAACTAGTTCCTGTAGAGTTTTCAACAATTTGCCGACATCTTTTTGTTCTTATTAAAGAACAAAAGGCGTCCTACGCGTCGCTCTCAAAGTTCTAGGTTACTGAGGAGGCAGTTTTTTTTTGAAACGTTACATTGCTACTCCTGTGCTGATTTTAATCACAATCCATCATGAACTCCAAAGAGTAATGGGCCAATATCCTTTCATCATTATTTAAAAAAAAAAGAGATTTAACAATTCCTTCTATGAGCTGATCTGGGAATATTCTAGCCGCTCCTAAATCAAAATCAACATTTTTATTGAATTCCATGGACCCTATATGAGCCAACTTCAGTCCGATTTTTGAAAGTCTATTTATACAGATGTGAAATTTTCGATCATTTGCTTTTTAATAATTTTGACATATACATTCTTCCAGGTTCTCTACTTTTACATCCGGCAAATACCGGAACAAAATTTAATATCAGTGCACCCAACGAATTAAGCCCTCTTAACAAAGAATAAAGAATATGTTCACCGATTATATACATGTGGGTTAAAGGCCGTAAACGGTGTATGAACGTAGACCTAACGAACCATTAATTCAAATCGGTGCACATTGTAGGTGGTCAGCACAATGAAAGCTTTTACACACAATGCTTTTTATATCATCCGATGCCAGATAATTTTTGGTCAACGGAGAGAACCATTAAGCTACAACCGGCTTCCGATTCTACAGTAAGATGATCATATTCGGCCTTCTGTCATAACATTTCATTAATTATTCAAATATGAGAAATATAGACACAGTACACATAGTAACCTTCACAATAAAAATGAACAATCGACAATAAACCTTTCTAATTGTATTAGTTGACTTAAGAATTGCAAGGTCTTTTGAAGACACACATATATGTCAACCTTGATGTCATCCAATGATCAATGTCACTCGATTGCTTTTCTATTGTTTCAGCTAAAGCTCAAAAAATTACCAGAGTTGCCTATCAGTATCGAGGAACTATCTCCTCTTCGATACCTTGGCAAAGCTCATATTGAAACAATCGTGATTTGTTGAGCTACGAAACCGCAAATGATTACTTTTACATAGTTTGAGATGTTCGTGACAAATTACTTTAAAATAAGTTGCTCTAGAGTGATAAGCAATTATACTTACTTGGGAGAAGAATCGGCCTATAAATAAGGTACTCCAAATAGCGTCACAATGTTACTTCGTTGGTAAATCTGTTGTATTTTGTTATTTGGAATCACAAATCGCAGTTCATCGTGTAGCTATCCAAGTTCATGAACCTTCTGTAAATAAGTGGATTTATTAGTCATTAGATTGAAAATAGTAATTAAAAGACAGTTAGACGTACCATTTCTAGCATGTGCTCCTGCGGTTTCCAAACATTTCCTAGTGATCAGAAAAATATCCGAGTAACTTATTAAAAGATGAATCGCCATTCTGGACGGCACTGAAGCTTTTACCAGACTTAAAACTGTTTCATACAATAGTAGTCTCTACTCCACCCTCCAGTTTGGGATAATTAGTGATTTATAACAAATCCTCGATAACGCGTTTAGTTCAAGATTTCTCATTTTGTTCAAACCCCTTCCTTACATGTATTATGAGCATTATTGGTACCTCTTCCATATTTGTTTTGATTACTTGTTCAAGAACTGGTCACAATGAGTTCTACTTTCTAGTGAATTTTAACCTTTTTTAACCACGTTCTCCATTTTCTAGAATTATGTCATAGCTTTGAAGATTTCCTCCAATAAAAGTTATTTCTCAGTTGTTTTGAATCTCTGCTCGTATGTTTTGCTTGTCGCTAGGTACCTGAAAGTTGCTGGCATTTCTCGTTAGCATTTCTCTATAGTCTTGCGTGACAGGAATGACCTTCAAACAAATGAATATCTTATCTGACGTGTGTTTTTCGTCCTTTCCCACAACTTTCAACTTTAACTCCTTGTTCGACGCGGCTTCTTTAAAGCTCACAACGAAATAAGAGCATTAACTAATGAGTACAAATGATTAAGTCTATTAGGAGCTAGTAACACTGTCGAATGATGCGTTGAGTTCAAAATTTTCAAAAAATTCTTAATTGACAGCAAAACACGATTTTTGTTTTTTATTTATTGTGTGAAAATGGAAAATAAAAATCATCGACTACTCAGTTGAAAAACTAAAACATTGACAATGTGTAAAGTGATTTATGCGTCTCGGCCATTTTATAAACGTTGAATTTATTTTATGCTTGATATCAAACAAATTGGTGATTGGTTATATTTCATATGAAACATATGTAGTGTGTAGTTAACATCTGCCACAACGAGTAAATAGTTTGAATGGTTATCGCATGTGGTTGTGTATATAATGATGCCATAGTTAATGAGGCCACAGTCTATGTGAAATTTGTAGTAGTCACAATGGACTTTTGAATTATTTCTTTGGGTTGGACCATATATAGATGTAGCTTTAGGTTCGAACAACATATGGAATCAATAAAACACTTGCATAAGAAGCTATCTACAGTGTATTCATCCGGAAGTTTTACGTGGAGCCTAATCCATATTATCAGATTTCGAAAATAACTGTTATGAAAACATTTCTCGTATTAATTCCATAATTTATCAGTATGGAATGTGCCACCGTCCCGTTTGAACGACATGTTTACCAGACCATTGGCAATTAAGGTATAAAAGTTTCTTATCATATATCACGATAACGTATGCCAGTGATTGTAACAGTGAAATGTCCACTTAAATCAAAACTGTACCTTTCTTCAAATTCATTCAGAATCCGGTAAGATGTGGTCTTGGAAGGCACCAAATTGTTATCATTAATTTGCCACGTGTGTACTTGCAAATTGTCAATGGATGGAAATCTTTTATATGCTTGTATAAATTAAGACTAATGATACATTTACTTAAGATTTCGCTAAGAAGCAACAAAGGATAATAACTATTTGCGACCCTAATCCTTATTTTTAATTATTGGAAATTTTTTTTTTTTTTTTTTTTTTTTTTTTTTTTTTAATGGTTTTTACAGGCCATTATTGGCCCGTACCGTGTCAACAATCTGACTCCATTGGTTTCGATCACGAGCCAGCTCTTCAAACCGTTGTAGGCAGTTTGAAGATGCCAGATCGCTCTCTACGCCGTGGAGCCATCGTCGCCTACAGCGACCTCTTCGCCTACCGAAAGGCGGTTCACCCTTAAAGGTTCGCTGAATCATTCGGTTCGGATCAGCACGCAGAACGTGTCCGAGCCAGCGTACTCGCTGTCCTTTAATTTCATGCACGATATCAGGAATTTGCATTAAATTCCTGATCTCGTGATTGAAAAGAACTCGGTAAGTGCCATCGACGTCGCGTTTTGGGCCATATATCACACGCATGATTCTTCTCTCGAATGTTAGAAGCCATCTTTCGTACTCATCCGTCAAGGTCCAACTCTCACATCCATACATGACAACGGGTCTGATCAACACTCTGTACAGTTTCAGCTTATCCGTATTTGCAAGATATTTTGATTTCAGCAGTGGACGTAGAGGATACAAAGCCCGATTGCCAGCGGCAAGGCGGACCTTGATATCCTCTCCCACACTATTATCGTGAGTGATGAGAGATCCAAGATACTTGAATCTCATCACTCCTTCAAACGTGTGGTTACCACTACTGAAATCAATTGCGTCTTGGTCTCTAAAACCCGAGATTAGATATTTGGTTTTTGACTCGTTGATTTTGAGACCAACAGAAGCTGAACACTGTTCCAGTGGATCAAGTATCTCTTTCACTCCGTTGCCATTTAATCCAATCACACAGATATCATCTGCATAAGCAAGAAGTTGATTGGATTGTCGGAATAAGATGTCCTGAGGTGTTTCACTTTTACGAAGGATGTATTCCAACATGAGATTAAAAAGTATCGGGGACAGCGCATCTCCTTGTCGAACACCGGAATTGATTGCAAAAGTTCTCGATAGCCTGTTCTCAACTTTGACACAGCATTGTGACTGCGTTACTGTCATTTTACACAGATGTACATATTTTTTCGGTATTCCTAAATATTCAAGCGCATACCATAATCTCTCTCGATTGATCGAGTCATAGGCTTGCTTGAAATCCAGGAATACCTGGTGTACATCGCGAGATGTTTCGTAGTACTTGGAAAGAATCATCCGTAGCGAAAAAACTTGATCAGTGACTGACCGATTTGGACGGAATCCTCCTTGGTAGTCACCGACAATTTCCTCCGCCAGAGGAGTAATTCTTCCCAAGATAATGTATGACAGTAACTTATATGCTGTGCAAAGGAGAGCTATACCGCGATAATTCTCACATTTCAAGCGATCACCCTTCTTGAAAATTGGGCATAACGCGGCCACTTTCCATTCTTCGGGCATAACTTCATTTCGCCATACCAATCGAACAAGGTCGAAAAGACAGTTCCACAAAGTTAGCCCTCCGAATATCAAGAGCTCTGAATTAATGCAATCAACTCCAGGTGAACGATTTTTCTTTAATTTCTGCATGGCCATTGTGAATTCCTCATAGGATGGATCCTCAATGAACATCTCCGTGGTCTGTATTTGAGGGTATTCAAACACAGCTTGTGATACATGTGGAACATTAAGTAGATCAGAAAAATGTTCACGCCATGTATCGAGTACCGCATCGACGTTAACACAGAGGTTTCCATCCTGGTCCCGAATGGCAGTTGACCGAGATCTTAAGGTATGGTGCAATTCGGTGATTCCTTTAAAGAAACCACGCGAATTGTGCTCATTGCTGAGTTGTTGTACTCTTAAGACCTTAGCCTTCCACCATTCTCGCTTCTTCAGTCTACAAATGCGTTTAGCTGTCCTTCTAGCGAGAACTGCTTTGTTTTTCCTTGCGATTGTAAACCGAGTCTGCGCTTCATTATAGGCTATATTTCGTTGCTCAACAGCAAGACGACACTCCTCATCAAACCAATCATTTTTGGGCTTAGTTTTCACTATACCGAGAGTGTGCTGGGCAGCATCGACAACCGAGGTTTTCAATACTTCCCAGACACTGTTCACATCATCAGATTGGTAATTGGATTGTATAATGCTATTGCTGACAAGATCTTGATATTTTCGTTGCGTTTCTTCATTTATCAGACCTTCACAGGAGAATCGCGTTTTATATTCTCCTGTCCTCCTTGACTTGTACGAAAATTTCCATCGTAGCTTTGCAGTAACCATAAAATGGTCACTGCCTACGAATTTTGTTGACGACCGATATGATCTCACATCTTGGACAACCCGAGCCCGCCCTTTGGAAATCAACACATGGTCAATTTGGCTTCGGGATGTTTTACGTGGGTGTGTCCATGTTTCTAAGTGGATGTTTTTATGAGGAAAGAATGTACTTGCTACTTTGAGATCATGAGCGATCGCAAAGTACATCATTCTTTCCCCATTCTCGGTCGCAGTTTCGTGTCGGGAGTACAGACCTATATTGTTACATAAGTCGGTCTGATTTCTGCCAGCTCTAGCATTAAAGTCACTAATCACCAATTTGACATCGTGCTCCGGTATAGAGCCCATCAGATTATCCAGATTATTGTAAAATGAGTCTTTATCCTGGGATTGGCTTACATCAGTGGGCGCATGTATACAGACAATTGACAGGTTGGCTAATCTCATGTGCAAGCGAAGCTTACACATTCGATTATCGACTGCTTGAAAGTCCAAGACAGCCTTTTTTACCTGTGGCCCAATGAGAAATCCAACCCCAAGATTTCCGAGGTCATCTCCACTGTGTAGCAACGTATAGCCTTGGGACACATGGTCTCCACTTTTAGGCCATCGAGTTTCTTGGAGAGCTACGAGTTCCAGCCGATACTCTTTCATGCATGTGATAAGGCCGTCCAACGCGCCAGGTTTTCTTAATGACTGCACGTTCCACGTGCCGATCTTCAATCTCGTGTCCGGGTACTTAAGCGGGGGTTCGTTTTTTTTGTTGTTTTGGCGGTATCCGATTTTTTTATTTTTGTTGACATTTTTAACAGTGATATTTTTTTACGGATGCGGGTCGTCAGCCCAGCGATCCAACCAGATTTAGTCGCCTCCTACGACAAGCTCTGGATACTGTGGTGGTATTCTATGGGTCTCATGTTTCGTTCGTAATATTTACGAAACACGAATGCCCCCAACCACAGGGCTAAATTATTGGAAATACAAAGCTTATATAAGCTCGAGGATTGCAGATTCCAAGCTTTAATTATTAAGTACAAAAATAAATTTAAGCGGGATTACAAATAGATAACAATTTTGTAAAATGTTTAAGACTTAAGAATGTGGCTACATACCTTCTGTTCTAGGATGGAGATTTGTTAAACCAGTCATGAAGATCCCACAAAAAATTAAAAGGTAGTTTGGAAATAATCCAATGAAGACTTACCTTCCAATGCGTTATTTCAGATGTTAGAATATTCTTGTGAGTATTTGCTTCCTTTTTGAACAACAACGGTTAGGAATCGTATATATTTATTCTCCCTTCATCACCGATTTTAGGACTATCGGAAGTCAACTAGACTGGACCATCTATTCGGCGCAATTGCTCTTAGTTCCCCCTCATAATTTGCCGAGTTGTTTCGCCACGGTTAGCATCGTTCTTATCCATGTCTGTGCTCACTTTCCCACTTTTCTCTTTCCTTGCTGGTTCCACTCCAATGACATTTTTGTTATGTCAGTTAATTGTGATGGTGTTTGGCCAGAAGTATTTGTCTGTGGTTTTGATTCACGAATACTTACAATCTTCTGGTTGTCTTCTGCGTGTGTATTCATGTTTCACAGTCATACAGCAATACTGATTTTACTCACATTCCGTAGAATATTGTCCAGATTGCGCATCTATACTTATGGAATTGAATACGCGTTCAAAATCCACGAAGAGTGGATAAAGTGGTGAGCTCCATTTGTTTGTCCATTTGTCATTGATGCTGTTTCCGCAGTCTCGAGAATGTCTTCGGTGTACTTTCGTCGATCACTTCTTGCCATCTTCATCATATTTGATTCGATTTTCCGCCATATTATTTTGACAAAGCTCCAATTTAAGTTGGCAGCGTTCCTTAATTTTAATAGAGGATGTACCCTCACTTATCCATGATTTTCTGCTGTTATTTTGGTAGCCAAGTAAACTTATAGTAGTCTTAATGTAGACTGCTCCTATTTTCTCCCATTTCTAATCGTTGCTACTGGTATCTGTCTTCGTTTCAAGATTTGTTAGAAAATTGACCTGAGGTCTTGTAATGAGGAAAGGAATTTTTGATCAGTACATGATCATTTTGATTCCTGATTCCTCCAGAATCTATTACGTGCTTACACATGATTGACGTCATACCTGTGTTGCCTTTTCTAATTTTTGAGTTGAAAACGCCTTGCATAATTTTGATGTCATTTCTGGGTGAACTAGATATTGTTGGTTGCAGCTGTTCGTGAAACTCGCCTTTCGTTGTGTCATCTGCTTCTTCCATAGGCGCACAGCACTGAATTTTTGTACTTTTTCTTATTTACAATTGAAATCTTGTCATTATTCTGCTAATTACAGTCTTCCATTCGAGTAATGCTAACTGTTAAAACGAAATTGCAGACTGTTTGGCGAAAACTCGTTCTCGCTTATTTTTCGTAGACCCTGAACCAGCAGCTCCTGTACCTCCTCACATAGTGAAACAAACAATCAAAACCGTTACCTTCTCGAACCTAAAGCTGACATAGTCAACTACCCCTACTTGCCGTAAGGCAAAATACTTTATAAGGGCGCTTAACCCGAAGCTGACCAAATACGTTCTTTCGTTGAAAAAGGGCAACTTGAGAATTTTGGTTTCTTTACTTACTGGCCATGGCCGTTTCAAAAGTCATCTTCATCGCATGGGACTTGTCAGTGATGCCGTATGCGACGGATGTTTTGAAGATGTTGATCACAGCCTACACTCCATGAGCAGCTGTCCGGATTTTGACCGCATTATAGATCCCTTGTGCTCAACTCTATGATGATGTGAACTGTATTTATATGGTCAGTGCAACTTCGCCTTGGTCTGAATCTAGCTTGTTCTTTTCTAAGTTACGTGTTCCATATTTCGGTAAAGAGAGGGTTATGTTATCCGTTCCGGGTGTTTTGTTGTTCTTAAATTTCTCAATTACACTACCAACTTCCCGCTCCGTTGGTGGATAGGTGTTAATGGTTTGTTGTAAGCGTTATTGGGTAATGTTAATTTTACCGAGCTAATTGGTGTTCCATCGCTGAAGTATTCTGTCCATCTCTTTAGCTGTGCTTTGTCTGTTGTTATTATTTGACTATTTTGATCACTTATGGGTGGTATGTTGGTATATTTTCCTGTGACCTTCCGTACGCATTGATGTAGTCCGCGTATGTTTCTGATTGCTGCTGCTTCTACAGCATCCTTGAGAATGTTTTCCGTAACCCTTCTTTTGCCGTGATTTCGTATTTGCTTCTTATTTCTGGCGTGTTCTGCTGGTTCAATTGTTATTTGAGATTTCGCCGTTTTATCAATTTTCAGCCATGTGGTGTTTGTTATCCATGGTTTGCGGTGGCGATCCTGGTATCCGAGCGAGTGAGCAGCTGTTTCGGCATATGTTTCCTCGATTCGTTCCCATTTTTCTTCCATATTGGTGGCACCATCAATGGTTGATAATTTGCTTTCGAGCATATCATTGAAGGTCTGCTTCGTTTCGCTATTCTTTAATCTTTCGATGTTGAATTTTCTCCTGTTTGACTTGTTGTGTTTTATGTCGACTGGTTTGATTTTAAATTGTGATATTACCAATTGATGGTCACTATGGATGTCCGCAAATCTATTGATCTTATGGCTTGAAGCGATGAAAGGAATCTTGTTAATCATTACATGGTCTGTTTGGTTTCTTGCCCTGCCATCCGGTGAGGTCCATGTGTATTTGTAGAAATGTTTGTGCGGAAATTTGCTACCACCTATGGTTTGTTGCACAGAAGTCAATGAGTCTTTTTCCATTATTATTTCTCATAGCACTCAACGCGCATGGTGGATTGGAGTTGTTCGTAGAATTCATCTTTCGTAATTTCATCTGCCTCTTCTGCCGGAGCATCGCATTGTCATGATTATTCTGCTGTTCACTGGTATCCATTCCATTAGTGCCTTCGTATCTTTTGGTGTGATAACAACATGCCCACACACCTTGCTCATGTGTATCAACTCGGCCAGAGCAAATTAGTAAATTTCCGTGGCTCGTATTCATTTCACCACTGTTCTTCCATCTTACTTCGCATAGAGCTAGAATTTTGATTTTGTGACGTCTCATTTCTTGTTCCAATTGCGCTAAACTTGATGTTTCAGTCAGAGTTCTTATATTCCAGGTTCCGATTTTTGTCCGTGTACCCAAGGGTCGGTCCATTTTGTTATTTGCCGGTTTGAGTTATTATTTCTTCTACTAGTCTCCGTTTCTGTAATCATTTTGATTTCAGATTAATGGATGATTAGTCCATTGAATCCTAGTCTGTCCCTAGAGCTGCTGGGTTAGGCACACTGACATGCCGGGGGAAGGATTCGTTCCATCTCTTTTTGTGTTTTTTTTCCTTTTTTGCTGTTCCCAAGCAGTCACCGAAAGTTGTATTAATCATATAGAATGTTGCTTGACTTTTTCCATGAAGATGTTGTCGCTTTATCTGTCTCTTCCACTCACCTTGTTTTTTTGTACATACCTCCGTTTTGAGAATGTGGTGGATGTGCGTGATGTTGGTGTGCCCTATACGTAGCCGGAAAATAACACTGCTGTCTCGTCTTGACTTTAAGTCTGAAAATTTCCACGCAACTGGTCGATCTTTAATTGCTGCCAGCTGGTTTTGTCGATGCATAGTCAACCAGTGACTATTCTTGGCCAAATGGTTTACAGATGCTTGTTTGTTTGATTGGGCTGCGGATTTTACTTCGAAATCGGCTTCTTTGTTATGGGGTATTCCCACGTGGTCGGAAATCCAGATGAATGAAGAGTTTTTTCATTCATCTAGATTTCCGACCTTTTTCAAGAGTTCTTTTCTTTCGAAGAGAATCATCTCTCGTGTTTCACGGAGTAGGGGATTTCAATTTATTTTTGGATACCAGACCCTCCAGTATTGTCAAAGTGTCTGTACATATTGTCTGGATTTGGAGAGGATGGTCAACTGCGAGTTTCACCGCTTCACTTAGCACGGCTGCTTCCAAACTAAATGAGCTCCGATCGTTTGACGTTCGTTTTTTTTATTGGAGATGTTGACATGTTTATAATACTGAATCCGGATCTATTCTGTATTTTTGAACCGTCGGTGTATTGGATATGTGTGTTGGATGGTAGTTTTGAGAGCAGGTTGATACCAAAGAGGATGTGGCGTATATGCTCTTGTGCTTAACACGTTTGTGGAAATGTTATACCGATCACACAGTTCTGATCCCTTGTGTCCCAAACTTTTGGTTGACAAGTTGGGATAAGTATAGTAAGTAGAGTCAAGATTGGCTTTTTGCTTGATAAAAGGCATAAGGAGTGCCTGCTCCCTTCTCTCGGATAAATTTAAAATCCCTGCTTCTGTAATTAGGGATACGGTGGGAGAGGTTCTAAAAGCTCCAGTAGCTATCCTTATGCTTTCGTTCATTATAGGATCGAGGAGCCCGAGTGTCGATTTGGACGCATTTTGATAAAATTCGCAACCGTAATCTATTTTGGATATAATGGTACTGTGTAGTACTTGCAATAAAGTGACTCTATTACACCCACGATGGATTTCTTTCAAGCATTTTAGTGCATTGAGTGTTTTATGACATTCTTGTTTAGTGTTCTCTATATGCGACATTCTAGTCATCTTGGTATCTAGGATAATTCCCAAGAACCGATGTGATTCGAACTTCTCTAGCGTGTTTCCATTGAGGATGATTAGTGTTGGGATGTATATTCGCTTCCCGCAGAAGTGCATTGACTTAGTTTTAGTTGGTGCAAACCCGGTTTCCTTACACCAAAGTTGAAGTTTGTGGGTTACTCGGGAAATCTCTGCTTCGTGTTTTGATATATCTTGTCCCCCGTAAAATATAGTTAAGTCGTCAGCATATAATACGAACCTTACTTTAGACCGATGAAATATATGTCTAATGGAATCCATTGTGACCCGAAACAGAGTGACTGCTAGACATGAACCAGTTGTTATTCCATTCTCCTGAATGAAAGTTTCTGACCTAACGTTTCCTTATAGAACTTGGAAACTGCGGTCTCTTAGATAATTCCGTATAAAATGTAGTATATGTTGGATTATTCGGAGCTTCCACACTCTTTCGTACGCTTTTTCGATGTCGAAAAATATACAAGTTATATCGGACGAATTTTGTAGTTCCTCGGCTATAGTCTCATTTAGTATTTGTATCGCGTCCATACAACTTCCGCTTGCTCTAAGCTCATATTGATTCCTGGAAAGCAGATGATTTCTTTCCAAGTACCACGTTAATATTTCGTTAACCATACGCTCCATTAATTTACTGTCGTTGTTTAAAAGAGATATTGGGTGGAATTCCGTGGCAACTCTCGCTTGAGGTTTCTTGGGGATTGGTATGACTATTGTTTTTTTCCATTGTGACGGGTAAGAGTGGGTGGTCTAAATGTTATTTAAAATATTTAGCAGATGGTGACGAGGTTTTTCCCGGGAGCTTTACTCTAACCTCTTTTATGTGCTTTTTGAACTCGAATATGTTGAAGGTTCAGATCGGTGGGCCCGATGCCTTTTCTTATTCTGAACCGATTCTCTAGAATATCTTTGTGGGAAATCAGGTCGGTGTAATAATTTGCTGATTATGAGTTATTGGCATAGCTAGACGCTAGTACGTTAGCGATGGATGTTTGGTCTGTATATGTGATGCCGTTTTCTTGGATGGTATCCTGCTATTGTTCTTATTTCCCCCCCCCCCCCAACTCAGCACTGGTGGTTTTAAGTCCGATTTCTGCTCGAAATTCGTTCCACGAGGACTGTTTAGCGAACCTTATCTGTCTCTTGGCACGAGAATGAGCTCTGTTGAAAGCAATTGAATTTTCCGTGAACGGAATTCTTTTGAAGAGTTTCAGTTTTTGTTTTTTTCGATGATGGCTTCTTTGATTTCGCAGGACCACCAGGAAACCACATTTTTTAGAGGTTTGTCTGTCGTTAATGTCATACTAGATCCAGTGGCTTGTGTAACTATAGATGTAAACAGTTGGATTAGGTGGTCAGCATCCTGGTCTAATGATATATTTGAATGATTTGCCAACTCGGAAATCATACTCACGTCGGTGCTTTTCATTCCAAGAAACTGAATTATCTGTCCTCCTGTAAGATTATGTCAAAAAATATGTATAAATACAAAATTAATAGAGGTCCGACTATGTAATAGTTCACTTATAGAGGAAAAAACTCTTCCGCTATCCTTGATTTGAAAGTGTTTTGGCCTCAGGAAAACAATATTATACTCTATCGACTAACTGGCAATACCAATTATATGGAGTTAAGGACAAAATGCCACTCCGGTCAGTAATCATCATCAATCATTTAAACACAAGTTCATGAAAATCGATCCAGCAAATCATTAAGCCCCTGATGAGCTTAATTATCCAAGGCATTAAGTAACACACCTATTTGTCATCACATAAAAATATCAAGGTGCCGACACTTAAATTACAATATTTCACAAAGCTTAATGGAAAATGACACGATTACTGTTATTCAATCCACATAAAAATTGATTGACCAATCAATTATTAAGACCAAATGTATATATGCTGTTCCGAAAGTATAGACGATAAATATTCCAAATTGACTTTTCTTATTATAAAAGCAAGATTTTAATATCTTCTTCTTCGCAGCGTCTTCTTGTATAATATATTTGTATATTTTCTTTTTCTATTACGCGAATGTAATGATCACACACGCGTAAAATATATATAAATATTCAAGGACAGGCAAATCATTTTTGAAGCATGTATATATTTTTATAGGCTAGCTTACACATCTGTGTATGCGCTTTTTAAAAAACAATAAAAGTTTCTTTTAAACAAAACTTAAGTCGATTTTGTTTTTCTTTTCAATTAATATATTCATTATATACGATACTAATTTTTTTTTCTGCAGTTTTCTTTTGTTTTTATAACTATTGAGTAATAATTGGTTTAACGGTTTTTAATTAAGTTGCATGTAAAATCTGTTAAACGAAACAAAACAAAAAAACAGAATCGTTTGGTTGCAGCTTTTCGACAAAAAGCTTGTATTTCAACTCTATTTATATGTATTATGTAAATGCATATGCAAAATATAAAAAAAAAACATTTGAAAAATTAATATTTTATTAAATGTCTCTGGCTATTCTTGACACTGACATTGACAATATAAAACGTAGCCAAGGCGGCGTTGAATTGTGTAAGCACATAAGAGCAAATTAAATAAAATAACAAATGCATGTAAGCTTACAACAATTTTCTTGAAAATTTGCAAATTTTGTTTTTTTTTTTGTTTTTACATAAGTGATGCCAACGCATTCTAGCGTTGTGTACATACATTTGTTTATATTTATTGTTGTTAGATTTGTAAAAACTTTATATATTTGTTATTAAATCAGTGAATAATTTTAAATAAAAATAAATCTTTCATATATATATTGTACATGTATGTAAATTTAGTTGTTTCAAACAACGTTTAAGATTTGAAATTTGATATTTACAATATATAAAAAAAAACATCGTAACATTTCATAGAAATAAACCTGCTTATCAAATGTTTTAATCTATGCTCTGGGGATTGAGTGTTGTTCGTGGTGTATGCACCTACTAAGTGCTTTCAATCAAAACAACTCTTATGTATTATATACGGATGTGCAATGTAAAAGTTTTGATAAGTTTCGTTGGGAAATTTCACATATCAATTTGTCGAATGTGATTAATAGCCGATCGCCTAAAAGATTCTATTCCATTAACCATTGATCGCATTAGTACACTAACTAATGCGATCACTGGTTTTAAAGATGCACATGGTCCCTGTGGTGCGTGTAAATTACATGCACACATGTAAAAAACGTAAAATATGATTTAATGTAAAAAAATTGACACGCCATCTCTTATAAAATGTAATTGGAACTGAAGCGCCATCTGTTAAATAATTTTATTACTATTTTACGAATAGAATTTGTGAAAAAATTAACAGTGTACCATTTTTTCGACTACATACCGAATGTTTTTAAGTTTCCCCAGCAACTCGGAAAGCTTTCAAGAATTCTAGAAGTAAAAACTGGAATTTGTTTGGGGAAACGCTTATAAAACTACTAAAACCAGAGACCTCTAAGCCACCAGCGACACTGGAGGAACTGAACTGCATAGTGACTCATTCAGTAATGCCTGCAATCAGTCTTTCAACGCTGCTTGCCCACTAGTTTAGCCCAGAACTAAGCAAAAACCGGCATGGTGGTCCAACGAAGAGAGGACCTACTGGAAGGCATGTATACAAAAAAGAATTAATGAAGGCCCAGAAGACGCCATGGAGACTCTTCTGTAATAAAAGGGAAGAAGTCTCCGAGACTTCTCATCTTAGGAAGATTCTGTCTACCAATCCTACGAGTCCCAATTATTTTATTAAACCGAATGGATCCTGGACTGCTTCTAGTGAGGAATCTTTATACTTCTCATCGAAACTCACCTTCCAGGAAGCTTCAAAGACTCGACAGGGACTAGTACTCACCAAGAAGCACACTTACTGCGCATAGAGAATATCATAACCAAAGAACGGATTCTATGGGCACTAAAAGTATTCAAAATCTATAAATCGGCTGGTCCTGACCGAATTTTTTTCGCGAAGATTCAGAACAACTTGAGAAGTAGGCGTTTTAAGCTGGGATTTTAAGCTATATATACATGGCCACTCAAAAGACTTAAGACCACTTACTCTATCATCGTTTCTATTAAAAACCTTTTGATATTGAGAGCGCCATTAAGAATGTAAAGACGGAGGAACTGGAGGGATGGTCGTTCCTATAAGTGGAATACCCTGTAAGTGAGTTAATCAATCCCATGCTTGGGTGCAGGATGGTTAGCTCGAGAGATGGGGGAATCCACCATCAGGAGACGGGTGACTAAGGGAACCCCGCTGGGAGGTGTCCTATCTGCTCTCCTCTGGAGCAAAGAGTTGCTGTTAGAGCTGGAGAGAAAGAGGATCGGAGTGATTACTTATACAGATGATGTGCGATAGCTGTCTCTGGTAAATATTTAAGCACGGTAAACGAGATAATCCAAAACCTATGGTTTTGGAGGCTGTTCCTCTAGTATTATTCCACGCGGCTACTTTATGATATCATTGCAGTTTTCTACCTCTTCTTCCAGTTCCTGTACCTTTTTCAGTCGTGTTGATAGGTTGATATCGCTTTCTAATTTTTGAAGCTCTCCCAATCAGTTGTTTTATTAGCAAGAGTTGGCCTCCTTTCTTCTCTTTAATTATTTTGTCGCTTTAAGTAAGTATTACTACACTGCAGAATGATCAGCGTCCAACAAAATTTGTTGAAACATGTTTTGATATAAAAAATCCAGTCGAGAAGTTTTACCTGCATCCGTGGGCCAATATGAGTGTTCGTTGCATTGTTCGTTACCTTTAATTGTTGTAAGCTTAGAGCCAAGGTCAACATGCTTTGCATTAAAGTCACTCCCTAGTTTAAATCTACCATTGAAATGTTGTAGGATATTCAAGTAGTTCGGTTTCTTCAGGTTTCAGCTAGGTGGATAATACACCGCTCCTATCTAAAGCCGTTACTTGGTAGATTTAATTTCTACTATGGTAAGCTGGGTCCCGGGTGATTGATAATGTATTCATGGTGTTTAATATAGTTTTTTATTATTATAGCAGTTCCACTTCTGGGTCTCAGATATCACATACCCATCTATATTTTACATATCTAGTTCATGCTTTTTATTTTGAATCCGTTAGCATTTCAAGACGCTATTCTCAGGTTTTCTTGGTATATCATTTTGAGGATTGATTAATATAATATAGCAGAATTTCCCTGCTCCATTCTTTGTAACCTTTCAGAAAGGTTGCTTATGGCATTCATGACATTCTGAATCATTTTCATCATAATATTCGTCGAATGAGTAGGGTTTAAGCTGGTCCGGAACTGACCTTTCCTGTCTCAGCTACTTACGCATATGATATACCATCTATTCTATAATGACTTAAATATTCTGATAGTTGAGGATTGCATTACCGTGATTATTCTCCAATTTCAAGCGATCGCCCTTCTGAAATATAGGGCACAACGCGGCCACTTTCCATTCATTTATAATGTGGCTAAGAAAATTAATTTTTAACTTTTATCTACGTTAATGACTTAATCGAACTAACAACTTCTGATATTGTAACGATCCGTGATCGTTCCACGGCTTACAGTTTTCCCAGGCCTGAATAAAATTAGAAAAGTGGTACTTTTTACGGACATTATTGACGATAGGAACTGTTATAAAATGAAAAAGAAGATTTTTTTTATTGGTTTTTTTTTGGGAGGTGGATTGTTGAAAGACGGTCAGTTATTGTGGGAGATTGTGATCGATAACTCGAGTAGTTGAATAAAAAGAAAATTCTAGTTTATACAATTAAATTTACTAAATTAAATAATTACTAATTTAAATAATTTATGACATCTTATAATTGAAAATAACTAATAAAAAAATACAAAGTTAACCATATGAACTATACGTTAACCTTAAAGAAAATGATCTTAAAAACTAAATTTGTGTACGTGCGGTAGAATTATTGAATTGGTGATGAAAAAAAAAATTGTGTGATGGTACGAATGCTATAACTTTATTTAATGTTAGAATAAAATAATCTAATGTTAGAATTAAGAATAGTTAAGATATAAAAACTAAGACTAATTAAGTGTTAAGTGAATTATAACCTAAATTAAAAACCAAATAACATTCTATTGATAACGTGATTAGAATATGGTGTGCCAACCACATGGAAAATGAGCGGCACCAAGGTCAGTGAGTGAGTTGTAATTGAATAACACTAAAACCTAAATAATATCACAATCAATAATACATAAATACTAAAGGACGTACCACAAAACGATACGAATAATAAACAATACAAACTAAAAATTTAAATTACATACAAGCCATATATAATAATTATCATATGTAAAACCGAACATTACGACTCATGAATGACGTCATCAAACTTCAACTTTTCCCGTACAACTTTCAACATTTCATCATTTATCATATTTATGATCGTCATCTATATTAACAAACCAGATAAGCTTTATTCATTTAATCTATTTTTTTTTTTGCATTTAAACTATATATATATATATATATATATATATATATATATATATATATATATATATATCATTCATAATTTTTTTTTATAAATTTTCTTAATATTAAGTTAGATAAGTACTGGTGTTGGGGATAATTAGTGAATAGTTATTACTAACCAATTTATTATTATTTTTACATATTTTTTTTTTTATACTAATTCAATATACATAAGATTTACGGGTTTTTTTTGAATAAAGTGGATATTTAATTTATTTAATATCTTTTGCTCATTTTTTTTTAAGTAAGTTTTTTCGGTGGTTAAGAAATTTTCAATTGCTTAAAGTAGTTATGTTAAAGATGTAGTAAACCATAGTAATGAGGCGTGGGTAAGTGTAGAAAGAATAGTTTGTCTGTGTTTCCTTTTCCTAAAATCCTATATCCTTTCATTTTCCTTCCGTTTTTCCCTGGTGTGGTCAAGCTAGCATTTATTCAACTTCGGAAAACCCCACCCCAAGCCCTGAGCCATAGCCGGCAAAAACCATGACCACCCCGAAGCTCTGAATAAATGATACTCTATTTCAGTAACGAAGGGCATTTTTCCGGAATCGAAATTATTCAAATCTCGTGACCCACTCATGCAACCCAACTCGTTACAGATGGCGCCCAAGTATTTTGGCTACTTTTCGAATTGCATATACTCTATTTAATGAAATTTATACACGCAATTGATTTCCTTTTTAGTCGATTCAAGTGTCAGGTTTATATGATTTCATTACAATGTTCGATTGTATTTTATTAAACTTTTAAGTCGCAATATTTCTAGTTCTCGAATTATTGATTTTATTGTTAGCTGTAACTTAACTCTAACTAAATACTATTCAAAAGTTTTTTTTTTTGCATATCGCATTGTTTTCCACTCACTAGTGAGTGTGATTACAATGTTTGTTATTGTATGTAAATTAAATCCTCGTCTTAGAGAAGAGAAAAAAAGTTTCAACGCAGATCCTTCCAAATTTATTCTAAAATTGTCGACAGTCTGTTAGGTTTGACTCAAACATTTTCTTTCTCATTATGTATTTCCTTTCCTTTCCTTTCCTTTCCTTTCCTTTCCTACACAGACAGAAACCTATTCTACTCAATATAATACCAACGCCTCATTCAATCTTGAAATAATTTAAATAATTTACAACTAAATTGTTTTATATACTATATATTTATTAATTAATTATTTTTTTTGGTAAAAATTTATCGTATAAGGGTGATCCGATCCCTCAACAGTTCGAAATCAGCAATTCAAGTCAAAACCATAGTTTTATAACATTTTTTTTCTCTCAATATACACCTGTTAATTCATCAGACTTGATCATAAATATAGAGCTTTTGCATAAAAATTCATTCTAAAGTTCAAGTACATTGATCCTACAATTATAGATACAACTTACAAATTAGTTTTAATTTTTCTTTCTTTTTATTATTCAAATTTTATTTATCAATCATGGAGCTGATTATGCAAAGTAAACATTTAGAGTCTGATGAGTTCCTTATCGAATGTGAGATTCGAAATATTAAAGGTCCTCTCTATTTACAAATGGAACAACTCGATAAATCATTACTAAATGAAAAGACTAACGCTGATCTAGTTCCCCAGCGTGCCCACACCTCAGCGGTAAAATTACCTCGAAGGGAAGTTATTATTTGCAGTACTAAACTAAAACAGATACATTCCGACTTACAGGACCAAATAACTAATCAATCTGAAAATCAAGATTTTGATATTCTGATTTCTCGATTGCTTCACATTAGCGGTAGATTGGAACGCATTTCATCATCGAAATCGATGGAAGCTGCAGCGAAAAAACAGCTAGCCGCTTGTAATCTACTCAAACAATCATTGCACAAACTAAAAACTTCAGAAACTCCTCATAGTGATTCAGTTGCCTCGGTTGCTGGTATTGAAATTATCGTTGGATGTTCTGAGACCGAAGACGAAAGCAGTGTTAATTCAACAAGTGACGATCCTGAGATTCCCCATGGTAAAATTGTAGCAGCATCCAATGTTAATGAAAGCTTAGAAGATATTCACACCAAAGTTCCTCCAAACCAGTTTAAATCCAGGTATGCTAATTTAGTAGCCATGGATCAAGCTTTCAAAGAAACTCAATCACTAGCTCGAAGTATAGACCGTACGCAATTGCAAAGATCTTTACCTTCAACTTCTGTTTCCTATGTGCCACAAACACAGCCTAAGGTGAGATTTGATAATCTAATACAGGTGTCTGAACCATCAGGAACTAGCTTTTTGCCACAGCAACCGAACACTTTATATCATTCACACATTGTTAGAAATAGAACACCACTTGTTAATAATTATCAACCACATTATCCATTAAACTCCCATTCGTATTCCAGATATGCAGCTAATCCTATTGTCACTAACGTAGCTTATCACAATTCAAATATCACTCAACGATTACCAGGAGTGACGGATAGTACGGCTGTCCCAACCTATCAGACCCAATCCATCTATCCTAACCCCAATCACGAGCCAGCTGTGAACAATGAAGCTATAAGCAGGCAGAATATACCATTACCTACTCCAACAGTTTTGGAACCCATTTACCGGTCAACTCCGGTATATAAATGGGGAATTCACTTTGATGGTTTATCGTCTGGATTGGGCGTAGAAAAGTTTTTGTATCGTGTTGAACACATGGCTCGAACTAATAACATTTCCTTACCTCAACTCATCAACGATCTGCCATGTCTGTTAAAAGGTATTGCAAGCGAACATTATTGGCTAGTGCTACAACGTTATCCTAATTGTAATTGGGAGCAATTTAAATCTGTTTTTACACATCGATTCCAAGATCGTCGAACCGATGTAGATATCATGAGACTCATCGATTCAAGAAAACAACGCCCAAAAGAGGCATTTACGGAGTTCTATTATGATCTAATGAATTTATCACTACCATTAAAAGTACCTTTATCCGAACAGCAATTTCTTGAGATTCTCAAGAAAAATATGAGAGCAGGTTTGCAAGTTCATCTTGCTGGTAAGCAAATATTCTCTATCTCCGAGCTCGTTAGTATATGTGTGGCCACTGAAGATGTATGGCGAAATGTCGGCCTGGTTCCCGAACAGCAAATGCCACGAAGCTTACCTTATCCTAGACTATACGAAATGGAAATAAATTCTTCCTACTCAACTTCTGGTGATCACAATCTAGGAATAGCGGCAACTAGGGACACCCCACACTCGGTTGTTAACCAACCATTACCAGCCGTTGACAGATTGGCGATTTCTAACACAAATGCTATTAAACTGGACGCATTTAGTAGAACACCTTGTGATGTATCTAAACCACCACCAATCGACCTAAGAAAACCTTCAGTTCCAGTGTGTTGGAATTGTCGGCAAGCTGGGCATTTGTATATAGATTGCGAGGTTATTCGAAAAGAAATATTTTGTTATGGATGTGGTGAACCCAATGTGTTGAAGCCACACTGTGCCTTTTGCATTCACAAAACCGCTTCGTTAAACCAAAGGAGGGAGACGATTGTCAGTGGATCGAATCGTACTCCAACAACAATACTACAACGACCCACATTTTCGAACCAACCAGCTCGTCATGTACCTCAACCCCGACAGAATCGAGATTAAACGAACCAATCCAACCATTTTACAACTCATGCAAAATTCAAAACTTACGCGCTTCTCGCATAAACAACTATTTTAAAACGCGAAGACTCATGTACCGACATATCGCTAAAACAAAATTTTGCAACTCCATAGATTTTTTAGATGATAACCGTCCATATGCTAAAGTCCTCATTAATGGTACTGAAATTCAAGGGTTACTTGATAGTGGAGCCAATATATCAGCGTTAGGTAAACATTCGTTACAATTCATTCATGATCACCACCTTCGCCTTAATATTATTCCAGCTTTTGTTCAAATTGCCAATGGTTCTCCACTGCGAATCCATGGTTATATCAATGCCAAGCTTTCTTACAATGGTCAAACTTTTGATATGAAACTGTTTGTAATTCCCGATCTTCAGCAAGCCTTGTATCTAGGATGCGACTTTTGGCAGAAATTTGGTATTACACCATCTTTCGTGTCGTCTATTTCAAGGTTACCACCGTCTTCATCTGATACTCCTCCTATCGTAGCTTCTTCTTGTGCCGATTACAACCGTCATCAGCTTTCTGCTGATCAGGAGCAGAGATTGCAAGCCATCATAGATCAGTTGCCTAGCTTTGAACGTTTGGGACTGGGTCGAACCCACCTGATTCATCACACAATCGACGTTGGAGAGGCTCAACCGGTAAAACAACGACATTACGCCGTATCACCTGCCGTGCAAGAACAAATGTTCCAAGAAATTGATCGAATGATTTCACTTGATGTCATCGAAGAAAGTAATAGTCCCTGGAGCTCTCCAATGGCGATTGTTAAAAAGTCAAAAGGGGGTGTTCGGCTCTGTCTTGACGCTCGACGGCTCAATAGCGCAACCAAGAAAGATGCATTCCCTCTGCCACTGATCGATGGATTGTTGAGCCGATTAGATCGAACTCGGTATATCTCGAGTCTGGACCTTAAGGATGCCTTTTGGCAGATTCCATTAGATCCCGCATCGAAAGAAAAAACGGCGTTTACCATCCCGGGACGCCCATTATATCAATTTAAGGTTATGCCGTTCGGTCTTTGCAATGCGCCTCAAACATTGTGCAGATTAATGTCAAACGTAATTCCTCATCATCTACATGACCGGGTGTTCGTTTATCTTGATGATTTATTAATTACTACTGCTGACTTCGAAGAACATTTATCACTGCTTCAGGATGTTGCTGAAAGGCTGATAAAAGCTGGGCTGACGATAAATGTTCAGAAGAGCAAGTTCCTACTGAAAGAGATCGAATATCTCGGTTATGTAGTTGGTGAGCAAGGATTGCGACCTAATCCTGACAAGGTTGAGGCCATTGTCAAATTCCCTACTCCTAAAAACGTAAGGCAGATAAGAAGATTCCTGGGTGTCACGGGGTGGTATCGGCGTTTTATAAACGGGTACTCTACGCTGTCGGCTCCACTTACCGGTATGCTCAAGAAAAGTTCCAAATTTAAATGGACTGACGAAACTGATGCCGCTTTCAATGATTTAAAACACGCTCTAGTTTCGGCACCTGTCCTTATTACTCCGGATTTCAAATCACGATTTTACATCCAGTGCGACGCGAGTTCGAACGGTATAGGTGCTGTATTATTCCAACGCGATAAAGACGGAAATGATAGACCTATTGCGTACATGTCTAGGAAATTAAATGCAGCCCAAAGAAATTATTCCGTGACAGAAAAGGAATGCTTAGCAGCACTGGAAGCCATTAAAAAGTTCAGACTATACGTGGAGGGTCTCCCTTTCACCGTCATTACCGACCATTCAAGCCTGAAGTGGCTTATGTCTTTAAAAGATATTTCAGGTAGACTTGCCCGATGGAGCTTGAAGCTTCAGGGGTTCGATTTTGACATTGAGTTCTGCAAAGGCACGCAAAATACCGTTCCGGATGCTCTGTCTCGTGTACAACTTGACTCACTGGTTATTAAACCCCAACCAACTGATAATTCACCACTTTGTATTGACCCAGCTTCACCATCATTCCTAGATCCTTCCTACCAACAATTAGCTAAGTCAATCCAAAATTCTCACAAACACATAAACTTACATACAGTTAATAATTTGATTTTTCTCAATCCTTACCCTAATAGAACTAGTTTTGCTGATATCCCCTCGTATAAGCTTCTCATTCCCGAATCCCTCCGACCTTCTCATCTTACCTCTGCCCATTGCCCCCCAACTTCTGCGCATTTTGGCATTAAGAAAACCACAGAACTCCTTCAGAGATACTATTACTGGCCTAATATCACATCTGATGTAGACCAGTTTGTTAAAGCCTGTGATCAGTGCAAACTCAATAAATCTTCTAATCAGATATCCAAACCTCCTCTAGGCTCGCTTCCTATGACTTTCAGGCCCTTTCAGCGAGTATATCTCGATTTTCTGGGACCATACCCTCGCACTAAAAATGGTAATACCGGAATTTTGATCGCACTGGATCATTTTTCTAAATTTGTCATAACACGACCCATTCGACAGGCAACTGCGATCGAAGTTGGTAGGTTCCTAGAGAATGAGATTTTCTTAATGTTTGGAGTTCCTGAAGTCATACTTACAGATAACGGAAGACAGTTTGAATCCCATCTTCTACAGAATATTTGCCATAAATATGGTGTCCGACACGTTTTCACAGCGAAATATTCTCCTCAAGGAAACGCTTCAGAACGCGTTAATCGCACACTTTTAGCGTCTCTACGTGCGTATATAAAATCCGATCAACGTGTCTGGGACACAAATTTATCTGCCATTACACATGCTCTCCGAAATTCTATTCATGAGTCCTCTAAGTACTCCCCGCACTTCCTGGTGTTTGGTCAACATGCGGTATTGCATGGCTCGTCGTATAATATATTACGTGAAGCGTCTCAATTCGCTGGATCGTATGTGAATTGTGAAGATAAGCCAGATTTTCTCTTAAAGATCTATGAGGACGTGCAAATAAATCTTCGTAAGGCAGTCGAACGATCAAAACAGACTTACAATTTAAGGACAAGACATCCCAAAGTTAAAGTTGGGCAAACTATATATATTCGAAATTTCAAACAGAGTAAAGCCATTGATAATTATACCGCTAAACTTGCCCCACAATTTATAAAGTGTGTGGTTAAACGACTAGTAGGAAATGTATCTTGTGAAGTAGCCAATGAAAATGGGAAGAGTTTGGGTATATATCATTTCAAAGATATTAAACTTTGAGAGAGTATCTCAACTGGTATTTACTTTGCCCGGCTGTTGAGACTGTTTATCAGCAGGGGTGAGTCGTCCCCACGATTGTAACGATCCGTGATCGTTCCACGGCTTACAGTTTTCCCAGGCCTGAATAAAATTAGAAAAGTGGTACTTTTTACGGACATTATTGACGATAGGAACTGTTATAAAATGAAAAAGAAGATTTTTTTTATTGGTTTTTTTTTGGGAGGTGGATTGTTGAAAGACGGTCAGTTATTGTGGGAGATTGTGATCGATAACTCGAGTAGTTGAATAAAAAGAAAATTCTAGTTTATACAATTAAATTTACTAAATTAAATAATTACTAATTTAAATAATTTATGACATCTTATAATTGAAAATAACTAATAAAAAAATACAAAGTTAACCATATGAACTATACGTTAACCTTAAAGAAAATGATCTTAAAAACTAAATTTGTGTACGTGCGGTAGAATTATTGAATTGGTGATGAAAAAAAAAATTGTGTGATGGTACGAATGCTATAACTTTATTTAATGTTAGAATAAAATAATCTAATGTTAGAATTAAGAATAGTTAAGATATAAAAACTAAGACTAATTAAGTGTTAAGTGAATTATAACCTAAATTAAAAACCAAATAACATTCTATTGATAACGTGATTAGAATATGGTGTGCCAACCACATGGAAAATGAGCGGCACCAAGGTCAGTGAGTGAGTTGTAATTGAATAACACTAAAACCTAAATAATATCACAATCAATAATACATAAATACTAAAGGACGTACCACAAAACGATACGAATAATAAACAATACAAACTAAAAATTTAAATTACATACAAGCCATATATAATAATTATCATATGTAAAACCGAACATTACGACTCATGAATGACGTCATCAAACTTCAACTTTTCCCGTACAACTTTCAACATTTCATCATTTATCATATTTATGATCGTCATCTATATTAACAAACCAGATAAGCTTTATTCATTTAATCTATTTTTTTTTTTGCATTTAAACTATATATATATATATATATATATATATATATATATATATATATATATATATATATATATATATATATATATATATCATTCATAATTTTTTTTTATAAATTTTCTTAATATTAAGTTAGATAAGTACTGGTGTTGGGGATAATTAGTGAATAGTTATTACTAACCAATTTATTATTATTTTTACATATTTTTTTTTTTATACTAATTCAATATACATAAGATTTACGGGTTTTTTTTGAATAAAGTGGATATTTAATTTATTTAATATCTTTTGCTCATTTTTTTTTAAGTAAGTTTTTTCGGTGGTTAAGAAATTTTCAATTGCTTAAAGTAGTTATGTTAAAGATGTAGTAAACCATAGTAATGAGGCGTGGGTAAGTGTAGAAAGAATAGTTTGTCTGTGTTTCCTTTTCCTAAAATCCTATATCCTTTCATTTTCCTTCCGTTTTTCCCTGGTGTGGTCAAGCTAGCATTTATTCAACTTCGGAAAACCCCACCCCAAGCCCTGAGCCATAGCCGGCAAAAACCATGACCACCCCGAAGCTCTGAATAAATGATACTCTATTTCAGTAACGAAGGGCATTTTTCCGGAATCGAAATTATTCAAATCTCGTGACCCACTCATGCAACCCAACTCGTTACAATATTTAAAAACAGATGGCGCTGTGAATTGTTTTTTACATACTCATACAATTTACGTATTATGTATTTTACATGAAAAGATTAAAAAATGTTTTTTACATGTAAAATCCAAACAGTTATCGTAAGATGGTGATTTCTAGTTGTGCGCAGTCGGAAAGTGTCAGTCCATAGAACGTTAAAGGTACAGGATGTTCAGTACTCACTTCTGCAGTCACTAATTTTAAAGATGTTTTGATCGAATGACACTGTCTGAAAACTTCAGTGCGCCCTGTGACGGCGAGTTGTACAGCTCTTGAAAGTAGACGGTCAAGATTATTCCAGAATTCCATGCTTATATGGTTTTTTTTCTCCACGGTTATAGTATGCATTAATCACATTAATTATGTTTTTATCCTACTCAATAACAAATTGTTCATCATCTGTATAGCATGAGTTGAAGTTCTCCTGGGTTTGAAATCCATAAGAAAGTGAACCTTTATGTAGAATCCGCAAACTTCAAATTGTTCATCATTTTATATGTCTGTTCGGCCGTTGATGGTCTTAAAACTTTGACGGGTTATTTTCACAATGTTAAAATCAACGCATTGATAAGATTATGTGAAGCGAATTTATTTATGGCTCTAATATCTCCTGAAGCTCAATCTAGCTGCAACCGGGTTCTTAAACCCATGAGTATTATTATCTGCAACCGATAACAACGCAATTAAAATAGATGGTGATGCGAAGTATAGAATAGTGAGTGACATCAATTGTGTATCAAACGAGTGGATAAATTGTGGCCTTTCATAAATTGAATTCAGGAATCGTTCTAAAATAAAGATCACTATACACACTTCTGAAAAAGTGAGAAGTGAGATGACATCATTGGAAGAGGTTTTTTCAATACTTATGAAACACCAACCTCATAATTTGTAATGTGAGGCAGGAACCCACATTTATCAAATAATAGAAGAGAGGGTTTAGATGTTACTCTACTATCCGACTTTATATTTTGTATAATCGAGGATTGGAGACTGGCAAAAGAACATTCTTTTTCTGAACACCGCTTCTTTACTTTTAAGATTAATAGCCAAATTGTAACCCAATTAACCTTTAAGAAACTTGAAAAAACTGAGAGAGTTAAAGACATTGTTAACGAAACATTAACTTAGCGACGATCTCAGCGGATCTCAGCCAAGGCCTGTAATAGTTTTCAAGCTAAACCACAATTTTGGTTTCGCCCTTCTGGAATCTTTGAATTTGCAATTGACCAAATGGCAGCTGCAATAAATAAACAATTTAGGGCAACCCTACGTACCGGGTACCGGTGGTTTTGTTATATTTGAATGCAAGTAGAAGAGTTCTTCAAAATAACCCTCACGTTGAGAGAAGCTGCAACATTCACCATATTAAAGCGAGAATCAGTTGTGAAATCAAAACGCTTATGGTTGTTAAATGCTACTGCGTTGTTGGTGAAGTTATCGACTTGTTGTCGATATAGAGTACGGACAGAGTCAACATCGAACCAACAAAGTTTCCAAAGATTAAAGTCGTCAATTAGCTATTGCAATTAGAAATTTCATAAAAATCGTGAACCACGCGATCATAATACCTAGAATTAGTTTTTTAAAAGCTTGATAAGTGACTTATAAATAAGACTGAACCGTTATTGATTATCTAAGGAATTTCTTATAAGGTTCTGCTCATCCGTTGTGAGTGATCAGTTTGCTTTTCACTACTAGAAGCCTTTACTTCTCTTCCGCTGAAAGCTCGTTATCAAATTGTAACCTTTCGACATTTCGATCAAGTTTATGAGCCAGTTTGTCAATTCGTGCAAACGTTCACATCTTCTTGTAACTCTGGAATTATCAACGGCTGATATTCAGTTTCACAACACTTTTAATCTTAATTTTAATCAATCAACCTGATAGTATATTTGGACATTACTCTATTCGAGCTTTTTCCGTTTAAATGATGAAGTTACTGGTGAGAAAATAGCGTCGCATTGGCACATAAATGTTACACTGATTCCACCTCCATGTCAGAGAAGGTGCATCTGGCCATCCACCATACACAGGTACATTTTTCAGATGATAAATTAAACAAACATAACCTGTGTAGATGTTGATTAAAAGCATTGACAAGCTTGAAATAAATAGTTTTGTTTCCTGCAGAAAAAGAGTGTTGAGGTAATAGAAGGTCTTCTCCAGATTCTATTAGCTTCTATATCCTGGTACCCACGTGAGTGTTACACTGTTTGGTTCAGTTGTTTTATTGAATTTCCATATCATTTTAAGACTCGATGGTATTGGATCCAAAAGCCTTTAAAGCCACTTGGCTGTTTGATACATTATACGCCTTTGTGGTATTTAGGTCTTTGTGGCCTTTAATAATAAAGCGCTTTATGGCTTTATATGCTTCAATATTTTCAATCTGGTAAACCTTATTTTAAATTGCATTTAGATCTTCCTGGTAACATGATTTCTATTTTAAGTTGAGTGCATATTTGAGTCAAAATTGGACCGACAACCCAAAAAAGCCTTTTACTGTTTCCTGTCTAACCTGTCTGTGCTAATACTATTTTCCAACATGGAACGAATCCACCTAATTAATCGAAGGCCACCCACTTATCTCTTGTTGCATTTCCTATCGACTCATAGGCTAAAGACTCTCTCAATATTAACAAAAGCACAGAGGGTAATTTCCTTTTAAGTAAAAGTTTTCTAAGAGATGTCACTATACATTTACCAGCTTGATACGCACATTGATTTCGATATACCTTTGGCCGATTTTTTTCCTAGTCTTTTAGGCTCAATTGGCCTATTATGACATCCCTTCCCAGATGCAAACTCTCAGTCCTAGGATTTGTTTGTTCTTGTAATGAAGTCCAAGATATGTGGTATCGTCAAGGTCGTCAATTGATTCTTAAATAAGATTTGTGAGCGAAAATAGTGCAGTCTATGGGAATACTATGAAGAGCAGGTGAACAAAAAATTCTCAACAGTTTTTTTCTCCTCGTCCCCACACTGTTCGCAGAAAGAGGTGTTTCGATTTTCATTCAGGGAGCAGTACTCCGTGAGAATGCCCAGCAAGATCCTTAAAGTGCGTCTATCATAATTTAAGATGGAATGGGATCTTTGCTGGTTTACCTAACTAAAGAAGATTTTGGATAAACGACAAGACATAGTCAATTTTTTGTTTAAGAGATAGTGGCGTAACTCCTAAAGCGGGCTCAGGTCCCACAAAGGTGGATGTCGAATTCAATCGGGCCAATTTATCAGCCAATATATTCTCTTTGATACCCATCCAGTATCCAGTAAAGTCTATGTTGATTCAGCCTGCCTAGTCGATTTGAGGCACTTATCGTTTCCAAAACAACTGTCGATGAAACAGTATTGGAACCAATTGCCTTTAGGGTATGCCTGCTTTCAAAATGGTACTAGTTTCTGCTTGAAAACAGTAGCGTACCGATCAAGAGGGATAACAAATTCAAACTCAGGATTTTTTATGTATAACCCGGCACCAGCTAGAATACGGCATACTGATCCGTCAGTAAGGATTAACATATCGTTGCCGGAGGGGTAGGATGGGCTGTTATTGTCCCATATGTGTTTTCCGGTAATAGTTACAATACAATTTCCCATAGACGTGCTTTGTCACCATAGTGTCTGAGGGCATGTAGACAGTTGTGTGCCAACCCATCTCCCATCATATTTGACAGTGCCCGAAAGGGCCAAACGAGACTATGGGTCTGATCACAGAAATGTATAGCCAGTACACGCGTCTAGGTTTCAGGCCCCATGATTTACCAATTTACCATGACTGTTTGCATTTCCAGTAAATGTTGCATGCTTTTTTTGCGTTTCTCTTCTTATGTTTTTTTTCAAGATAGATCACTGAATTGAAGGACGCATTGTCAAAAGCACCTTTAATGTCCCGAAACGCTCCCAAGGCAAATACTTTGTTGTTCACTGATCTTTCAATCCGTCTAATGACTTCATGGAGTGCTGTTTCAACAGATCCGCCTTTCTGGTATGCGTGTTGTTTGGAGTGTATGGGATTTACCAATAGTACATTATCCCTGAAATGCCTGTCAACCCAGCGCTCTAAGCACTTAAGTAGAAAAGAACACAGACTGATAGGCCGAAAAATTTTTGCCTGGTCATATCTAGGATTTTCATCCTTTGGGATGTACACTTCCCTGACTTTTCTCCAAGAACTTGGAATGTATCCCAGAGACAAATTGGCTCTGAAAATATGTTCAAGGTGGTCTTGGATAATTTCCAGGCCTTCCTGCAGGAGACCCGAGAATATCTCGTCTGGACCTCGTGTATAAAATTTTGAAGCTTGATAGTTTGTGTGGGAGTTGATTTTTATCAATTTCATTTGAATTCTCACTTTCGGTAAAATGAGTTTTCCTTAGTACATCTAAAGCTTGCTGATTTATTCTCGTGTGAGTTCCATCAGGTTTCTCTAGAATTCCGATAGTGACCCTCATGTTGCCACAGAGAACTTTCTTGAGTTTAGCGGTTGCCGTCAGGGTATCTACTTTGTTTCCTTTTTGTACTCTTTTTGTGAAAATTTGTACAGCTCCAAATCTACTGTTGAACCGATTTTCATGGCTTTAATCAGAAGTTTTCTTGTCTGTTTCCTCAACGTACACCATTCCCTTGGTTCACCATGGTTTCCAGTTGTTTTAGGCTTACTTAGAGTACAGCTCTTTTCATAAGCGATAATAAGTGCTTCTTCAAGTTTGCCAGCCGCCCTTTCCATTCCGCCGCACTTCCTGATTTTTATTACTGAAGAAAGAAGTGACTGTAAAATTCCCGATTCGTGATTCTTGGGTTCCTAATTTTTAGGCGATTACTTTTTGTATAAAGATCACGTTAACTTTCCCCCAGAGCTAAGGAATACAGTTAAAGGTAAAGAAATAAAGTGAAAGGTACAAACTATTGTCGAGTTGCATATTCCATTACAGATGGGTCGGCCCATGTGTTTTCCATTATCCAATTTGTAAGACCTTACATAGAAGGTGTTGGTTCTAAGGATATGCAAGCAAGAGTTATTAAGAAAACGAAACGTATCTTATCTTATAACTTTGTGTTCTGTTTCTTATCTAACATCAAAAATACTGATGCATCAAATCCACCAAACAAATTTATGATTGGCTTAGATAAGTGTTCTAAATTTATATAATTTTGTTTTTGTTGATAAAACACTAAAATAGGCTTTTTTAGTTAATTAGTAAGAAGTTTGAGTTTCAATATCACGCCAGTGTCAAGTGCGGTATAATTACCGAGTGAGTCTGATTAGTTTTGTTAACTATATATATGTACCATAGTGAAAATCGTTGAATACCTTATTATGTCAAAAAAAGTGTATTTCTATCGTGTTATCGACTGGTTTCTTTAGATTATAATAAAGAACGTAGCGCGCTATTTCAAAAAGGTGTTAACTACAATGAACCGCCAGGTAAGAATGTTTTTACACTGTGTAATATAATAAAGTGCGCGAGATTGGGTGCAACAACAATAAAGAACATAAATTAATCAACTTCCAAAAATAACTCAGCGCTTATATAATTGCATCAGGCTCGCGCATTTACAGTAAACACATATAAAATGTATAAACAACGAAATTCGTTTATAGTCAGCGCACACACCAAATCAGCTGATCCAAAAAAAATGTATTTATAACCCAGAAATTAAATTTTCTCGAGTTCAATGTTAAAATCGGCTTTCCTCTTGGTCGCATTTGCATAACGCCAAACCGATATCAATGCTGTATGCATAAAACGAATCATTATCTCGACAACAACAAAAATAAATCCCTCAAAAATTAGTAACAATTTTGACGCAATGTGAACATATATGTGTAGATTATGGTATGTGTGTGAGTGTGTATGGACACATTATACACAAAACACTAAAAATTGCGATAATTTTAACCCAGCGCGAAAAAATACGCGCTCTTCTCTCTCTCTTTCTCTTTTCCCGGCTGTGTATATATTTTGATTAACACTGTGCAGCAACAAAAATTCGGTTAAAAATCCAACAACAACAAATCGAACTCGCGCGCTATCAAAAAATGCATTATCTTTACGTTTTGAAGAAAAAAAAACTGTGATGATGAGATAAGAAAGTATATATATTCTGTTTTCTTTATTTATTTAATTGGTTTGATTACACTTGCACATGCATAACAACAAATGAGCTTTTTGCAATTTTAATTTTTTTTTTACGGGAAAAGTGGGTTGAATGAACCGATTCGAGGTGAAGTTTATTAGATATAGAAAATAAATGTTTTCGGTGTAAACTAATTAACTTTTTAAGTGGGGTCGTATATATGGGGTGCTAAGAACTTTCCAGATCTGGTAGGAACTAAGTGTTCCTACCAGATCTGGAAAGCTTCATTGGAGGCAAACTATTTCCAGACTCATTCAATTTTGTGGTGTTTGGATCATCTGTCATAATTGGGTCGTATATATGGGGTGCGTTCGGTATATGCATCTCACTAAGTGTTCCTACCAGATCTGAAAAGCTTTCTTGAAGACAAACTATTTCAAGACTCTTTCAATTTTGTGGTGTTCATCTGTCATAATCGGATCGTATACATGGAGTGCGTTCGGTTTATGCGTCTCACTAAGTTTTCCTACCAGATCTGGAAAGCTTTATTACAGGCAAACTATTTCAAGAATTTTAATATTGTGGTGTTTGGATCATCTGTCATAATGGGGACGTATTTTTTGGGGTGGGTTCGGTATATGCGTCTTACTAAATGTTCCTATCAGATCTGCAAATCTTAACTGGAGGCAAATTATTTCAAGACTCAATTTTGTGATGTTTGGATCATCTGTCATAATCGGGTCGTATATATAGGGAGCAAACATTTTCAAGAATCTTTCAATTTTGTGGTGTTTGGATCATCTGTCATAATAGGGTCGTATATACATGGCAGCGTTCGATATATGCGTCTCACTAAGTGTTCCTAGCAGATCTGGAAAGCTTTATTGGAGGCAAACTATTGCAAGACTCTTTCAATTTTGTGGTGTTCATCTGTCATAATCGGATCGTATACATGGAGTGCGTTCGGTATGCGTCTCACTAAGTTTTCCTACCAGATCTGGAAAGCTTTATTACAGGCAAACTATTTCAAGAATTTTAATATTGTGGTGTTTGGATCATCTGTCATAATGGGGACGTATTTTTTGGGGTGGGTTCGGTATATGCGTCTTACTAAATGTTCCTATCAGATCTGCAAATCTTAACTGGAGGCAAATTATTTCAAGACTTTCAATTTTGTGATGTTTGGATCATCTGTCATAATCGGGTCGTATATATAGGGAGCAAACATTTTCAAGAATCTTTCAATTTTGTGGTGTTTGGATCATCTGTCATAATAGGGTCGTATATACATGGCAGCGTTCGATATATGCGTCTCACTAAGTGTTCCTAGCAGATCTGGAAAGCTTTATTGGAGGCAAACTATTGCAAGACTCTTTCAGTTTTGTGGTGTTTGGATCATCTTTCTTAATCGGGTCTTATTAATGGGGTGCGTTCGGCATATGTGGCTTACTAAGTGTTCTTACCAGATCTGGAAAGCTTTATTGGAGGCAAAATATTTCCAGGCTCTTTCAATTTGGTGGTGTTTGGATCATCTTTCATAATGGGGTCGTATATATGGGGTGCATTCGATATATACGTTTCACTAAGTGTTCCTATCAGATCTAAAATGCTTTATTGGAGGCAAACTATTTCAAGACTCTTTCAATTTTGTGATGTTTGGATTATCTGTCATAATCGGGCCGTATATAAAGGAGAGGGCGTTCAGTATATGCGTCTCACTAAGTGTTCCTTCCAGATCTGAAAAGCTTTATTGGAAGCAAACTATTTCAAAAGTCTCAATTTTGTGGTGTTTGGATCATCTGTCATAATAAGGTCGTATATGGGTTGCATTCGGTATATGCGTCTTACTAAGTGTTTCTTCCAGATCTGGACAACTTTACTGGAGGCAAACTATTTCAAGACTCTTTCAATTTTGTGGTGGTTGGATCATCTATCATAATCATATATATGGGGTGGGTTCGGTATATGCGTCTTACTAAGTGTTCCTACCAGATCCGAAAAGCTTTATTGGAGACAAACTACTACAAGACTTTCAATGTTGTGGTGTTTGGATCATCTGTCATTATCGGGCCGTATATATGGGGTGCGTTCGGTAAAGTCGTCTCACCTAGTGGTCCTACCAGATCCGAAAAGCTTTATTGAAAGCCAACTATTTCAAGACTCTTTAAATTTTGTGGTGTTTGGATCATCTGTCATAATCGGGTCGTATCTATGGGTGCGTTCCGTTTATGCTTCTCACCTAGTGTTCCTAAAGATTTTAAATGCTTTATTGGAGGCGAACTATTTCAAGACTCTTTCAATTGTGTGGTGTTTGGATCATCTGACATAATTGAGTTGTATATATGGGGTGCGTTCGGTAGATGTGTCTCACCTAGTGTTTCTACCAGATCCGAAAAGTTTTATAGGAGGCAAAATATTACAAGACTCTGTCAATTTCGTGGTGTTTGGATCATCTGTCTTAATGGGGTCGTACATATGGGTGCGTTCGGTATATGCGTCTCTCTAAGTGTTCCTACCAGATCTGGACAACTTTAGTGGAGGCAAACTATTTCAAGACTCTTTCAATTTTGTGGTGTTGGGATCGTCTGACATAATTGAGTTGTATATATGGGGTGCGTTCGGTAGATGTGTCTCACCTAGTGTTTCTACCAGATCCGAAAAGTTTTATAGGAGGCAAAATATTACAAGACTCTGTCAATTTCGTGGTGTTTGGATCATCTGTCTTAATGGGGTCGTACATATGGGTGCGTTCGGTATATGCGTCTCTCTAAGTGTTCCTACCAGATCTGGACAACTTTAGTGGAGGCAAACTATTTCAAGACTCTTTCAATTTTGTGGTGTTGGGATCGTCTGTCATAATGGGGTCGTATATATAGGGTGGGTTCGGTTTATGCGTCTTACTAAGTGTTCCTATCAGATAACTGGATACCGTAAGTCTAAAGTAGTTATACCGGATTATCCTTTACAGTCGCCCTTCATGCTTCATTTCTTTTAAGCTCAGCATCAAATGTTGGTCATCAGCAAAGGTACGCGTGGAAAGATTATTGGCCCTAACATAATTCTTTCGAAGTAGAATTGTTTGAGTAGATCACGATATAGCTATATAAAAGGTTTGGGCTACAATTAATACCTCAGTCACCTGTCATTGGGATTGGAAATGTTTCAGCATAAATACAGGATTAATGATATGAGTAGCTTTAAAAGTAGTCATTTTGGCCCATTTTTGGTACTATTTGGGTTCTATGACATTTATGTAAGAGAAGCATTATCGTTCCTGTGCATACCACGGCTTTGTACACATCAAAAGTCAAAAAGTCAATTTCAATTCGAATGTTGTCTTGAAATGGTTGAACTATGGTTGTGGATGATTAGCATAGACATGACAAAAACAAAATAAAGTTCTGCTAAATCCAGAGCTTTTTGGTGACCAAAAAACTTTAGTTGACAATAATTAAACGTTTGTGTGGCATGTCGCTCCGTCTTGTTGTTTTTGTTTCAATTCACTGTTAGAGCATTTCCCTGCTTTAACATCCAAAGCATCCATATTTTTTGATAAGCCACAGTTGTTATGTTGTTTACAAGCATACGGAAGCAAATCGTTTCATGTTATAGTAAAAAAGTTATCGAAATGGAATTCAAACAGTGTTATTGCTTGTACGTGGAGGGCAAATCGGCCCATTCCACGTTACAATGGAACTAAAGTAGCATCAAAAAACGTCATGGAGGACATTTAAAAAGAGCAGCATTGCCACAAATGGTTCGAACGATGTAGGCCAAAATTAAACATAATCTTAAGTTTGATTGGCAAAGCAGTTCGCCTAGCGAGAGCAAATGAGGTGAGCTTGAGAACTTGGTATTTCTATGTAAACAAACTAAACGACACGATCGTTGGTTAGAATGTACAGCAAAATATAACTTAGATCAACGAAACGCCCTGTGAACCCAAGCGCCTGCATCAGTGATAGCTTGGATCTTGATAATGGTTACGAGACATTTTCATTGCAGAGAGCGTAAAATTAAACCAACAAATCGACCATGAAAAGATTTAATACGATGCTTTGCTACCTTGGACAATTCGGTAAAAACCAGACTCTGGGATAATGCCGAATTCTTAGAAAGCCCGTGGAATTCTAAATTTTGTATGTAAGGAAATGTTAATTTCTTCAGGACAAGGGTCACTATATTCACGTGACTTTAACCCAATGGATTTTCCATACGAAAATTTTTGGTTGGTAATACTTCGAGTGCTGACTCAATATAATTTTAGTACGTTTTGGTAGATGAAGTCCTTGTAGTTTCCAGTTTTTGCAGTACTGAATGGTCTACTTATTTGAATGGGGTTGTTTGCATTGTAGAATGACAGATTACAGTGTCCTTTCGTCAGATGAAAATCAATGCATTGCACGTTTCTGCAACCCACCATAACTCTTTTCTCTTTGAATATTGATATTCTGAGCCAATAAAGGTTTATTGGTAAAGTTTTGTCCTGCTAAAGCTCCCTTAAGGATTTTATTAAGTCAGTATTCACCAGTTACTTAATATAAACCCTGGTTTCAAAGCAGTTTATAAATGGTTACAATTAAACCTGTTCAAAACCAACATTAATATTCTCCTATTTCGTTTGTCCGCAATATTAAAACTCGGCAATAAAGTGTTCCAAAAATCAGACAGGTTATTTTTTGATAGCTCGAACTCTCGAAAATCCAATCAAAAACATGGTTTTTAATCAATACTTTGGTGTCACTCAATTAATGATCTTTTATAAGCTTTAATCTTATTTATTTTTTTTGTTTCGCTCAGCAACTCATAATCAACGCCTTCTATATAAAAACAATTGAATAAACAAAATTTTTTTATAATAACAATGAGGACAATTCGGCGTTTTTTGATAGTCGTTGCGGTTCCATACATCAGAGTAATCGGTTCCTTATCATCTACGATTTTCTTGTTGTTCTCGAACAACAGTATCATCTACACTATAGGTGCTGTTGTTAATAGAAGTTAAAAGGCCAGTGTTTAATGGACTGCAGTGCGAATAAATCGGGGTCACCAGTTGGAGTTTTGTTTCATTTCCCAGAGTACTAGCTTTCTAAACTATAATCTTGACCATATTTGACTGTACTTGTAGTTTTGTTAATCGGGGTCACCCAATCATTTTTTAATGAGTTACCATATAAGTGTTTTGGACAGAATATTATCTTGCTATTAATTAAGATAATTTGATAAACATTTTCGAATAATTAATTTAATTGAATTCGTTAGGATAGAAACAAGTTACAGCCGATATCTAAACGGTTATTCAAATTACGATTTACGCAAAATGAAATGCAATGTCTTATCTTATCGCATTCTATATCTTAATTCCCATTAAATACTATAAGGCGGTATATTTTATAACCAATTTCACTTTTTCGTCGCCAATATCATAAAATAATCTTTCTAAATTAATTAATTAATCTTATTATATAGGTCAATTACACGATGGCAGTAATAGACGGTGTGACTTTTTAAGACTTGAGCATATAAGCAATTTGCGCATGCGTTTTAAGATGTCTACTTAACATTATGTAGTCTAGTTTTTTATAATCTGATTAAAAATATTAATCAAAGCTTATTGTACGTTGGGTATACTTTGATTGGTTGATTTAAATGTATATCTCGCATTAAAATCTCGGCGGCGATATCGTTACCAAAGGCGGATTATAAAGTGATTTAACTGTCAAATTTTGCTATTCATTTACATAATACACGTATGTCTAATATAACCGAAGGATTAATATTTTATCGGTTTGACTAAACCATCTAAAAGCTTACTTAAGTAAATCCTTTGTAAATTGATGGTTTGTGAAGCATCGTCAATGTGTAATATTATATGATTTGGGACAAGAAAACGGTTCCCAACTAAAGTAGCTTGGTCCACCGTAATTTTGCAATGTCTGCGCTAAAATTTTAGCTCCCCTGGTTTTGTTGGAAAATATTAAAGAAATTACTATACACAAGGGTATTAACCCGACATGTCAAACTCCGTGATGCAACTTTATCGAAGTTTCAGAATTTCCGTAAAGGTGGCCCCGTTTTCCAGTTTAACAATGATTCTGTTATATATTTTTCTATAAAACAGCTGACTTTTAATTTTCCTATAAGTTTTCCACGTCGCTGAAGCTCTTAGGTTAATCATATTTTAAATTTCTAAGATGAACTATTAGAAGTGTGCACAGATGGTGAATAAATCAAACCTTCCACAAGCATAATTTCAAAAACACTTTGAACTAAGCTCACATCCTACAAAATAGAGATATCCCACCACTCTTGAATCCAGACCACTGCGAAAACAATTGAATCCATTTAACAATAATCTTGCTCGAACGCGTCATATAAGAAGGACAGGAAGATTCTGATGAAGCCGTTTTTTGAGCAGAATTAGAACCAAACAGGAGAAGACCAGTCACTCCAAATCCACCAACAATGGATTAATTATAAACGATTCTGCAGTTATAGTTAGCTCAGCAACAGCCGATGAAACCTTTGCTTAACAGCAGCAAAAACCGCAAAAATCGCTGGCCGACATTCTTGCTATGCAGCAACATTATCAACAAGGGCAGCAGCAAGCACAACCTGAAGAGCTGTTGAGAAAACAGTGACTGACGTCGAAATGAATGTTCAGAAATTGGAAGAACTTAGAAATGGCAAGTAGGTGGTGTAGTTTTACAAACAGCAGCAGCCGCACCAGCCCAATTGAAACCGTTAACCATTGAATCGCATTGGCAGGTGTCGATAGTAATAAAAAACTAAATGCGCTGATTTAGGCATTGCGTAGTCCAACCGCCGAAATTTTGTAGATCCTATCTACCGCCGAGTGGAGCTACGAAAAATAGATAGAAGCTTCGGAGCTGCCGTAAAGTGACGACCATGTGAAGACCATCAATGCCATTCGCTACATGCCAATGAGAAACCAATTGAACCTTGAAAGAATCAATCTACGGATGAGAACTAACAAGTTTGGATCTTCAGATGGAAGACGGGAAAATAACTGTAAACCACCGACCGATAAACTGTTGATTTGTTTAATATATCGGTTGAGGGAGCTGCCTTGATGCCCAAAACAGATTGGAAAGATACAAAACAGACAGAGACGCAGAAATTCTAAAATTATTTGTTAGTTTTTATTGATGAACTTGCGTCGATCTTAAGAGGACAAATACTGCAATAGTAATCTTTATTGCCACTACTCAGAAAAATTCGTCTTTACCACGGTTTAAGTCTACAATTCGAGTTGGTGGCCCTTTGGATAGAGTTACAATGTGCTCCCTGACAATAACTATTTTGTATAATTTAGGCTCCGTTTGAATTAGACTCTCTGTTCTCCTTCACTGCAAATCGGCTTCAAAAAGGATCTTGTAACGAGGTAGTTAAATAACCGGAAGATAAACATGTTAAGTTATTCAAATCTTCAGACCAAGTCAGCTATGATTAAGGAAGCCTACAATTTCAATCACTAGTGTAGTCAACTTGTTCCTGCAATTCAGATTTCGTAGTACAACAAAAAAAGGTCGTGTATAGGAATGCATCTTACACATTGTCTCGAATACACCTAAATCTGGACTAATTTGAACAGTTCGAAAATGATTCTCATTCAACTTTGTGGTACTTAATGTTTCTTTGAGTGCCGCATAAAATTCGGAATCAATCGTCTCGCTTCAAAAAATCATTGGTATGGTACATCTAAGTTGTTGCTTGAGCTCGTTTGTTTGTTTGTTTTTTATCTCTACAATCTGTTTCGGGACTCGAGGCACCTCCAACTCTTTCGCGGTTCGCTTATTTACGTCCTTACGTTACGCCATTACAGCCAAATCGAGGACGTTCGGCTATAGGTCCGATTTACGTAGAAGCATCTGCACATTGCATAGCTCCATGACAGCCTATATAGTACTGAAATGGAAGATGAGTTGGCCCATAAATTCTATACTCCAACAGGCGGTCATAGATGTGTCCATTCACACTACCGATCGTAATCGTATGGTGAAATATTCCTTCTGCATCCTGTCCCTATCGGGATTCGAACCCGGTAACTATCGCTCCAACTGCCGCAGCTTTAACCACTGCGTCACCTGGGCGGTCGCTTGAGCTCTATTATTGAATTGTGGGACCCAATCCACTCGTGTTTCTCTCGTGATCGACTGATTGGTGGAGCATGAAATGCGATTGATTCTTAGGGACAAAAAATTCCACATTTCAACATGATCGATTGTGCCAGGATTTGATATGTTCGGGAATCATTTTGGGATAAATTTTGACAGTTGACAGAATGGAGTGTAAACTTCGTTCTAAAAATCGTTATCGCTACAAATCAAAAAATTTGGGAAGACTGCCTCATGAGCTTTGAATTTGCATCAATCAGCCAAATTTGTATTGGTAACGAGAGTAACTCTCGAACACACAACTGTCTTGTTATTTCATGCAAGACAGATATCCTATGCTTTTGATAATTTATGTCCTGAAATCTGGATCTCACTGATAGTTTTTGATTAAAGCCTTACATTTTTTTTGAAAGCCAAATTCCCCAAACCTTCTTTAATTTCTTTTTTTTTCTCAACGAACATAAATATCTACCAAATGGCACAGTAGTTAAAGCTACGATAGTCAGACTGAAAGGTATCAGGTTCGAATCTAAATAGAGGCTGGATGCAAAAGCAAATTTTATCACATGTTGGAGTGCAGAACTCGTAGAACTGTAGCTCAGTGAAGACTAAAATAAAGAAACGATTCATTTATAGTGAACTTTTCAGCAATGTTTATTGTGTCCAAAATTGATTGGACCATATTGGACAAATTCTACGTTATTCTACGTTTGCAATCGTCAGGCTTTACATTAATGACCCTTGGGACCCTGTTTTGGACATTACATTAAAGGTGACACAAGCTTAACCCAGTACGGCAAAAATAAATACCCACAATGGAATAGTATACCTTCTCTCAGTGGTGGTAGTCCGGTTCGCACTTCTCAACGCACAGACATTTCCAGAAAGTTCGTCCTGTTTTGCAACAAAGCCAAAGTTGGGAGAGTGCGGGCACTCACAAATACTGGTAGTAATTTGGTGCTCAGTAAGTATCAAATAATAATTCTAAGTAAATTGTCTTGTTATTCACTAACACTGTCCTGCCACTGGGAAAAATTTGATCTATTGTTGTTTTGTTTTGAGGAAAATCGTCTTGCTTTATGTTGATAACTTTGCCGCGACTACCTTGGCTAAAAACTTGTATCCTGTGTTCAACAAAGCGATACCGCGGTAGTTGTTGCAGTTTAACCGATCTTCGTTTTGATGTAGCGGCCAGATAAGAGCCGTCTTCCAAAATAAGACGTTTGAGATTGCCTTGTTCTTGTGATAGATTTAGTTGGCGAGCGCGGTTATTTTTCCTTCTCCGAGATTAATTATAAGTATTCTCAAAGATAAAAACTGAGGAAATGGTCCGAACCAATCTTGGCTCTAGGTTTGGGTCTGATGTCGTTGAGTCCACAAAAATGCTCAGACGACCACCACTTCGTACAGTAATACGACTTAGTAGTCGTCTGAACATTCGTTGTTTAATGTAGTGTGCAACGAGTTTGGGCTAATGAGGCGATGATATGTACTGTACCAGTTTGAGGGTTGATGTCGCCTAACACAATCTTAACGTCATGTTGTAGTATTTAGAGATTTTCCTTGATTTGATCAGGGTTCGCCTTGTTTCCTGCAGAACCTCTGATTGGGGTTTCATAACAATGATATTTTACAAGTTGGGCTGTTAACGCAACGCCTCCCTGTAGGAGGAATATAGTCCTCACACTTCAGTTCACTTGCCGCCGTGAAGAGTGCGAGCTCCTTCTGCAGTTGTATGAGACCATCGATTATATTTCGAATACCGAAATATTCCACTGCATTTTTTGCATATTGTTGATAACAAATTACAAACATATTCAAAACACACTTTCCTGATAACAACGTAAACCGATCTCCCCTATGCACTCGTACATATATGTATGTTAGCCGAAGCAATATTAGTGACCGTGATTTGGTTTTGTATTTTCAATTTTCAATGTTATATTTGTTTATATTTTTAAACACATATGGGTGTACACATACCAATTCACACACACACACACACACACATATGGTTGTTAATTGTTAAGTTGTATGCACATAAGCATAATATGTAATTGTTGTTGTATTTGATTGAAAAATTACTTTTCATTTAGTCTGATTTGAATTAAAATTCAATTCCGTTGCACTCGCGCATTTTTATAGCTCGTATGTGTACATGGTGACCGTCGATCGAGTACAAGTATTTTAATGTTATATGTGTGTGATTGTATATATTGAAAATTAATCGATTTTGAAAATGAGATCACCGCGCTTTACTTTACATTTTTTTTTTGAAGCACAAAAGTGTCATTTGCATTGAAAATTTTCAAAGTCAATGTTGTACATTTGTATTCGATTTACGAGTACATATGTTTTTGTTAAGGTGATCTGGGTTTGCAAATTGGGAATTTTTTTTTACCATTTTCTGATTAAATCAACGCTTATTATGTAAGGTGAGTGTGGGAATATAAATATATCGGTTGAATTATTTCCGTATATCAGGTTTATGTATTTTCGAGATGTTCTCGATCGCCGAGCTAGATGATAAATGTATTATATAAAAAGAGGCTGATCTTAATAAACTGATATCATTTAAGCACGTAGTTAAAACGTGCGTGTTCGCTGAATTATTTGTATGTAGTCATTTTTATTTTGATTGGTTGAGTTAAAATAGTAAAAATGCGTAAACCATTTTGTATTTTAATTCGAAATGGACTACGATAAATTATTATATATAATTCGCCCAGGTGGCGCAGTGGTTAAAGCTGCGGGAGGTACCGGATTCGAATCCCGTTGTTGTAAATGTACCGGTGGTGTGAATGTACACACCTGGATCCCCTGTCGAGTTTAGAATCCATGGGCCGTCCCATCGTCTATGTCAGTACTATAGGCTAACATGGAGCTATGCAATGCGCAGATGGTTCTACGTAAATCGGATCTATAGTCGTACATAAAGTAGTATCACAACGGACCATCGCCGGTCTAAGTGCGCGGTAGCAGCCACCCAACCAAAAAAAAAATGATCATATCGTTTATACTTGTTTGAGGGAAACATATGTATGTGACGATGAACCAAATTCTATCTCATAAAATGCTATGGCAACACTAAAAACACATTTTCTATCATATTTCAGTGTCAGCCCAAAACTAACTATAGTACCATTATGGTTAGTTTTGGGCTGACACTGAAATATGACAGAAATGAGTATTTTTCCAAGACACAATCTGAATGCCTATATAGATGATGGGATCCCCATCACATTTTCTTTATACTTGGCACATTTTTTTGAAATTTTGGGCTAACTTCACAAAGGTGGGAAACATCCTGATATATTCAAACCAAGGCAGGTATAGATCAATATAGAGGTATAGATCAATATACACACAACACATCTAAATGTATTTGGTTCATACTCAAGTCCAGATGTTTCTAGACTGGGTATTAGATATCCAAATTTTTTTATACTCCTTATTTATAAAAATGTCCTGGAGTCACGATTCAATATACTTATACAAATCAATGGTAGATCTAATCCAAGAAGTTATAAATAAAATGTAGCAATGGTTTTGATAGGTAGGGCTAACCGTTTAAGTTATATCAAGTCATGGCCCAAGGGCATCTGAACCTTCTTGATGTAAATAGGATAGGCATAGGACTAGAGATGAGCCAAATAGTCTTTGAATATAACTTAGTCATTTTTATAAACCACTTGGAGAAACAGGCTAACAGTCGCAGGCTTGGGTCACAGTTATTTATTGGTTAAACTATTATTAGACCGTGTATAGAATATTGCTGTCAGGTTTGGGGTGGAGCATATGGCACTGCTCTCCAGTTGCAGGATAGAATAATATGAAACTCCAGACTTATGAAAGATCTAGACAGCCTACAGCACCGCAGAGATGTTGCAGAACTCTGCGTGTTCTATAGATTAATAAATGGTAAATGTTCTGCAGAATTAAAGGAGAAAATACCACGATTTGTTACGCCAGAACGGCTTACACGAGGAACAGTTAATGCGCATAGGTTTACGGTGAAGCTGCCGAAACCTCGAACTGAAGATGCAAAGCGCAAATTTATTTATCGAAAATCTAGGAAGTGGAATTCGTTTGCCGGTTTTCAGTTTCCGTTGAAGTATAAAATACACAAGCTTAAGGCAGCTATATCAACCTTTACTTGAAGGATCGCGCGTTGGGTGCAGGAGCTCTAACAGTTACAAGAAGCTAAGACAGTCCGCCCTGCACCCAAATAATACCAAACGTAAAAAAAAATACTTTGTAACGTTTTATATAAATGAGCTTCTTTGTTCAGCAAACCCGAGTGGGGGCTTTTCATATTAGAGATAGTATAAGTTACTGAATGATTTGATGCGATTATTTTCATTCGGAAGATCTGACATAATTTAAATGGGATCAAATTTAATAATTTTGCTAATGTAATAGAATATAGCCCTGGGCTTCCTGAATATCTGTTTGACTAGCATAATCGCCATTTTCTTATCTGATCGTTGTTGATCCACGTCAATATAACAAAGGCCTATTGAACGAGTAAAATGAGTACAATGACAGACTCAAAATGGTACAGATCATCTGACGTGACATAGTGTCATCTGACTAACCGGGAAAAAGGAATTCAACATAGGTTTTACCTCCTGATGGAATGCAAAACTTTTTAGCTATATATGCAATGTCAGAATGGTCTCATTCACAAAAGCAGGGCATTTTCTATCTCTCTAGTAGGGACATAGGTCAGGGTTAAATCTTATATAAACAAATTCCATAATCGTTCGATGAAAATTGGATGAAAAGTGGATGAACCGAAACCGAAATGTCGATTGAAAGAAGTTGAAAAAATATCTAGCTGGGCTCTGAATGCATCAACAGTTAAAACCTTGGTTAAAATGGTAAAATATCGTCAAGACAAATTTTGATAAGAAACAATTGCACTTTGAAGATGGTTTACTAGGACTAGGCTAGGACGACAGAACGAAACTAGGCTTGAAACAGTCGGATTTTCCGTTAAAAATAAAAATTGACGAACTTAAAAGCACGAAGATCCAAAATGCTACGACGGCTACAGATCTCAGTTCGGTTTCCAAATTTATCAGAATATGAAATATAGGAAACGGAAACATGGGCACATAAGATTTACCCATTGTGACATTCTTTCATAAACAAAACTTTGTCCTGAAATCGTTCTCCGTAAAAAGTCAAAATATCTGGTATTTTCAAGATAAGTCTGTACCGCCCAGATGGCGCAGTGGTTAAAGCTGCGACAATTGAAGTGAGGGGTACCTGGTTCGAATCCAGTTTGGGCGGTGCGATCGGTGGTGTGAATGAAAACATATGGATCTTCTGTTGAGTTTAGAATTCATGGACCGTCCCATCGTCCATGTCAGTACTATGTAGTACATGTCAGAGCTATGCAATGCGCAGATGGTTCTACGAAAATCGGACCTATAGCCGTACCCAACAAAAAAACAAGATACGGCTGTGGATAAGATATGGACACAGGAAGTGCTCATTCATCTAACCTTCTCCTTTTTTAAATTACTCGTAGTTTTTATTCGTAGTTCATTCAGGACATGTCTTTCCTGAGAGAACAGTGTCCAGTGAGGATACCCAGCAAAACTCTCAAAGAACTGAATGTTAGTTTATTTGTTTCAAGGAAATTGTTGGATGCGCACTATAACGTTACGTAATGGTAAAATATATATATTCAAAGGCTCAACGCATGTAGTTAGCATGTTAATTTTTATATCAGCCAGGTTACATCATGCTGAGTCACTCATTAAAAATGCCATTTATCTATAGTAACGTAGTAGGCTTGGTTATTGTGGTCCGGAGGTGGAAGAGACAAGTACGACCCAACTTCACCAATAGCTACTCGATTTTGTATCCTGCTCCTATATAGGATTCAAACCAACTGTCGGAGCTCTAACCACTAATGCCAATCTGATAGTTCCAAAATATTGAAGTTGTGCTTAGTATATCGATGGCTAGATGGGATGGGTCAAATATTCAGTTATATAAAATGTTAAAGGATTGAATCCAAATTTTAACTTAAGTGCCTTGGAAAGTCAACTGCAAGTCCTTTCAAACTTAAAACTTTTTGGACGTTTGAACAGAGTAGTAGTGGGACACATTCAGAAAATGTTTTTTCTGAAATGTTTGGCCATTTTGGTTCAGCAGGACTCCTCGCTTTCTAGCAGGAATAGAAAAAATAATCAGAACTCTAAAACGGAAAATATGACTCCCGCGATTCACAGCAGTGAAACGATTAATCCGATCAAATTTAACATCGATAGAAATAAAAACACTGACACATTCAAGGAAATGCTCCAACTCAATCTTCCAAGTGTCAAAACCATCGATACGTACATTACAGCAATGTAGTTACCGAAAAATACACAAATTTACTACTTATAAAAAATTCCTTTGGTCAAGATATAAACACAAGAGACTAACGTTTAAATAGCAGGTTCAATGAATCGAATTTTTCCGGACTCCCTATATTGACCCAGTGATAACCATTGACAAACCGATTAGAATAAACTTAAATCTAGCCATAACACTTTAGAGGATTATTTTATAGAGGTTTTAGAAGTTTGAACTACGGGTTTACTGTATCTAATTTTCCCGAACTGCCCCATGAAACTTGACCCAAATGTTTTTCCAGCGATAACCGTTGACAACCCGCTTATAATAAACTTGAATCTAGCCATAACACTGTAGAGGTTGATTTTATAGAGATTTTAAAAATTTGGACTGCGGGTTCAATGAATCGAATTTTCCCGGACTCCCCACATGAAACTTGACTGAAATGTTTTTCAGTGATAACCATTGACAACCCGCTTATAATAAACATAAATCTAGCCATAACACTCTAGAGGTTGATTTTATAGGGATTTTAGAAATTTGGACTGCGGGTTCAATGAATCGAATTTTCCCGGACTCCCCACATGAAACTTGACCCAAAGGTTTTTGCAGTGATAACCATTGACAAGCCGCTTAGAATAAACTTAAATCTAGTCATAACACTCTAGAGGTTGATTTTATAGGGATTTTAAAAATTTGGACTGCGGGTTCAATGAATCGAATTTTCCCGGACTCCCCACATGAAACTTGACTGAAATGTTTTTCAGTGATAACCATTGACAACCCGCTTATAATAAACATAAATCTAGCCATAACACTCTAGAGGTTGATTTTATAGGGATTTTAGAAATTTGGACTGCGGGTTCAATGAATCGAACTTTCCCAGACTCCCCACATGAAACTTGACCCAAAGGTTTTTGCAGTGATAACCATTGACAAGCCGCTTAGAATAAACTTAAATCTAGCCATAACACTCTAGAGGTTGATTTTATAGCGATTTTAGAAATTTGGACTGCGGGTTCACTGGATCGAATTTTCCCGGACTCCTCACATATAGTCGAACCTATATGGTTGATTTCGTTTTCAGTACCGTTGGTTTTTGCTAGATTCTGTACAGCTTGTTCCAGATGTGTGTCCATACTTGGAAATGTGTGTGTCTGTTTGAAATGTACAGGAAAGCCGGAAATAGAGTCTAGTAGAGAGGAACCTTGATAGCAAAAACAGATGGTACTGATCAACCAACGAGGAAAGAGAAAAAAATAAAGGCCTGAAATGATCTATATAGGAAAGAATGGTCCAAGTTTAGCGAAACAGTTCGGTTGAATATAGCAATCGTTTTGGCTAAACACTGTTCTCGTCTTGACTTAGCAACTAAACTTAGAATTACACACATGACGCAATTCTCTGTGCACATTAATTCAATTAAACGCAATAATTTTAATTTTTTTTTCAATGATCGGCACTCGTACATGCATGCACATATGTACATACATATGTATATATTAGAATTTATAAAGATGATGCCATTAAATTATTTTAAAATTAGACATGTGCAATCGAAAATAATTATAATATGCGTGTTTGGCACCACCACCGATTGGGATGAAAATCAAACTTTTTTTTTTGTATAAGAAAATGTGTATATGTATGTATGAGTGTGTGTATTCGCCACACATTGGGAAACAGGAATTGCATAAAAGAACTTGGTGTTGCATAATATGCACGTTCTCGTATATATGTATATAATGTAATTATTTATAGCGCGCTGAAAAACCTTGAGATGAAAAAGTATTTTTCCTCCTTTCAATATATACGAGAACATATATAACTATTTTACAATAAAGCACTTTTCGTTATCTTATTTTTTATATTAATTCGAGATAAATTTCTGAATGGCGCGCTGTCTTGCATTTCTACTCAATTTGTAATAGAAAAAGTAATAGTCGTAATAATAGCAATAATAATAATAATAATAACAAAATGTTGTTTAATTTACACCTTTTAAATTTTTTGTAGTTTTCTTATTCTTCCACTTCACAATACACAGTGTGTTTGGTCAATAAGTGAATACAGCATGCATACAACTATACACACACAGCGTAATATATAACAAACAATGTAACTAATTAATTGCACATTCTAAAAATAAAAAAAATCGCGAGAAAAAAAAAACCTCGCTGCACAGTATATAAGATATAAACGAGTAAATTGCATAAAGTTCACGCGCGTAGTTTCTTCATTGTTGTTGCAATATTATAAGTTAGTTAGTTTTATATATATATATATACATACTATATATTCTATTGTCAAGGTTAATAGATCGCAGTTGATCGCATTCGCGCGCATTTTATTTTATCTATTTCTGTTCTAGTGTATATATTCGTATTTATTGTACAGTCGGCTTAATAATTATAGACCGAAGGAACAATATATAGTTACTCATAAAGTGCGCGTGTGAACTGAGCTCATTATATATAGGCATTGACGTATAATAAGTGATTTGTGATTGATATTGGTTGAGAGCTTTTGAAACACCTTGCCGAGAAGAGTACACATTATATATATATATATATATATATATATATATATATATATATATATATATATATATATATATATATATATATATATATATATATATATATATATATATATATTTGTTTACAAGACGAGTGTTGCCCATTCGATTACATCCAACTATTTTGACCAAAATAAATTCCTAGCAAATCTCGGTTGTACTACAAACAATTTCTAATATATAGCTAGTCTAAAATTAAATCATTTATTAGCTAAGTTTTATATAAAGTGTTGTTGTTTGTGACTTTATCGTTATAGTGATAGTATATAGTGTTGAATCAACAAATCGGTAATAATTATTAATAATAAATTAAAAATATATATTTGTTTTTTGAATGTCAAATTTAGTACGAGGTTGATGCACTTTTCGCGTATATCAACATAATGCACCTATTGATAAAAAAAAATAGAATATATATATAATTTATAAATATATATATATTAATTGATAAGGGCAACAAAAACAAAAAAAAATTATTGATAAAATGCATTTTATATTATGTGATTTATATGCGTGATTAAATAAATATAAATAGCAAAAATCGTTCAACCTAAAATGAACGTGAGTGTTGTGCTTTGTGCTTTATCTAAATTTTATGATATTAAAATTTGAGGGGTTTTATCAGACACATATATACTATAAATATATAGTGGCATTGAACTTTGCATTTTTTCAATGCCACACGTTATATATAGAACGAATTGATTGAGAGTGAGCAGTGTTGTGCCCAGTGTCTTCCTATATGGTGACATTTTTGTTTTTTGCCATCATCGTTTAAATTTGGAATCACTATAAGGTGTGGTCCTTTAAAGTCGACCTGATAAATTTTAGGTGATTAAGAGGTATGTTGCCCTAGTGTTCGCGTGTCGGTGGAGTTTTTATTTATGTCTCGAAAAGAGGTCTTGAATTCTTACATAAGTTATAGACACATATCTGGTTTCGTAACTACAGTTTCCATTAACCATGATTTCGTTGTAATGTGTCACTGCTAACCATGGTTTGCAACTTGGTTTTAACATATTTTCGGAATGTGCTATTTTTCCTCATCCCATTGCATTTTAGTGCCGACAGCGCCAAGCTATACAGTTAGTGAATAGCGAAAACTATTAATATTGGTTTTTTCATGACTTTGTTTATTTTTTTATATAAAAAAAAAAATAATTACAGAATTCGATAAATTAACGCAAAATAAAACTTAAAAAAAAGAATTAGAAGAATTTTAACTAACGTAAGAGTTTTAATGAATTATGATAAACTGTCAAATGAAATGAGAACTGGGGCGGAATGTTGCAATTTCGAATTTATATGTGTCCGGGATAGCTGGTCGTTCAAATAATCTCTGTTTATAAGATTTTGCCCGTGCATAAGGAAATTTTATAAATTTTCAGCAGATAGTTGCCTCTAAAGCTTGCGTAATATCATTTAAAGTCCTGGAAAAAAATGCTTGTTTCATATTATGAAACAAAATATCACCAAAAATTCGCTAGTATGACCCTAACGCGTAAAAATTTTAAGTGTCGCTTTTTCGTCATAAAAGTTAAATGTCAAATTTAAATTGTTGTTCTAATTATATCTTCGAAAAATGTTGTCACATCAACGTATCACTTTGAAGTCGTACATTTTATAACACACCATCTATTACGTTTTCGATTCGACTTTAAAAGTCGATTCGAATGAAAGTGATACTACAACATCCCACCCCTGGTGTGTCATGTATTCTCATTTCGCAAATCATAGTTTCATAATCATGGTTACGAAACTAGGTATGACCGCCCAGGTGACGCAGTAGTTAAAACTGCGGCAGTTGGAGCGGGAGGTACTGGGTTCGAATCCCGATGAGATTGGTGTAAATCTGTGTAAATGAACACAACTATGACCTACTGTTGGAGTGCAGAATTCATGGGCCGACCCATCTTCCATGTCAGCCCTATAGACTGGCATGGAGTTATCCAATGTGCAGATGATTGGGAAAATCGGACCTATTATCGTACGTCTTTGCAGTAGCTGTTATGGCGTAGAAGTAAGGACGTTAATAAGCGAGCCGTGAGCAAGTAGGGAGTGCCTTGAGCCCCAAAACAGATTAGAGATAAAAAATAAATTAAAAAAAAACTAGATATGTGTCAATCGTATTATAGAGTGGAAGCTTAATGTCTTATGTATAATGAGTTTCTTTTATTTGTGACGTGAAAGTTGTATTTGGGACGTAGGTTCGGTTTATGACACAAAAAGTTTGAAAAAAATTTCTTTCAAACGTTGTCCACAACTGGCTCTTTAATGATCCATTCTATAGGTTTAATTTTCCAGCACTCTTTCCAGAGTGATTACCTTCTAATAAATCGTATCTTAAAATCTTAAAATTAGCTTCTAATAAATCGATGGTTTGGCCTGCTGTTTGGCACGTTGCACCATCCTGTTAAAACCACATGTCGACTACACCTTAATATCTTAAATTTTTGGCAATTAAAATTCATCTATGTAGTTTGTGCCATTGACGTTAACACGCTGTACTTCCGCCTCTTTAGAACACAGTCCGATGAGGCCACCTGGCCTTAAACAGCACTAAACAGTGCATTTTCAGGATGCATTGGGTGCCCTTGAAACTTTTCTGGCTGTTGATCAGCCCAAATATGAAGAACTTTTTTCGATTTAAACGGATTAAACGCTGTTCCAACGCTTAGACATGAATCCCAATGAGAGTCCCATTTGGACAAAAGTTCCTCCTGTTGGATCACTCATCCTAAACATTTATTTCTTGAGTATTGACAGCTGGAATATGTTAGTGTCGTTTGTTTATGACGACGATGTGAACTGTTCGACATATTTTTGTCTAACGCCTCCTTGATCCAAAAAGTTCCCGAATTTATTCAGAAAATTAAAAAAAAAAGTGTATTAATCTTAATCTATATTACACCCTTCAAAGTAATCGCCATCGACTACAACCCACTTATGCCAGCGCTTGATCCAATCCTCGAAACATTTTTTTTATTCGGTTTTCGGTATGTCTATCAGTACTCCCTGCGATTTTCCATTATTTCCTCTTGGCTGCTGAATGGCGTTCCCAGTAATGATTTTTTAACTCGATTGAACAGAAAGAAGTCACAGCGCGCCAAATCAGATGAATTCGGTGGTTGTTGGATGGTATTTGCTGCATTTTTCGCCAAAAAAATATGGTGCAAAATCCACAACTTTTCTGCCCACAATTCTGGTCTCTTTCGGCGAATTGCTTTACGCAAACGTCTCAAACCGTACAAATAATACTCTTTGTTTACAGTCTCATGTCTGGGATTGCGTGTCGTACTCATAAACGACTCTTCTCCAGTAATGATTCTTTTGATGAATGTGGGATCGGATTCAACCTCGCCAATTATGTTTTTTGCGACGTTAACACGGTCTCTTTTTTGCATGAAATTGAGGTCTTTTGGCACCAACTTTGCTGCTACACGACAGAAACCCAAATCATTAACCAAAATGTCTTGAATCGATCAATAGGCAGTGTTCAAGTCCTCCGCTATCTCACTGATGACTCACGACCAATTTTAAACCTCGCGTGTCACTGGTAAACAACCGTTTTCTTTAGAGAATCGTTGCCGAAATACTTTTCCAGCATTGCCAACGTTCGTGCACCATTAAATCCGTTTTTACGCCAAATTTAATACAAGTTCGTTGTTGCAAATCTGAATTCATTTCTAAAATTGTAAATATTCGCCAGCACACTCAGTACTCTTGACTTCGTAACTTTTGCAAATAACAAGCCGACGTTAAGATTTAGAAGGAATTACAACGACAGATTTACCAACTTAACAAAAATCAGAAATCAAATCGAAACGATGGGAGCGCCACACGGTGGTTATTCCGGGAACTTTTTGATCAAGGTATTTTTGTATTAGATGATTATACTAGCTACATTAGGTATAAGACTGGCTCTCTAGGACACGTGCCTGTGGTACTCCCAGTTTGACATCTTTTAATTGGATGGTTTTTAAGCTAAGTGCTTTTTGTCAGAACTTAATCAAAAGATTGTGCAACATCCAAATGCTTAATCACAAATATACTGTGTTTATACTGTGTTGAATTTTGGATCCGAAAACCGAACTGATGATTGGGATTGTGGTTTATCTCAAATATCGGATTCACTCAAATGACCAAGACGAGGTTTCATGTAGTGGCATCCTAGGTTTTCGTATGATTCTGTATGTACTTTATAAAAGCTTCACTTATAAGATGAATGAGCTTTACTAGAGCTTTGGTTGGTAGTTCTTTCAAGATATCTGCAGTAATACAATCAAACCCATGGCTTTTATTACTTGTCTTCATTTGGTCTATAGTTAATAACATTTCTTGTATAAATTCTTATGTTATGATTTCGTTTTCGAGTGGTTGGCCATCATATGGCTGGAATAGTTTTTCGAGTTACTCAGAAAATTCTTGATCTTCTTTATTTTAAGCTCATTTTTCGCGTGCTGGGAAAATTTTCATTATGATCGTTAAGCTCTGGCACTCTCGTTGCCTGCCAAATTCTTGGAGCTTTTCGTTTTTCGAAACACACCTGGTGTTATTATGTAGAAGTGTACTAGAACAATTAGCGGTTCTTACATTTTTTTCCCAGTCACTCAGGCTCATTTGGCCCATTGTAACTTTCCTTCCTAGACGCACACTATCGGTCCCAGACTCTGTTTGTCCTCAAGGTCGTCAATTGGTCCTCAAATAGGAATTTTGAGCCGAAACAGTGCAGTCTATGGGACGAGTATGAAAAACAGGAGAACAAAAAGTGCTCAACAGTTTTTTTCTCCCTGTTCCCACACTGTTCGCAGTATGAGCTGTTTCGAATTTTCATTCGAAACATATCACTTTTCAGGGGATAGTGCCCTGTGAGAATGCCCAGCAAGCTCCTTAAAGTGCGTCTATCATAATTTAAGAACGACTGGGATGTTTGCTGGTTCACTAATCCAACTAATATTTTGGATAAACGACAAGAGATGAGATTATCTCATCTCTTTGGATCCAGATCTCCAAAGTGATAGTCAATTTTTTGTTTAAGAGATAGTGACGTCGCTCCTACCGCGGGTTCAGATCCCACAAAGGTAGATGTCACACCCAATCAGGCAATTTATCGACCAATATATTCCCTTTGATACCCATGTGACTATAGGTATCCAGCGAAGTCTCACTTTCCTGACTAGTCTAAGGCACTTATCGTTTCCGAAACAAGTGTCAATGAAACATTATTGGAACCAATCGCCTTTAGGGCAGCCTGGCCGTCAGATAAAATGTAGATACGACGATCTCTGCAATTTATCTCTTTTACAAAGAGTGCTGCTTTCAAAATTGCAGCAATTTCTGCCTGAAAACAGTAGCGTATGCGTCTAGTGAAAAGGACCATCTCAGTTTTCCTAGGATTGACTGATGGACCCTAGTCACTACACCAGACTACAACTATGCTCATTGCAGTTTGAATACGATCACATATTACATCCGTATTTGTATCTACCAGTATTATGGCGATATTATCAGCATAACCCTTTCAGGCGGTGACCGTTTTTGTATCACTACCTAAGTCTGCAATAATTCTTCTTGACCTAAGCATGACGCTTAACCACGGAACAAGTATGGTCTCTTTGACGAGTCTTTCAGCTGCAGAGATCATTGAAAGATGCATTGTCAAAAGCGCCTTCAATGTCCAGAAACTCTCCCAAGGCAAATTCTCGGTTGTCCAGTAATCTTTCAATCCGTCGAAGATAGGTTTCCTAACATGAACAGGCTGAACATGAACAGGAAGCGCAAATATGGTGATCGGCTCCGATGTTTTCAAATGCATGAATTCGAACAATGAATAATCCGGTTATATAACAATGAATTCCTGGATTATCAGTAACAACGTTTTCCAAGTAAAAATGACGCCAAATCGACATTGTTGGTCAAGTATACAGAAAAGCGTCGAATTCAAGATATTGACTTGGGATGCTTTTAATAAGCCCTTCGTCCATCAAGTTCTCTTATTCATGAACGTAGCTCAGCTGACGTTGCGTCTGCGCTCGTTACTAACGTCTCTTGTTGATGTTGCCAAACTAGATGGTGTTTCAATTTTCGTTATTGTGACTGGCATGGACTGAGATGATAAAAGCGCAAACTTTACTTAATAAAAGTTAAGCTTTCAATAAAAGTTAAGCTCACTGTTAAGGTTTAATTTGAATTATTGGGTTACTGCAAGAATGCCTGCCTTCTAGTTATGAGGTTCGGATCTTAATATCAAAACTGACACTGCTTTTACCATAATAAAGATTCAGTAGTCAATTTAGTGGGTACATTCCAACCTCAGGAATATCTTATATATCGTGGAGGATTGCTGACTTCATTCAAAATCGCTTTCCTGTTTGATTGAACCATGGAGATTCTAAAATTCAGCAAACTCGCGATGAAACTGTCCGGGCTATCTGGCATCAAGCGAGTACAAAGATATTCCACGATAGCTTCGTTGAACAAACTTGTCGGTTTCAATGGTCCTTGCTATATATAATATCGTACAATCACCACATTGTCTTCTGTTTCATTGATCGGTTTATCTCTATAGCTACGTTAGTAAAAAAATTCCAAATCCCATAGACCAACTATCATCCATCTGCGGAACAATGGACGAGAGTATTTGGCTTTCGCATGTGTTGCGCTCAAATTTCGATCAATGCAATTTTTGTACACACATAAATGTCATTGGTATATAGTTCTAATTGTAAATTAAAAATCTCTGCAGCAATAGACAAACAACAATAAAATCAACAATCGGATATACGAGTAACATCCATGTACATCCATGTATAGTGTACACATATGACATCAATCAATTTAATTTTAATTGAATTGAAAAATCATTTGAAAATTGAGTCCGTCGTTTTGTTTACTCGACTCATATATGGACTCGTGTATGAGCAGACACTCTCGTATCCCATCCTATATGCATATGTATAGTGGAAGACAAATATGCAGGAATAATTATTATAATAATAATTGCAGTTGCAGAGTGTGTATGATGTACATATATGTACATAACATTAGATACTCGTATCATAAAAAAAAAAATATGATAGACATTTATGTATATACAGCACATATATGTTGTACATAAATCACAATTTATAATTTTTAAAATCTCGTACACATAAATATTGTTTTTCCTTCGGTTTTTTTTTCTCCCCGGTTCAACGTATCAAAGTGTCGATACGTGTGCAATGATTTTATCTCACTTGACGTAGCATATATGTACCATTACATGTGTACATACTTATGTGTATATAGTTCGATACTAATATAGATGTTCAGTGATGCGTGCCCTATACACATTTTTTTGTTCATAGAGTTTTATTAATGCCACTTCAGTCAGATGTATAATCAATACAACAACAAATTATATAAACTAAGGTGATGCTAGGTGTGATTATAAAATGAAGTCGAATGGAAATTAATTAACAAACACATAAAAGTTAATTATTATAAAACGTGTGTATAGTGAAAATCTTATTGTTTGTAATCTCATAATTTATAATATTTTTTTGTATTTGCGTTTCCCCCCGCGTACTTGAGACGAGAATAACGCAAGTTGGTTTAGAAAAACTCGATCAATTTGGTACAAGGTGATTTGTACAAGGTATCTGTGTTTTGGGAGCTGAAGTGCAAACAATGTTTTTACAATTCCCTTTTATCGTTCTACTGACGCCAAAACTACCAAATCAATGGACAGCCATATGCACTTAAGCTTGATTAATTTAGACCGGATTCGAAACCCTTGTTCAACCTGATGGCGTTGTTTCATGATATGATGTATGAAAGAGCATCGGCAATTTCTATCGGTTAAAAGTGGAGACGATGAGTCTCCACAATATTGGAGTTGGATTTCCTAGGAGCCACAAGAAACTCTTTACCTGAGCATGACGTCAAATTATTGATTGGGATTTGCTAGAGTTGTATAGGGCCATAATGCATAGTGGGGCAAAAGTCCCGCTTCCATTAAAATTACGCGCCATCTTGGTTATGTAACGTTTAGCTCAGTGTCGCATTAACCATTGTGTTGTGTAGACGAGCAGAAATAGTGACAATAACGAGCAGAAAAGTTTTTTTTTTTTTAAATAACACCTTTATTGGTATGACTACTACAATCTTAAATATTATTACTTAATTCATTAGTAGGGTTGACATTAGTACTTATGAGATAAGCATAAAACTTGTTTGGGTCTGCTGAACTAGTGTCCAGTTCCCTTGTTATATAATATGCATACGGTTAACTAATGTGGTTTATTTTGACTACGTTGTAGAATGTCTCTATTAGACTTATGAGTACAACCCCATAGCTGCGCGCCATACATCCATATTGGTTTGAAGATAGTTTGATAGACTAGTCTTTTGCAATACAGGTTCATTTTGGAATGATGCCCAATTAACCAGTACATTTGACGTTGTTTAAATCGTATCTGTTCAGCTTTTTGTCTTACATGATGTTTCCAGTTGAGCCTTGAATCTAAATGCAGACCAAGGTATTTTGCCGAATCAGCCTGCGGCACTTGCGCTCCATTGAGGTATAAGCGTAGATTGTTATTTTTGTGTCGAAGTGTAAATGTCACATGGGTTGATTTAAACTCATTAAGCACGATTTTCCAGTCAATTGTCCATTTAGTAACGTCGTTCAATGCTTGTTACAGATTTTCCACTGTCCTTGATTGTGATTCGTCTACTGACATAATTACGGTGTCATCGGCAAACGTACCGATGAATGTTTTATTCGTTGTAGGTATGTCCGCAGTGTAGAGAAGGTAGAGGACAGGTCCCAAAACACTTCCCTGCGGACCTCTCGCTAACGTTGGATAAAAGTCAGAACATGTTTCTTCATGGATGACTCTGAATTGACGATCAGAGAGGTATGATTCAAGCAGCTGGCAATAGTTTTGTGGCAGCATTTTGCTCATTTTGAATATCAATCCCTTGTGCCAAACCCTATAAAAGGCCTGGGATACATCCAGAAATACGGCGGGGCAATATTTCTTTTCTTCTAACGCTTGCTCTATTACCGTAGTTATTCGATGGACTTGATCTATTGTAGAGTGGTTGTTCCTGAACCCAAATTGAAAATCAGGGACGTTTACCATGGGCTTAAGACGTTTCAGTAGAAGTTTTTCAAAGAGCTTTGATAGGGTCGGAAGCAGTGAAATCTGGTTCACCAGGTTTCTTCAGCAAAATTATTTGGGCCATTTTGAAGCATTTGGGTACATACTTCAATCTCATACAGGCATTAAATAAGTATGTGATCATGATGATTGCTTTACGTGGAAGCTCCTTGAACAGACCCGGTGATATTTCATCAATTCCTGGTGCCTTCTTTTTGTTCAGACTTTTGTCGATTTCTTGAGCAATTTCCATTGGTGTGACCCTTTTAAAATCCTGATTTGGTTGATAAGCAGGTGTTGCGTCAATGTTGGATTGAATGTCATGGGGCTGAAACACTGTTGCAAGGTGTTGAGCAAAGAGTTCCGCTTTTTCTTTGTCTTGTCGAACCCAACTGCCTTGAGCATTTCGTATAGGTGGTATTCGAACTACAGGTCGTTTAAATTTTCTGGTTGCTTTCCATAACGAGTAGTCCTTATTCATTTCTGGACCTAGGCCGCCTATGTATTTGTTGAAGCAATCCTATTTAAAGCTTTTGATTAGTCTATTAACTTTGTTACTTACACGATTGAAAGTTGTCTTGTCAGCGGGATTTCTGGTCAGATGCCATATTCTCCTTGCCTTTCTTCTTTCTTTGATTTGTTCTCTGATTTCAGCCGGATATTTTACTTCCATCTCCGCTTTATCCTTTATTTCTGGAGTAGTTAGACTGGCGGCCAACTGAATGTATTCAATGAAATTAATTGTTTGTTGTTCCAATTCGTCAATACTTTTAATACTAACTTTTAGCTCAACTAGATCTTCCAATTTTTCTCTGAAGAGATCCCAATCCGTGAATCGATTAGTTAGGTTTTGCTTTTTCTTTTTCTTGATGACTATAGTGTTTACTGATAACAGTACAGGGATGTGATCAGACGTTAAGTCGTTAATTCCTTCGACACTAGTGCAACTGGATGAAATACCTTTTGTGATGAAGAAATCAAGTAGATCTGGAATTTTTCTTGCATCCGTTGGCCAATACGTTGGCCCTCCTGGAGAAAAATATTCGCAGTTATTTTCATGAATGGCATTGAACAAAGCATTCCCTTTCCCAGGGGAAATTAGCCTGGAACCCCAAGCTGTATGTTTTATATTATAGTCCCTTCCAATAATAAACCTTGTACCGAGTTTATTGAAGACGTTATTAAATTGTGACTTCGTTGGTGAATACCGTGGGGGACAGTATACTGCCGCAATATTTAAATCTGCGCCATTACATATATTGGATTGAGATCACAGTTACTTGCATATAGCTTTCACGAATATCCTCTTGTTGATTATGTTTGATATTATTTTTTATTAGTACAGCTGAATCGCCTCTGGCTCTTTCACTAGGATGGATTGTCCAGTAGGAGGTAAATCCCTTTATTCTGATAAAGCTTTTGTTCGAGAAGTGTGTTTCTGATATCAGAGCAATGTCTATGTTGTTTGTATGGAGGAATATTTCCAGTTCTTGGGCTCGTTGGATGAGCCCATAAGCGTTCCAAGTTACAATGCGTAGGAACGAGTTAATCATTATGGTGTATGCTGAATTTTTTGCTTTCCAACTTTGATACTCTCTCTGCTAGGTGACCAAGTGTCTGTTGAATTTGATTAAGCAGTTTAATAATTTCATAATTACTAGGCTCTTCATTCCATTCTCTGTGTTTGTTGTTTTGGTTTAAATCATCAGCAGATAATTTTGTGGCTTGCGCATAGGATAATCCAGCTGTGGATGGTGCGTAATTGTTTTTTGTGGTTTAGCAGTTTTGGTTTGTAATCGCTGTACTACGCTTGTTCTATTATTTTGTTGGCTTTTAATTTTGTTTTGGTATACACAGCATCCTTTATAATTTGCAGTATGTCCTTGTTGTTGACAAAGAGCACATGAAGGTGCAGTATCTGGTTGTTTATTGCATGTTGTCGTGTGATGATTTCCAGCACACTTAACGCATTTGGTTTGACGACAGCAAAAACTCTTGGTATGTCCAAGTTGTTGACAATTTGTACATAGTGGGATGCCCCTTGTCTTGTTAGGTGGCTCAATTTTAACTATACAGTACGGAAGTTTCTTGATATTGTATACTTCTTTATTGTTGTCTTTTTGTTTTAAGTCGACGTAAAACAATGGAAAGTGTTTCTTGACTTTTTCTCCATTAATTGCGATCATTTTGTATATGTTGGTAATACCTGCGAGTTCATGTCCCATTTTTTCTAAGTCTGCTTTAATTTCATCGTGACTAATGGAAGATGGTAAGCCTCTGATAACCACTCTATAAGCCTTTTCGCTCTTCAGCTGGTAAATGTGATATTCGATATTTTCTAGTTTGTTGCTGGCTTCTTTTTTTAATTCTTCCAGTAATTTTTTGACATTTCTGTAATCGTGTTCATTATCAAAGGTAATTCTAACGTCACTATTTGAAAGCGCCTTAAACTTGAGCAGAAATAGTGACAATATTTATTGAAAATAATCGTTCCATTATTGCAAAAAATCCTAATCGACAGAAATATCTTTTCCGTGACGCGGTTCCCAGTTACACATTTCTGCACGTGGTTTAAGGTGAATTTTGAAAACTGCTTTGAAAATGATCCCTTAATTCAATTAGTCCAAAAATTGCTACCGAGTGATCCTGATCAACGAGTTGAGTACAGTAATGAAATCCGAAGGCTGTCTGGTGAAATTGAAGATTTTTCGTCTCTTTGGCCACGTCAACAAAGAGAACAGTCGGTTTTGGGGAACTCAGAATCCTCAATCAATTCATCAAACATCTTTGGTCCCTATTTTGTTTTTAAAACGACCAAGGTGTTGAAATTACTGTTACTGCCGAACGATACCAAGACATGATTCAAAATTTTCTTGTGCCTGAAATGAAATAGTAAGGACTAGAGGCCATATGGTTTCAGCAAGATGGGGCCACAGCACCGACAGCCCGTTCAACAATTCAATTATTGAATGAGGTTTTTCCTCGAAAACTAATTTCCAGAAATGGCGATTTAGCATGGCCAGCCAGATCTCCGGATTTAACAGTACCAAACTTTTTCTTATGGGGTTTTTAAAATCAAAAGTTTATGTGAATAAGCCCCAAACGATTCAACACCTTAAAGACAATATTCGTTTCGAAATTGAAGAAATTCAGCCTGAGATGTTGCAGGATGTCATAAAAAATGCCGTAAAAAGGGCCGAAAGTTGCATAGTGAATCGCGGTCACCATTTAGCCGATATAATTTTCCCATAACGAAAAAAAATGTAGACCAAATAAACTTTTGATGACAAGCAAACCTACTTATCTATTTTCTTTGATCAAAGTGCTTTAGGCAATTAAAATGGTAACAGGACTTTTGCCCCACCCTAATAAACCCACCCACCAATGATTTTCTGTTTAAGTGCAGAGTTCATAGGTAATATTTCATATAAGTACTATAGACTAATAGCCGTAACAAGCGAACCGCCAAAGATAAAAACAAACAAACAACAATCGGTGTCTTTACTCCCAATGTGAAAGTCTAATCGAGTACTTTACAACCGCTCATGATCTCAACATGAGCCGGATTCAATCCAAATTGGATTCAATCCATTACAATTTGGATTGATCCAGTTACAGTCCAGTTCAGCCGTTCAAGTTTACGGTCGAGTTATAGTCCGGCAATTCAAGTCTACTATCCAGTTACAATCCAGTTCAGCCATTCAAGTTTAAGGTTGAGAGTTTATAAATAATTCAAATAGATGTAATAATTGCTTTAGTGACGAGCACCTTGTTGATTTAACAAAACCAACCAAAGATTAATCCAAATGTATCACTATATAGTCAGATATCATCATGCAGACTAACAAGCGTTCCAATTTTACCAACGGCATCAATCGAGGTTCACGATCATAACGGGAACTGGGTTAAGTGTCGAGCTCTACTTGACTCAAGATCGACACACTCATATGTTTCTGAAGATTTTATCAGCACATTGAAGATTCTTATAGTTATAAATCCAAAATTAACACACTCAACAGTTCAGTGGTTGGATATTGGATGGTCAAAACAAAAATCAAACTTAAATTAAACTTAAACTTCAAATCTTGTGCAGATAATAGTTATATAGCCGAAATAGAAGCTTTGGTCATACCAAAAATATCATCAACTTTGCCATCAGTCCGAATCCCATAGTGTTCAACATTCCGTTAAAGGTTGATATGTTGTTCGGGTGCGAACCATTCTTCCAGTCGCTTCAAGATGTGAAACTAGAACAAAGCACTCGAACACGTCCGCTTGCTATCAATTCAAAGTTCGGTTGGATTATAGCAGGCCAATTGATCATTAATAACTCACCACCCATTACCAAACCAACTGATTGCTTGGCTTATTCAGCTAATTGTGTGTTACCGATCAATCAATTGAGCGATAAAGAACAAATGGTGATTGATCTATTTAACAAAACGTCAACACTACTAGAGAATAGAATAACAGTCTGCCTACCTTTCAAACAGATTCCACCAAAGCTGGGCGATAGTTATTCTCAAGCAATCCGAAGATTTTATGGTTTAGAAAAACGTTTAGAGAGATATACGGAGTTAAAGAAATCGTACCACCAATTTTTGGCCGATTACATTACATTGGGTCATATGGAAACTGTACCACGAAATGAAATTGACCAGCTAAACGATAATTTATAAGTCGGACCAACTATTCAGGATAGTATGCTAAATCTTCTTATTCGCTTCCGTAAGCATGAAAATGTATTTTCTGCCGATCTCGAGAACATGTTTCGGCAAATTCAAATTTCAAATTCCGATAAAGTTTACCATAGAATAATTTGGAGAGATGACCCAAAACCAAACCTAAGACATTATCGCTTAAAAACCGTAACCTACGGTACTGCATCTACTCCATTTCTAGCCTACATTATTTGGCAGATAAATATAGCGAATTGTTCCCAAGGGCAAGTTATATTCTAAAATCTGATTTTTTTATGGACGATTTAATGTCTGGGGATAATAATTTGTCATTGGCACTGTCGTTACAAAGTGAGATTATAGAATTATTGAAGCTTGGAGGATTTAATATCCGGAAATGGTCATCAAACCACCCTTAACTGTTACAAAATATTCCTATCGAAAATCGGAATAGACAATGATCAATTTTTTTCGGCACAGATGATTCTTACAATGCGCTTTAAAACATTTCTTGATGTACACCAGAAGCTCTTTAGATTTCAGACAAGCATATAATTCGAGAAAATAGTAGATACTTGACTGTCTGGGCGCAATTTGTAAATAAACAATCGAAATCTTATTCCAACATTCTCACAAAGTTATTTCTTATTATATTTCGAGAGCATTGGAGCTTTTAATCCTTTTCAGAAATCGATATATTCTTGCAAATGTAAATAAGCCACTCGTGATTAAAACCAATGAAGCTGTGGTGTTGCCACAGTATATGGATCAGTAGAAGCCTGAAAAACACCTGAAATTTTTATGTTGAACATAATCGTCAAAGCTATTCTTATTGACCTGGTGCCCTACTTCACATAAGTGTTAGAAGTAACTCTCAGGTTTGAGCTAATAAGAAAATCTAAGATTTCAAAACAAGTACACTCTCCTACTTCTAAATTAAGTACGTGTACTTTCTTCGTTGGATTGAACACAACACTTTCACTGGATCATAAAAGCTTGTGAAAAGCTCAACAATTTGTTTACAGGACAGCATAAGCTCAATTATTTCCAAACTATACCTACACATTACCATCCAAAACAACTGCATTAAAATGTTCCCAATTTAAGTGATGAGTTAATTTTCTGCATGAGCTTATATGAAAAAAGCTCATCTGCATAATAACGTCATTTACATAATTTTATGTCGTTTATGTATTAATATTTATACAGATTAAACAATATGCTAATTAATAAATTGTTTATTTCTTTTTCTTTATAGGTAAGATAAGATGAAGTTCAAGATGTTAAAATTTTTAAATCCGGGTAACGTTTTTATTATATTTATTATAACTTTTGTTTTTTGCTTAAACTTTTATATTAATTTTAATTAATTAAATATAAACGTGTTGATTACTTACATGATTAAATAATATACAATTGTTGATATATGAACAGCGGAAGTTCGAAAAAGTACTCGTTCAATTTTAAAAAGCTCGGTTTGTTAATTTTTCGAATATCAAGTTGCTTGACCAAACGAACCGTTTCGCCAAAAATATTGAAGACTCCCTATATGATAAGCGTTGGGCTATTAGAATATAACGGAACCACGATGTATTTCCGGCATTGGTCGGATTAGTTTAGACCAGAAGCCCTAGTCATAACTTTTACGCCATTCACAGAAACGTTTCCATGTACGGTCCAATGATGCTACCGGCCCATAATCCGCACACCAAACAGTACATTTTTTGGGATGCATTGGCAGTTCTTGCAATACTTCTGGCTGCTCTTCACACTAAACACGGCAATTTGGCTTTTTACATTTTGTTTATTCAGCCAGAAATGTATACTTCGTCGCTGAACACAGCTTTCCGATAAAAAAATAAATCTTCGTCCAGTTTTGCCAGCGCCCATTCACTAAAAGCTACCTTTTGTGGTAAGTCGTGTGGTTTCAATTCTTGCACCAGCTGAGTTGCATCCAAATCCTTCCGCAAAGTTGTCCACGTAGGGGAGTAACAGAGGCCCATTTGATGCGGACGGCGCCGAATCGATAATACACGTTCAGCAACAAAGCTACGTTATTTTCCTCTGCCAGCACTCTGCGAATGCGGGTTGGTGTACATTTATTGCATAATTTAGTCACAAGATTCTGAATGGCCGCCTCAGAAGGTCGCCCAAACTGACCATAAAATGGAACAAGTGCATGATGCACTGTCTTAACCGAGCATGAATTGTGAAAATGAAATTCAATAATCTGCAAGTGTTGTTCGTTTGTGAGTCGATTCATGGTTAAATTATAGACCAAACTGAACATATTTAACATAGAAACATGCGTTACACGCAAACAACTGAACTGCCAAAAACAGTGTTGCCAAAAACAACAGATGCATATCTCACTATATGCAGAGTGATTTTTTCTCGTTAACTCCGGAATTTTTACAGGATGTGTATAAGAATCATGAGAACATAGACGGTGTATACTGCAGTTCTGTTCGATTTGTGATACACGACATAACATCCGTTTGTCTAACGTATGCAGAAAAGTTGGTCAAATTTTTACATTCAAACAGGAACACTCTGTATTGAGTGTCATTAAAAAATATATATCCTTTTCGTTTTTCTGCAAATTGTTTTACAGGATGAATGATAGCAAGTTGATTTTTGAGAATGGTGAGATTTTCAATTCATCCTCCAGGTATAATTCTTTCCAGTTTGAGAAATAGTCGAACCACACTGTAAATGTTCATTCTTCATGTAGTTCATGCCTGAGGCGTACTTTCCTATGTTTGATGACAACTGATACTATTCTGACACCACCGTTTCACATAACATGACCTTGCATCTAGAAATAAATTCTCGGCTGTAAAATAACACCATAAGTAATTAACTTAGTGCCTAAAAATACCATTTTCAAGACAACAACATGATTTAACGATTCCACCACCAACTATTTCAAAACCAAAGGCATATGAATACTAAATGTCCTCTCATTTAAGTTATTGCCGATGGTACTTCATGGGTTGAATATTCCTGATGGAGAACGCGTTTTGACCGTCTTGATGAAATCATTTCCAGTGGTTCCGGTGGTGCCAAACAATTGTTTACAATAGACTGGCGATTGATTACCACCAACAGTTGCAGTAGAAACATCCTCTCGGGATCTGTTCTACTGTTTTTTTGAAGATGTTGGGTTTTGCATGATTATGGGCGAATATTAATCATTTATAATACTTCTCGATAAATGACGGCATTGCTCATTACCGAACTGCACATTTATAAAAAAAGGTGGTCCTGTGGTTTTCTAAATTTTGTACTATTCCGATTTAGTTTTATTTTTGGTCACTCGATAGCACTGTTAACGCAACGCTTCTTTGTGATCGTGTAAATATTTAACGGGTGGTTTTCCTGAAGTATTAATTACTTCATACTGCCCTTTCGGCTTCTCTATTTTAGGCATTTTAAGAGAGAGTGTTTGCGAATTTGTAGTGACGAATAATATCGCTGAACCATTTGTTTCAACCCTAGTGTCCCTGATGAGCCACTCTTACTTGCAAAATTTTACACACTACAACTCGCGACTGTTTGTCTTATCAAATGACGTCTCGACAGATAATCACAGTTCAGTTACGATCGATTTCAGGTCTAGATTTTACAAAAAATGTAGGTTGTCTTTGAATGAAACTGTGTACTTTCGCTTTCTGTTTCGCAAAACTTGTTCAACATTTCATTCAATTCCGATCCGCATCCCGGCACAAAATATGCGTTGAAATATTGTAATAACTGGAATATATATAAATATTTTCCGATCTACCTTCCGATCTAGTTGTTTGACTGAAATTCTAAAATTTTGTATTTCAATGGTTTTCAGATGACCTTGATAGAAAGCTCATCTAGAAAAATTTGCCGCATTTCATGACTCCAACTGATTCAGATCAGATCAAATTTTTCATACAAACCAAAGACACATTTTGAGCCAAACTAAAATTTTGATCAAAATTTGTCTTTGGTTTGCATGGGAAATGTGATTTGATCTGAATCAGTTGGAGTCATGGAACGCGGCTATAGTCAAACTTAATTGCATAAAGCCTCGAGTATTTCTTTGCCGATCAGTTTTCTGAGTTTAGAGTAGAATAGCTGAATGACTGCCTTGGAAAGAATAACGACTTAATTTTCTTCATTTTGCATACATCAGGATTTTTGTGTTCAAATGTTTTAAAACTAGTCCTTACTCCAGTGCTATGTGCTCCTACTACCGTATTTTGCTTACAATAAACACATTCCTGTTCATGTCAAAGTGACGCCACTGTCTTATTGTACATATATGTATGTATGACTGCACCTTTATATTTATATATCACTTCCTTGCCACTATTATTTGCATATGCATATGTGCATACCTAATTAAGTCCACTCAAAAAATAAATAACATACAATTTTTCACTATACGGTATATATAAGAAACTGACAAGACAACTTGAAAATTGATTATGTGCAGAGAATAAAAAGAAAACACACACACACATATATATGTCTAAGAAAGGCACGAAGAAAACTTTGCTTTATTATTATGATTATTATTAAAGAGAACTACGCAGAAATTATACTTCAATTGTAAAATAATTAAAGTGGGTTGATTGCATTTGAAAATTAATTTGTTTAGTTCCTTATCCAATTACGTATATATATGATTTCTTCTTAGCAATAAATATATATAAGTTTTAGAAAGTATAACAATTATATCAAATTAAATTTTCTATTTTGCCAACCATACTACTTACTCCGTATACTTGTCTTAGACTATACAATTCTAAGCTAATTATTTTTTGAATGAATAAAACTATATATAATATAACGTCTAAGACAATTACTTCTTTATATATAGTTTCAATTGTTTTTGCAAACGGCACAACATAATAGTTGTACTTATAATACACAAGGTCAACGCACAAAGATCAGAACCGAAATGATTTTGTATCATATACAAATTGCATTATGCAATAATTCAATTATTTGTATACAGTCTCGAGCAACTATATCGACTCAAACTGTCAAGATCGGGTTTTTCCCGAAATTGCTCGCCTAGACGACGGTAGACTCGGCCTCTTCTATCACTTCAATCGAGACATATAAACCTATACTCTTGGTGAATAGAATAAAACAGGAGTCACTTTTAGCCCTAGAGTGGGCAGTCTTGCAACTATATCGACTCAAACCTTTAAGATCGTTTTTTTTGCCGAAATTGCTCGCCTAGACGACGATACACTCGGCCTCTCTTATCAATTCAATCTAGACATATATTTACTCTTGGTGAATAGAATAAACCAAGCGTCACTTTTGGCCCTCTAGTGGGCAGTCTTGCAACTATATCGACTCAAACCTTTAAGATCGTTTTTTTGCCGAAATTGCTCGCCTAGACGACGGTACACTCGGCCTCTCCTATCAATTCAATCGAGACATATATACCTATACTCTTGGTGAATAGAATAAAACAGGAGTCACTTTTGGCCCTAGAGTGAGCAGTCTTGCAACTATATCGACTCAAACCTTTAAGATCGTTTTTTTTGCCGAAATTGCTCGCCTAGACGACGATACACTCGGCCTCTCTTATCAATTCAATCTAGACATATATTTACTCTTGGTGAATAGAATAAACCAAGCGTCACTTTTGGCCCTCTAGTGGGCAGTCTTGCAACTAAATCGACTCAAACCTTTAAGATCGTTTTTTTGCCGAAATTGCTCGCCTAGACGACGGTACACTCGGCCTCTCTTATCAATTCAATCTAGACATATATTTACTCTTGGTGAATAGAATAAACCAGGTGTCACTTTTGGCCCTCTAGCGGGCAGTCTTGCAACTATATCGACTCAAACCTTTAAGATCGGTTTTTTTTGCCGAAATTGCTCGCCTAGACGACGGTACACTCGGCCTCTCTTATCAATTCAATCTAGACATATATTTACTCTTGGTGAATAGAATAAACCAGGCGTCACTTTTGGCCCTCTAGCGGGCAGTCTTGCAACTATATCGACTCAAACCTTTAAGATCGGTGTTTTTTGCCGAAATTGCTCGCCTAGACGACGGTACACTCGGCCTCTCCTATCACTTCAATGGAGACATATATTTACTGTTGGTGAATAAAATAAACCAGAAGTCACTTTTGGCCCTCTAGCGGGTAGTGACGTTAAATATATCTTAGCACGTGCTGCACTCGTGGTTTGTGGTCTACGAAGATTGCAGCATGCCAATTGTTTTTATTGACACATCGCATTTCGTAATAATTCCGTTGATATTTGAATCGATCTAGTTGCTCGGGAGTGTAGTTTAAGCTTTTATTGTTCTCATAAATGACATGTGTTTCACAATTCACATTCAAACTGTCTTATTAAATATTTATTTTTGAATTGTGCATATGTAGTCGTTAAAGGAAACTGAAAGCTTTCAAAGCTCCGCACCATATCATATATATACATCGAGCAATATGGAAGGATAAATTGTATATTTACATAGCCAGAACTAATGGATTTAGAATTCGAGTATCTCTCATCTCGTCTGTATATATATATATATATATATATATATATATATATATATATATATATATATATATATATATATATATATATATATATATATATATATACTCCATCGTGGAAATGATGAAAAACCCACACAAAGTAACAAAGAATAAAATCATTCTCGGCACATATGGATGCAATAAAAAAAAACTTGTGTTTTGCAGTTTTATTTATTTGCTCTATATAGTTTTGAACTACACTCTGTGTATATAGTGTATTTCAATGAGTTAGTAAGCACGTGCGGTAATTCTGATGTGCATATATACATTATATATATAGTGTTTCAATTATAGTTGCATATGGATATACATATACAGAGATAGAGATGATACGTTTAGTGCGGTGAAAAGCATAATTTTAAACAAACACATTTTCATTCCGATCCCATCAACACTCGTCAGGGGTGGATTAGATTATGATTGTGTATAATTGAGTGTATGCAAAGCGGTGTGATTTCGACAATTGTTTATCCACTGTAACGAATTGACCACCATAATTGGGTTCATTCCATTTCAGAACATAATCACGCCTTGAAAGACTGATTATATCGACGTTCTACGAATTTATTACCATTCCATCAACCTATCCAACTACTCAATATCACCCACCAGCTAAAGAAAAAGAACTTTACGATGAGTTGGATCGCATTGCTTGCTCTAGGGGTGATAGAGAAGAGTTATAGCTCTTGGAGTAGCCCGGTTACCATAGTTCGGATGGCGAGTGGCAAAGCTCGATTGTGTATTGACGCCAGGATATTGAACTCGGTCACAGTAAAGAATGCTTACCCTCTTCCACTCATCGACGGATTGCTGGGGCGCCTCGACAAGACAAGGTTCATTACAAGCCTCGACTTGAAGGACGCCTTCTGGCAAATTCCATTAGGTGAGGGGTCGAGTGATAAGACAGCTTTGGCTGTGACCATTATACCAGTTCACCGTAATGCCTTTCGGGCTTTGTAATGCGCCACAAACAATGTGTCGTTTATTGTGCCGCGTTATCCCAAATGAACTGCAACATCCGATTTTGGTTTATCTAGACGATCTGTTTGTTACAGCTGAAACATTTGAGGAACATATTATCTTGTTAACTAGGGTGGCAGAATTATTGAGACGTGTGAACTTAACAATCAATAGTCGCGGCAATCACAGAGTATCCAGCGCCTAAGAATATGAAGCAGGTGCGACGCTTCTACGGATTGGTCGGATGCAACAGGCGCTTTATTAAGAATTTTTCGGATATTGCAGGCGGGTTAACCAACCTTTAAAAAAAAATCGAAAATTCCTTTGGGATGAAGTCGCGGCACAACCATTTAATAAACTTAAAGAAACACTGTCGACCTCACCGGTACTATGCAATGCAGATTATAATCGAAATTTTTATATACAGTCAACAGTGCGATGCATCAATCACCGGTATCGGGGGACAAAAAACGGATGAAGGAGAAGCGCCCCATTGTATATATTTCAGCTAAGTTAAATCCTGCCCAACGCCGATACTCTATTGCACAGCTTGAATGCTACGCCGCAGTGGTATCAGGTAAAAAAATTCCGCCAATACGTGGAGAGTTCCACATTCACGATCATAACGGATCATGCGAGTCCCAAGTGGCTGCTGGATCAGCGTTTTCACGATTAGCTCGCTGTAGTTTGAAACTCCAAGCTCATAATGTTAAGATTGAATTTAATTTAAGATGGCGATATGGTGAATGTTACTCCCAATATCGATTTGGCTGATGATGCCTTTAAAACTACAGACTATAAATCTTTGATTGATGCAGTTCTCTCTCAACCAAAGTTTCAAGAAACGTTTTGCATATCAAATAATAAAATATATTGCAATACCGTTAATATTCCTTTTAAAGTCGACACAGATATTCCAGAGTGGAAGTTGATTATACCTTGGGAGCTCACAACTAAATTAATTTTTAAAGCTCCTTGCCTTCCGACCGCCGCTCACATGGGTTTTCTTAGACGCTAGATTTATTACGACGATTTTATTACTGTGCAACCATGAGTGGAAATGTGTGTGAATTTATTAAAACGTGCGTAACATGCAAGACTGTGAAAGCTCCAATTCTATAATCAAATTGATAGACCGTGGCAAAAATTATAGATTGGACCAGTTATCTCCTTCTGGGACCAGTTATCGGTTCATCATTCTTGATCAATATTCACGATTCATTTTGTTAGAACCTATGCGGGAGGCGATGAAAAATATTTTAACCCCAAACTATTCACCACAAGCGAACGCTAATGAACGGGTGAACCGATCAATAATTGCAGCCATACGTGCGTATATAAAACAGGAGCATCGAAATTGGGATTCTCACATCCAAGAAATCAGTTCAGCGTTACGTAATGTGAAGCACCAAAGCACCCAGTTTTCACCGCATTATCTGGTTTTCGGACAGCATCATATTGGACATGGTTCTTACTAGGAGCTCCTTAGAACCTTAAACGAAATACGGGGAAGATACTCCTATCTCAAATGGTGACCGTTTATCGTTATCTCAAAATTTAGTCCTTAACATGATCGCACAAAAAGTGTGATTCAATTCAAAAAATCGGTTTTTCCAGAATAAGGGGTATTTGGCTATGTGTGTACTTAAGAACTTTATCTTGTGGAAAATACGATTCCTGGACTTAACATTATTAGTCTGTTATCACGACAAGATCTTGTAACGTAATATAACGATCCTCTTTGCGTTATTTCTAACAACTCCGAACAAGGCTATCTCCATTTGTTTACTTGACTACCTCATAGACGACTTCAGAAATGGTACATTCAAAAATTTTTACGATTTCGGAAAATACGAAATCGTAAAATACAATCCGCGGCGGATATTCCTATTTATGAAACTGCATTTTTGATCGTAAAATTTAAGACATTGGTGTTTGCCTTTTTGTGTTTTTTTTTAAATTAATTAAATAATAACAAAAAAGTTATGTCCAAATTAGAATTTAATTAATTTCTATACAATAATTATAGAACCTACATTTTAAAATAATTAAATATTATTTTTATGTTCACAAAAAAAATTTACGATTCGTCACCTACAAAGCAGTCGTATTTTGACATTAGGTTTTCGTAAAATACGATTTCGTTTTTTCCATTTTGTTTCATAATGCGGCGGAATTTACGAACTTCGTATTTTACGAACTAAAAAAAAATTTCATAATAGGAATATCTGCGGTGGATCGGAAAATACGAAATCGTAAGACTTTCATAAAAGCCTCCCAGGGGCCTAATGTCGATATCGAAAAAATTAGCCCTATTACAAAACAATTCGAGACGAATTTTTTCGAACGCACATGTTATCGAACAAATTCGCCCTATTATGATACTGAAAGGAAAAAATGTCAGCGAATTTTTTCGAAAGCACCCAAAAACATTCGACTGCTATTTAATTGGCGAATTTTATGTTCGACTGATCGATACTTATCGATACTTCGAATGATACTTAAAATTCAAAATAGGACTAAGAAGGCACTCTGGGTTTGTTAGAGTTTCAAGGGGCGAACCTAGGGCGAAGATGGCTTTGTGCTTAAATGATTTGTCACTAGAAGTAGAAGTCTATTGAAGATGCATTTTGGTATGCGTAATGAACCTGCAACCCAAACGAAGTTCTTTTTGAGGGCGAAGTTAAGAGAATTAGTACTTGAGAATACTTCGTATTCTCAGTATCTAGTATCGAAAAAGATCAGAGGGCCTAATAATAAATTTCTCGATTTCGATTTTTTTCGATATCGAAAACAGTTCGATTCGATGTGGATTTTTCCTAATATGAAAGTTGGGTTTCGAAAGTCGTGATAAGTCGCGATAATATAAAATCATCAATATAATTATAAATAATTAGGAATAAAACTGACATCGAAATTTTTACGCCAATATCGGAGTAATTTCGCCAATATCGGAAAAACTCGCTGACATTTTTTCCTTTTAGTTTCCTCGAATTTTTATTTTGAAGCCTTATAAAAGGGCGAATTTTTTCGATATCGAAAAAAAAACGATATCGAAAAATTTCATATTTGGCCCCCATTAATTGGAATATTTCAGCCAGCAATGTGAGAAAAGGTACTGTATTATTTCAGAAGATCTGTAAAGATGAGATAACGATGTTAAGCTTCTTCGAAGTGCCGTTGAATGCAAAGAGGTACTACTATTACATGAGAGCTATTTTCTTGTAAACTGATCAAATAACCAGAAAGAGAATCGACTAGATGGATCCCTCATTGACTACCTCGTACGGAGGTTAATATATGTATCCGATTTTAAAAGATTAAAAAAAACTACCAGGGTACTGCAAAATAACGCATCTCTTCAAGCAGCATGATCTATTAGCCTTTGGTGTATGTTTTGTAAATAAATCGATAGCCCTTCAGCGATTAGTAGGTAAAATAAAATCTGGTCGAAAAGTAATAATTGTAGATGAGTTATGTACAGTTACCTCATCAGAAAAGGAGGTGGGTGAGATATTGGTTTCTGTCCACGTTCCTGGGAAATAATAAGTTCTAAACTTGTTACCTCGGAACTTTTCGTCATTTTGACCAATTAGTTGTTCATCAACCTTTCTGAAAGCTTTTCAAAAAGTTGATGACGGATTTATAAGAAATGATATTTTATTCAGGTCACAAACTATTTCAAGAACTAGTTACTTGAATCGAAAGATAACTAGTCAGGAAAGAGTTTCTTGCCGCTGTATTTTAAGATGTTGCTGGAGCTTTTGGTAGCACGTCTTCTCACAATTCTATATCATTACCGCTTGTACTGTTTTGGTGCAAGCGGCATCATACAATTGTTCAGGGAAATGACTTTTCTGTTTCAGTTAAGAACGCAAAAGGCTATCTCCACTGTGTTTGCTGTGAGTTTTAGTTATTGATCTTAATTTTTCTGTCTGAGCTACGCATATGATCTATTTTGAACAGTTTCCGGAACACATTTTGTGCTTGTTCAGAAAGTTTTATTCATAGTAGAAACCTGGGGTCTCTATTGACCTTAATCTCGATTTTCGGTAAGAATGCCTAGGTTAGATTACCTCCAACATCTTGGAGTAGTTTTAGATTGCACGCTATCCTGGAAGGAACATTTAGACTATATAAACTGATAGCAGGACTCAACCCTCAAAATTCATAGTTAACAAATTATGGGTTGCAGAGTTTATCACTACTATTATTCTATCACTTCTTACACTACATGCCTTTATAAAAGATAGAACATACCTTTATAAAAGGTACTGCATGCTGTTTTTTCATTTATTGCCACTAGTTGCCCAATCTAAGGACTAATCTTCGTTTTGTTGAAGGAAATCAATTACAAATTTATGATTGAAAATACGAGAGTACACCAGATAATCAGTGTAAGGCTCTTCATATTGTTCACAGTAGTCTCAATGCGAGTCTGATACTGACTTCCCACCTTCTTAGTGTATCTCGATCCTGGGTCGAGAAGTGACGCCCGGTTGATATAACGCTGACAGGCGTTTTATGACGAAGAGCACGATTGATAACTCGCTCCAATGTCGGGTATTACCTCGAGATTCTATGGAAACGTTCGAGAACGTCGCATGGATTATGTAATGTACAATCGGCGAGTGCCATTGAACTTAATAAGTACAAGTTTCTACTTTGAACTTGCAAAAATAGGAAATCAATAAACATCACGATCCATAGCAGCAACCGAATCATCCACAGCAAAAAAATTAACCACTGACTGACTGATTTGAGCTTCAGTCAGTCAGTGGCTTCTCTATCACTGCCTTTAACACACGTGAAACGTTTAGTAGATCGCACAAGCTTGACTTGTTGCAGTTTTAAGACTTAAGATAATCGCCGTAAGGCTGTGATGGATCTGTCATATAAAAGCCAAATATTAGGAATTCCATTAAAATACCGATTGTCCGTATTGTTATTGCCAACATTAAGGGGTGCACATTGTGGGACAAATAATCCATCAGAATCGATTAATCTGGCCCGCATGTGAGTATATACAAAGGAATTCTATAAAAATTCCAAATGACGTCACAGCATAACCAACATTGTTTTATCAGTTGTACATCCCTTCCTCTTAATCACCATTCAAAGAATTAGGTTGATCTTGAACTTGATCATCGGATTATTAATTATATATAATCAGATCTGGAGGTAAACTGTTTTCCGGGAAATAAATTATTCATAGATGGAGGTAAAAAATTGCACTTTATTCAACGAGGTATGTTAAGTCGTGTCGTTAGGTTTCTGCGAAACAAGTATATAAACGTTTATAGATAGCGCACACTTAACAAATTCGATGGAAAATGTGTTTTTTTTGTGTGATGTCATATGGTAGCACTAATGAATGGGTAAGATGTCGTTGATTGAATACAACACTTCGCTATATAGTGAGTGAATGAGCTGCGTGTAAAACACTTAATAGTGGACTGCATGATTTTGTACTTACGATTGCACGGTGTCCATTTATGTGGCAGAAACTTTTACTAGAGACTTGAATGTTTGGAAGCACTAAGTTCTGCCAGCATTCGATAATAAGGCCATGTTAATTCTAAACGAATTATAAAATTTTTGATGAAATTTTTTCAAAGAAATATGAAGCTCCGCAAGACGCACCAAACGGTCACTCGGAATAGGTACATTGGCTTCTGTAAGAGCACGTTTGGGGTTTTCGGAGCCCCAAATACGATAATTTTGACATTATATTGGCAATCTAGCGAAGTGAAAACGAAGCGGAATTCGCAAAATTCGACGTAAACTGGTGCGTGAAACGTTCAATTCTTGAGAACATTCTCAGGCACACTCTCAGCCAAAACTTCAATATTTTCGGGTATACGCACTGTGCGAGCACGCTCACGTCTTAGCGCATCAACAACGAACTCAATTTCACAAACTTTAACAATAAACTTGGCACTTTTTTTTGTTTTTTTTATATCTACAATCTGTTTTGGGACTCGAGGCACTTCCAAGTCTTAAGTGGTTCGCTTATTTACGTCCTTACCTTACGCCATTACAGCCAAATCGATGACGTACGGCTATAGGTCTGATTTACGTAGAACCATCTGCACATATCATAGCTCCATGCCAGCCTATAGTACATGGAAGATGGGTTGGCCCATGAATTCTGCACTCCAACAGGAGATCATAGGTGTGTTGATTTACACCACTGATCATAATCGTATGATCGTATCGTTTCGAACCCGGTACCTCCCGCTCCAACTGCCGCAGCATTTTTAGCGACTGCGCCATCTGGGCGATAACTTGGCACTGTTTGACCTAATTTCCGACCAACTGTCTTTGTTTGGGAAATAAATTTCTAATAAATACCAACGTTGCTCAATCGTAAATCGATTCATTTCGTTCAGTGGAGAAAATATACTCAATTTTGTGACAGAATAGAATGATATAAGTATTGCCAGATTCGAAATAACCGGTCGTTCATATTTAAACCGATATATGGCTCACCCGTTATAACTAGGTGTTCGTTTCTGTTTGAACCTTCGTGTTTTTTGTCCCCTCTGTTCCTCAGGTTCAATTGGCCCGTTGTAGCATCGCCTCCTCCCAGACTTACACGCTCAGTCTCGAAATTGATCATGAAATAGGAATCGTGATCTAAAGCAGTGCAGTCTATTGGGAGAGAATATGAAGAAAAGGAGCACAAGAAGTGCGCAGTAGTTTGCTTATTTATCCATGTGCCTGGACATCAAGTGAAGTTTAATCTCATTAACACTGCCTAGTCGATTCAAGTGAATTACCATTTTCAGAACAGGTGTCGATGAAAAAGTTTTGGAGATCTCCTTTGCAAAATAATAAGCCCACCCTGTATATATATTACAGGAAGGTTTTTAAAGCAATATATCATATATCAACAACTTCATGCCATATACTGATAAACGTCGTTACTTGTTCAAAGCGATAAAACGGTAATGATCAAAAGAAAATGAGATGAAAAAATATTTAAAATAAGATTATGATAAAAATATCGTTTTGAATGTCACACGATCTGGAGAGCAAGAAATTGCTATATTGGCATACGGTCTGTATATGATCACTAAGAAAACCATAAGGTGATACGTAAGGGCACTTCCTAAGTCGAGTTAGAGGTAAATAACCGACATGGGTCGCGTTTTGTGTGGCCGATTAACTGTTATTTATGTAAGTATACACATACATACAGATCTAAGCCAATTAGAAACGACAGCTGACAAATCAAGAGATACACAATTGATGTAAGACATATTATATGTATGTATAAGAAGGTAAACCATTTTCTAAATTTGTTTTGTGCTATGTAGCCAAGTCATCGTGTTGGTCGAATATATAAATATAACTACTTTGTATATACGCACTAGCACACACACACACGCGCGTACGTCCAAATACACAATAAAACTAAGAAAAGGGCCCCCAAAAATCTTACGTCATTTTGTATATGTACGAATTATAGAATTGAAAAGAAATCCAAAAAAAAATATCCAACAGCGCGCTTACGAAACGACTTACGACGTTAGAAATTGGTTTCGATTGGTTCGTATAAATACCTCGCGCGCGCGCAACATATACGTTTACAAGGCCCCCGGTTCTATTTACAAATAGAATAAATAATTGTGTGTGTGTACACATATCTTGAGTACTCGACTCATATATACCCAAATAACATACAAACATATATATGTATTATGTTCGTATGTACATAGATTTTATGGGGCGGGTATGAATGCGTCGTTGTCGTCGTGGTTTTGAATTTGATAAACATTTTTTTTTTTGGTGTAAGAAATAGAAATAAGACGCATGATTATTGGATGAGATTACACACTATGTGTGTGTGTGTGTCTAAAAATGGGTTTGTGTCGAAAAGCATAAAAAAAACAAATGGCTGAATTTATGTATTTATGTTTGGGAAGTACATATATATACAGTCGCCGAATGCGATTATGGAACGCGCACGTCAAATAATTAAATTAACCAACCGAGGAGCTAATTAAGATAACAAAATGTTTACACATATGTAATCATACATGTGTTTACATAACATATATACATTTCTTGATATATATATGTACATTGTGTCTTGCGTTGTTGCTGCGGTCTTCGGCTTAAATTAAACGCATGTCACGTTAATGAAACCGTACAAATAATCATAATAAATATATGTACAATAAAACATATAACGAAAGGAAAATTAATAATATAACAATAACAATAAATAAGAAAATTATGTCACCAATTCAATAATTTTCTTCTTCGTTTCGGCGTCGTCGTCTTCTTCTCGAGTGTGGTGTTTTTTCTACATAATAATCTTACACTTAACAAAATAATAATAATAATAATAAGAATCGCAGTAATTGTTTCTGCCTTTGGGTTTGTAAAATTTTATATATGTACATACATATGAATACACATATGGACATACAACTACGGAGACTTACTTATGTGCATTCTTCTTTCAATAACAAGATTACTCGTATTATTATATAGAAACAGAAATTTTATAATTTTATCGGTTTCTGTTTCAGCTTTTTAATTCACATTTTTTATAATTATGTCATAATAATAATAACATGTGCGTTCAGTTGGTCATATATACGCGATATATGGAATCAAGTATGTGAGTATGTCCGCGCAATGTTAACTCTCCATCTGGTATATGTCGTATGTACGAAAAGCTCATATTTTTACTATGATGCATATGCATATGCGGCTATGGGTCAAGGCTGTATGCGAGGGTAACACGTAATCGTGCTAAATATATCCCGGAGGGACCAGTCACAATGTCATAGATCGTACAGCGACATCTATTCGGTTGACTTAAAATGAGTCATATTTATGAGATCGATTTAAAGAAGATGCAAGGTACTTGAATCTCTTCACTCTCTCAAAAGTATATTTCTAGATTAGTATTGGGTCAGGATTTGTCGATTATGTATGATGTCAAAAAATTATGCATGATTGGACACAACGCGGCTTCTTTCATTTGTTGTTATATAATAGCGGTTGAAAGTATTTTTTTCTTACGGTTTTTATAGGCCATTACTGGCCCATACCATGTCAAGAACATGACTCCATCGGTTTTAATCGCACATTTTAGACTACCAAAAGACGGCTGTCCCTTTAAAGATTATTGCATCATTCGGATCGAATCAACACGCAGAATGTGACAGCGGGTCTGATTAACACTATGTACAATTTCATATTATCAAGATATTTTGATTTATGGAGTGTACTATGGAGTATATTATAAAGCCTGATTGCCATCGGCATCGGTGGTTCGTTTGAGGATATTCAAAAACAGCTTGTGATACATGTGGAACATTAGGTAAGGTTAGGTTACGGGTGATACCTGATACCACAGGATTACTGCCCTATTACCCTTATAAGAACTAGTTTGGGCTACTTATGTAGCGTGGTAAGTCTCGCACCTTACAGTTTTCGAGATCAGAGAGGCAGCCCAAGAACATACCCAAATATTCATGTTCCTCTTCCTTGTTCATACAGCTTTTGCAAAAATCATTTGCTTGTAGTCCTAACCTCCTTGCATCTTCTCCAAGTAGGCAGTGTCCTGTGCGTATTCCCACGATCGTTTTTAGTTCAGTGTCTTTGAGCTCTTCACCTCCAGCTTTGGCCAGACTTGTCTTGCTACCCTGCATAAGAGGGCATCCACCTATCACTCGTTGAGGCTACTGCCTCCTTATTTAGCACAGTCTTGAGTGCCTCCTCAACTTGGCTCTTTCCAGTAGCAGTTAGAGAGTTGTAGCATGCCTCGCCAGTTCGTTCGCCCTGCAGTTCTCCATAACGTCCGAGTTTCTGGAGGTCCAGACTATCTGAATATTGAAATGTTCTCTTATCTCGTTCAACATGTGGAAGATTATCTATGGTCAGAAAAATCTTCACACCATGTATCGAGTTTCGTATCGACATATACGGACGTTTCCATTCCGATCCTGAATAGCAGTTGACCGAGATCTTAAGCTATGTTACAATTTGGTTGCTCCTTTTAGAAAACCACTCGAAAGGCGCTCAATGCTGAGTTTTTGTACTGTTAGGGACGCTTGCATTCCACCATTTGCACTTCTTCTGTCTACAAATGAGTTAAGCTGTCCTCCTATCAAGGACTGCTTTATTTCTTCTTATGATATTCTGATCCAAGTTTCCGCTTCATTAAGGACTATATTTCTTTGCTCAACAACAAGACTACTCTCCTCATCTAACCAATTATTTTTGGGTTTGTCTTTCACTATACCGAGAATGTGCTACGCTGCATCGACATCCAAGCTTTTCAATACTTACATCGCAAAATGCTATTACTGACAATATTTTCATTGCGTTTCTTCATTTATTAAACTGGCATAGGAGAATTGCGGTGTTTATTCCCCCGTCCTCCCTGACTTGTACGAAAATTTCCGCCGTAGCTTTGCGTAACCAGATAATGATCGATAAGATCTGGTTGGCTTCGGAATGTTTTATGGTGACACATGTTTCCAAATGAATGTTTTCAAGAGTAAGAAATGTACTTGCCGCTTTGAAATCATGAGCGACCGCAAAATATCTTATTCTTTTTCCAGTTTAGGTCATAGTTTCGTTTCGGGAGTACGCATCTTTATTGTTACAGAAATCGGTCTGGTTTCTGGCAGCTCTAGCATTAAAGCTATCATAGTCTCAAATCTGACATCGTGCTCAGATATAGAGCCTATCAGATTATCTAAGTAATCGTAAAATAAGTCTTTATGTTGGGGTTGGCTTACATCATGTACAGAGACAATTGACAGGTTTGCTTATCTCACGTACAAGCGAGGCTTGCAGCCTTTTTTACCTGTGACCCATATTGAGAAATCCAATTCCAAGATTTCCGAGGTCATCTCCACTGTGTAGCAACGTATAGCCTTGGGACACATGGTCTCCACTTTTAGGTCATCGAGTTTCACCTTCTACGTCTCGATCCTCAATCTCGTGTCTGGTTACTTAAGCGAGGATTCATTGTTATTTTGACGGTATTGGATTTTTTTTGTTGACATTTTTGTTGACATACTGTGGTGAAAACAAGTGAAAAACAAGACGGTGTAGGTTAGCAAAATACAAAGCAGGGACGAAAGTGCATACGTCTCTATGGACAACAACGCGAGACTTAAGCATAAATTTAACCCATTTGTCAATAGGAGACTACAGTCATAAGCACCCTTAATATAAGGATTTAAGGATTTCTTAATCTTAGTATTAAATTGATGAAGGACTACCTCAAAAAATTTTATCTGGACTACACAAAAGAGTACAAACTCCACCTCAGTGCGTCTTGTGAGATAATTACTAATTATAGTAGTTTTTGTTAGGCCTTGTGGTAGCAAGTTCAAAACTGAAAATGTCCGTGCTAGGAAAATGATTAGCATGAAGTACCTCTGGGGCGTGAAATCTATTGGTGAATAAAGACAGGCCTAGGAAAATTTCACGTCAGTTGTACCAGCAATTGTATGCATAATGATAGATTTGAACAAGATTAATTTTAAGGACTCAACCTTTTCTAGATTTATGGGCTTTGCAAATTTTTTTCAGTAATTTGTCTGAATCTGTTGTCTTTTTCGGATATTTCGGATCTCTACACTAAGTGTTTAATTGGAATCTACTGGCATGTAAATCCTGATTGTTCTTTTACTAACCAGACCCTTTTTTTAATTATGGTGAATAAGTTGCTTGATTTAGGACTAGAGTAATTGCCACATCTACCTAAAGTATGTCATATAAATGTATGTTACTGCACCGAACTTGAAATTGTCTATAAAAAAATTTAAAGAAACCCGAGATCCCCGAATGACTGACCGCGTTATTTAATTTTTCGCCTTGCTAAGGTTGTTTTTTGGTCATGTCACTTTATCGCATTAATTATCTCACGATGCTATATATGCGAGAACTGTCTTGAATAGGATAGTGATTTCCATTCACTTCATTTGCAGCTGTTCGAACAAATTCGTGTCTCAGTATTCAACTCTATATTCCTCATTTGAATTAAACTTAATTAGTTTGTACACGCATGAAATGTCATAAACGAGCCCGCCCTTCGTTATACCTGTGATATTTTTCACAGTCCCAAACATTGGCGCATCGAATCAAACCTTTAGATCTGGTTCTTCATTGACTCAATTTATAATTCTATAAAGTTTGTGACTGACGTTGGTGGGAAAAGTCCAGTTGGGTTGACAGTATTTTTCAAGGTTTATCTAGGAAGAATCAAAAGATAACTCTGAGATGACTTAAGGTAACTCTGAGAAATTAACTGTTGGATACAAATAGTAAGCTGTTGGACTCATCCAGTAAAGCCATTCATTAAAACATGAAGTGAAATCAGTTTAGTCTGGCCTTAAAAAACTACCGAAGTTTGAGTAGGATATGTAGATACTGGCAATCAAACTGCTTGTTTAAGCTGGATATAATATTATTGGTGACTTAAGTTCAAAACAAAGGCAACCACCTAGGTGGCGCAGTGGTTAAAGCTGTGGCAGTTGGAGCGGGGAGGTACCGGGTTCGAATCCCGATAGAGACAGGATGCAAAAGGTGTTTTTGAAAACTATGACCCAGGTCGTAATGAGAAAGGACGTAAATAAGCGAAACGCGAAGAAGTAGTTGAGCCCCAAAACAGATTAGAGATAAAAAAAAAACAATGACAGTACAATTTGCTGAAATAGTGTGTGATTAATAAAAACTTGATGGACGATTCACCCTAATTTATTTTATCGTCGACCTGGCTATCTTTATGTATGAGATTATCTTTATGATTATGTGTGATATTTATGTATTATGATTTAAGTTACCAAGTTGTTGGGGTGACGAAACAAGAATCACCTCTCTCGAGAAAATAATCTATATGCACTGTACGTCCAGAGGTATGTCACAGACTGCATTAGAATGTAAATATCCCAGGAAGAACCTGGGCAGTTGTTGGTTTCCCTAAGGTGAAATTGTTACAAGATGTCGGAAGAAACTGTCATGAAGCGTTCATGTAGATGTGTTGGATAGGCCTCTTCATAATTTAATCAATATAAAGTGTGAGCTTGTTTTGTTCTGCAATGGAAAAGGTCTCGAGTCGGCACCACCTCCTAGAATATTTTGTACGTTTATTGAACGGTTGGTTTCAGTTGTATTATTACGATACTATCAATATATTTGATGGTATCGTCAGTATAAAACGGAGCTTAAGAACATCACCCAAGACGAATCGACATTAACAGATTATTGCTTTGACCTGTACAGCAACAAAGAGGATTGAAGATTGTAAACTTTTACGTAAATAGTTTACGGGAATGTGCAAAGAACAAGTGAACTGTGGAACTATGTTTGGAGTCAAAATGAAAAAAGCATCAAGTTTTGACTTCAATCACATGAACCTATTGAGTCTTTTAAAAGAATTATTTTGCCAACTTGTTTGACAAACTGCCAGACATAATTACGCAAAGGAAAGTGTGTGGTCCATAAATTTTGGAAAAAACGATGGATGGAAGCTTCCAACCACTATAAGACATAATTAGGCAACATCAAATAGTAGGAAATCTCTAGAAATTTTAATGGCAACTCACTTCCAGAGAAATTTAGATGAGGAGAGTTGAAACCCATAAATCTACCCGCTTGTTTACTATACATTTCTACAAAATGGAAGGAATCCAATGTGATCTTCACTATGTAGATGAGAACGGAGCTCATATGACTACTTTTGAAAGTTCGATAGATTCGTGTGAAACTGCCTTTAGATAAATTGGTATATGCTTGAAAGTAGGATTATCAACTCGAAACTAACGGGCTCTACAGTAAGAAGGCAGGTTGATAAAGGAACAAGCGATAGACAGCTCGGTAGACAGAGAAATACCTGTTTACGATTAAGGAACTACTGCAAAATACTCTCTTTAACTGACACTTCGTAAAAGCTGGTACTGATAAAGCGAGATTTCTGGGTACATTTTTAAACAGTGCGTTAGGAGGCCGAATATTGTGAGTGAACAAGGCCACCATAGTCTTATATAAAACCGTAGCTGGTTTATTAGCTTTACACTGCTCTAGCTAGACCTATACTAGTGTATGGAGTTAGCGTTTAATCACCGGCTCTTGACGAGATTTCATACAGGGGCATACTGAAGAAGGTGTAAAGAATACATTTTAAGCTTCTAAGCGGGGTGATGAGTACAACTGCAACTCGAGCTTTTAAGGTTATGTTCACCTTCGTCCAGTTAAAAGGCAACCTAACCTAGATATCGCTATCTTGGATATCGATAGTTAAGGTTTCGTTCAGGAAAGTGTTGACTTGTCTTTTTGAGAACAAACTATGCCATGTGCAATCGTATATATAATATACTGCATTCTTAATTCAATTCCAATTACAAACATTTCTCTCTTTTAAACTTAATGCGTTATCGTGTATCGTCATCGAAAGCTTGAGGAGAAGCCATTTTCGATGAAAACATATAAAAAAACACTTAGATACGCCCCAAACATCTCATAGCACACCAAATAGAAATTTGAAACGTAACCAAGATGATTATACACATTATAATGATCTCCATTTCCTGTTTGAAATATATTTTAAACTTTTGGTCGGCTAACAAATGTAATTTTCTAAGAATTTTTTGTGAATTTTTTTTATACATAAGCCATCCATATGTGTTATATAATAGTCCGCCTCACCATTCAATTTACCTAGGTATGTATACATGTACAACCTCTAAATAACGCGGAGTGCATACTAATTAATTACTGTACAAAATGTGTGTGATTACAATAAAAATCCATAAGCTGTACTTATGTCTAATCCATAATTATTATTTTATCGAATTGACGCTTCACACACACATACACACTCACACAATATGACGTCAATTAAAAAAATTTCCACCTCATGAACTTTTTTTTTATTTACACGTTCGGATTAGATGTACATGCGATAATTCTTAATGTTACCTTCATCGACGTTAATCTGTCATCTCATTTACCTCCCGGCCCAAATATAAATGTCCACCAACTTAATAATATCGTGCATCAAATTATAAAATGAATTTACTACACCATTCATAAAGAACAGCGAATAGCCTGGCTCAATCTCAATCAGTATGAAGAGTTGGCAATAATTACATGTAAAAATGGCTAAAAAAATACGTGGTGACCGATTTTATAGATTGTTGGTGGACAATAAAATGCGAGCCATGAGTTTTCATCGTCGATCAATTTATATTGCATTTTTTAATGCAACTAATTTAATGGAATTTCGAGTTAATGAATGCATATAAAAAAATTAACATTATTTTTACACCACGTGTGGTTTTAAAATGTGATAATCAAAACACATTATTGAATATGCATTCTTATCGAAGAATGTATATATATTTACAACAAAAAAGTAGTAATTTAGCAATAACAAACGCCATATGTCTATAATTTAATAACTATATATGGTGTTGTGTTGTGTTGGGGTGGTCACGACCCCGAGTTTTTTGCCCGAGTATATCCTAATAGGCTGGACTCAACCACTCGGTTTGGCGAGACTCCTTCCATATTATCACAGGAGTGCATCGTAGGTCTTCGGGTGGAGGCTACTACAGCTTTTATTTGTTTTGAAGCACCGCGTTGTTGGAAGTCGAAGTTGTGATGATGTTAATGTTGTTGTAATTCGCTTGGCCGGTTTCGATCTAAAAGTTCAAATCAATCTCATCAGGCATATGCTACCGGACTAAAGTTCGTACTGTGTGAGTCGTATATGTGCATTTCGTCGTGACGCGACAGTTCTAGCGAATTACAAGAATACAACTCAAAATATCGATTTTATTTGATTGTGGCGTTATTTGTAGGAATTAATTATTTTTGGTACTGATAACGACACATTCCTCCCGCGAAAGTGAATTTTCCCTCCGTTTTTGATTCATTGGGGTGGCCGATTTCGCCCGTTTAGTGATTTTAGGCTTGTTGCGGCATGGAACGAACCTGACTGGCTACATGCTGTATTTGTGGGTGCCCGCGCATTCGCCCACATTAGTGATATTTGGCTGTGTTGCAGCATGTGACGAATTCCCTGGAAATATCTGTGCCTTGAGAAGGTGCCAAGTTGTTATAGATTAGACATGAGGTGGTATGAAATCTTTTGGGAGGTTTTGTGTCAGAAGCTATTAACGTGTAGTGTAGTTCTCTTAACAGGGACGTCGGGGTCACCAATGTAGCGCCGGTTTCGATCTGATGATGACGTCATTGAATGACAGTGTGATCAAAAAGATCAAATCCATCTCATCAGGCATATGCTATCGGACTTGATGTTCGTACTGTGCGAGTCTTGATCGTGCGAGATATGATTTAGCTAGCGCGTTTCCCTTGCGCATTACAGTCCGATGATTACGAACACCTGCAGTTCAAATGTCTTAGGTTCATACAGTTATTAGTGATTTCAAACATGAGTATAACATTCGTATCTGGGTTTATGTATGAGTCTGGCTTTATACATGAGTTTGTTTAGGTGTTCTTCTGTCCCACCCGTTTTCGCTATTGTGTAGCCAAGGTATTCAAAATTTATGATAACCAAATATGTCATCTGCTCACACCAGATCATTGAGCTTACCTGTTAATCCATATTGTAGACGATCAGGAACAAAATTGGTGAGAGTATGCATCCTTGCCATACTCTCGAGTGATAAAGTATTTTTTTCTATTAGTTTGCCTTTATATTGAGCTCGGTTTAAGGGTTACCGATACATTTCTTGTAAATGTCTTCGAAATCGACGAAGAGCAGGTACAGTAGAGGATTTTGCAACCTCTTTAAGGTCTTGAGCCACCTTGTTAATTTTTGTAAAAGATGAGTAATTGTTGTGTTGCGGCTTACTTGCCAATTTTAGGGTTCTCTTATGTCATCTTTCTTCTAGGTTGTAATTATCAAGCCTTCGTTTTATTTTTGTGCTATTCGGTTATACTGTTTAATCCGGCAGCCTTAGCACATCCCTCATCTTTTTAACGACTACGGGTTAGGGGTCCAACTCACATAAACCGCGACTATTTATGATATTGACATCCGATTATGTGATTCTATTCTATGAGACATTGTTGTTTGTTACACGCTTTTGGCACTTGATATGCTCAATGAAACCAAACAAAATATTGTTTATACAAAAAGTTCATATGTGTATGCAATTATAAAAAATGTATGTTGTATAGTTGCCAAAACATATAAACATTTTATTTTTAAAACCTTTTTTAAGATTATGTCATCATTTGTTTTAAGATTAAAGATTGAATCTCAGTAGAAATTTTATTGGTGTATGTACCAGCATAATTGGTGTATATGCCATTAGAAACAATGACAGTCATTGTTTTTTTCATAGGAATCCACAACTTTTTAGTACACACGTCATCTGAGTTCCCAGCACAGTTTGGCAAATCTTCTTGGTATCATAATGAGAAAGCTTTCGAATACTTTGTGGGAAACAGCCCCAAAAAGTATGGTACGTTTGTTGCTCTTGAATCAAATAATTCTAGCGATCCGCTGCTAGGCAACCCCAACTGTTTTATCTCCATCTTTACATTGGTGTACCTCCACTGAGCTCAATAGCATTTAACTTTTGAATACTGCTGGAAACTTTTTACTTTACGTACTTACAGTAACGTCGTCCCATTCTAAAGCTTCTATTTATTTTTTATAATTCCACTCGACCTTCGGAATGGTCTCCCAATCCTTAGTTTAAGAGGTTTACCCTGTCGAACTTTACTTCACACAGACTACAGTTAAGTTTCTTTTTAAGACGTATTCGCGGGAGTATCGTTAAGACCATTTTCGTGCTAGTCTGATGATCACTAAGAAACATCTGGTTCCGTCTTTTTACCATTCTTATTGAAATGATACTAATAGCCAGATATCATGAGCTAGAACTCTCGTTTATCATACGATGATCATCAGCCACGCCGATATTTTCTAACTCCATCAATGCAATTCTGTTTATTTGTGATACACGGGTCACCATCCTTTATGTTTTCGGGTTCCTATCATAAATAAGGACTTTGGCTCAATGTTAACTCCTTTAGCACTGTAAAATTAGGGTAGATGTAATATTGCTATCAGGAGTCGTCTTTACCTAACCCTCCTTTGACTGCAACCTTAAATATGCTCAGAACGTACGATTGATTATGTAGCTAATAGTGAAAGCAATTCAACTTGATCATTCTTTTCGCTTTTGAGTGTACTTTGGCATTCCATTAAAGCAGTACGTCCGTCAGCTTAGCCTAACGTGGTTCGTAATTTAAACACTTTACTTATTGCAATAAAATATGCTTGAAACAGCTATCTAGTACTGGTGACCTTGAAACCAAGCGTGAAAGTCACTGAACTCTAGAAGTGCTGTTACAGTTTTCCCGGTTCACAGTTAACCTTTCATCTTACCTTTAAAGGAAGCCTATTTCATTTGTTTCATCAGAGTATTTTTTGAAGAGTGGGTGCTGAAGGCGGTTGTTCTTCAAGTTGGTTTCCTCTTAGATCATCATACATCGAGGGTGCATTGTGCTAATGAGCTTAAACATTTTGGCCTTATACCAAGTTCCTCGTATTCTTCCTAAGTGCTCCGTTCCATCAGTGAATCGGTTTGATAGATTCCCTTTGTTTCACAGGTCTAAGTAGATAATCTTAAGACCTTTCTTACTCGAGTAGAGGTTTGTAAGGTCCTAATTCGTAGATCTGTTAAGTCTCGTATTTTCGAGCTGCATTTTTATGATTTTTTTATCAAAACTGATATGCATATATGATTTGACAGTAACCCCACATCCAGTGACTACCTATAAAATATCAAGTGTTCATTAACACCATCGGTCGTAATCAGATGGTGTAAAATCCTTTTTGCATCCTATCGGGATTCGAACCCATTATCAAATAGTTCCTGTATAACGGCCATACCTCTACGTATACTACCGCAGCCTTGACATGATGCTTGTTTACCAGGTCCCTTCTTCCTTTTGCACAAGTCTTAATGATCCTCTTCAGACAGCTTGTACTAAAACATGCCCAGTATAACATAAAAAGAATGGGTGCTGCGATTGGTCATCAACTCTAGAGAGACCTCCATTTATATCGACCATCCCATCACATTCACGCTTCTATCAAATAATTGTATAGGATTTTCTCTAGTTCTTTTCTTTTTTTGCAAAGCTACGATGGAAATTTTTCCAGCTCCTGTTGGGACGGCCTGTTTATTCTAAACTCAACGGGAAGTTCTAAACTCGACGATCGATAGTGAAAAATCCATTTTGCATTCTGTCCCTGTCGGGATTCGAACCCGGTACCTCCAGCTCCATTTACCGCAGCTTAAACTACTGCGCCACCTAGGCGGTGTCTGGGAAGTATTGTAAATCTCGGTTGTCGATATAGTGAAAACTAAGCCCAAAAATGATTAATTTAATGAATAGTTTCGTCTTGCTGTTGTGCAACGAAATATAGAACAAAATGAAGCGCAAACTCTGTTTACAATCGCAAGGGCAAATAAACGAGTTCTTGCTAGGAGCGCAGCTTAATGAATTTGTAGACAGAAGAAACGCAAATGGTGGAATTCTAAGGTCTAAAGAGTACAACAACGCAGCAATGAGCGTAATGAAAGTTGGACCTTGATGAATGAGTTCGCGAGATAGCTTCTAACGTCATATATAGCCCAAAACGCAACTTTGATGACATATACCGAGTTCTGTTCAATCAGAAAGTTAATTCGAATCCCTGATATCGTGCATGAAATTAGACTACAGGGAGTATGCTTTCCAGGTCACATTCTGCGTGCTAATCCGAGTGATACAGTGATCTGTAAAAAGAGAGCCCCACTTGGTAGGCGATAAGGTCGCATCATGTGAACTCAAAAATGATTGTGTCGCAATTATAAATCGACGGAAGTACAATTTTCAAACGAGATACAAATTGACCAATTATAAAACCCTATAAATTATGATCGTCAAAGGTTAATAACTTAGAAACATCGAAGACGTCTAAGACATAAATAAGAAAAACACACACACACATACAGTAGGTATGGTTTTGTTCATAATATAAATAATTTTCCCAACCATATTATACCGCGTTAATAAATGTCAATCAAAAATTATCCAATTAAAAGTTATTAATTTAAGTTAATTTGGTTTTCGAAAAGGAAAACACGTCTTAATGTTTTAAAAGAAAACAAAAACCATTAAAAATAAAAAATCTGAAAAATCATTCAGACTAATAATCATTTGCACACTCAACTCAACCCAGTGTTTGTGAGAAACGAGACGTGGATAAAAAAAATCATTATGATGTTGCATTTTTATTGCACATACATATTTATTAATGCACTAATGCAACAATAAACTATCATTTTTATTTACTCAAAATTCCAGCATCGACCGTACGATTTTACCTTTCGGTAACGATAAATAAGCATTAGAAAGCAATTAATCGAAAAACAAATTCTGGCTCGCTTTTTAATTAAAACCAATTCAATAATATTTTATCTATCTGTCTGCCTGCCTCTCGATGCCTGCGTATAATTTGTGTACAGATCGGGGTCGTCGATATAATATAATAATATGTGGTTGGTCGGGAATTTACACCCACATGGGCGAGCTGTCATAATATTGACGTTGAAAAAAAATGAAAATCTGGTGGATTGTGGTTACTCCAGTGATTTTAATTACATCCGCAGGGGGAAATGAATTAGAGATTTTCATTTTCTATAATTAACAATTAAATAAAAAAAAGTTTTTTTTTGACTTAATGAAAATATTAGCGAAAGCTTTCGACTTTTAGTAGTTTTTCATATTGCACTCATTATTACGTGTAAAATGAGAATAGAGTACAATTATAGCCTTAAGTACTGTATCTGGGTAATATAACTGATTGATTTTTATTTACAGTACTAAAAACCACATTAAAAATAATAATACTCGTAATAATGAGTTGGAGATCATAAAAAATTAGAAAGTCATTTGATACATACAAGACTATGCTGATTGAAGTTGTAAATTGAATTTTATTGATTTTCTATGATGAATATGTTTTGGAATGAAACGCATACAACATACATATACATATATATGTACAAGGAAATATATATCATTCAGGTGTTTATGATTTTATGATCTTTAATATGATGAATTGCCCGGACATGCATGTATCAATCTATATACATATATACGTATATACTCATATGAGTTCAAAATTAGCCAATTAAAAATGAGTTTCCGGTTTAGTTATTAGTTATTTTTTTAATTAAGCCAAGTATATTTTTTTTAGATTAATTGGATTAATTAATTTTGAATAAATATAAATTTCACTGCATCTAGAATGGGTTTAACGATTTTCTTTTCGTTGCAACAAGGTTATAAAATGGGAACGCACCAAACAAAGTATACATAATGTTTTTACCATGAAAAAGGAGGTTGTATCCTTAGGTCCGGGGTAGGGTTGGGTGACCGCTTCATAAGTATTCAGAGGACCAACCATTATTAATCTGAAATAAAACGATTACAAAAACGTTAATTATACGAACCGAAACAGAAACTCTACCCAAATTTTCCGATTTCTATTGTTAATTTTATTTTCCGTTATTTCTGTATTAATTTATTTTATTTGAAAACTGCAATTTTTAGAAAAAAATAAACCAATACATAAACCAATATTTATAGCTTTCGCTATTCACCAACTGTATACCTTGGCACTGCCATCACTAAAATGCCATGGGATGATAAAAATAGCTCATTCCGAATCCAAGTATCAAACCATGGGTAGCAGTGACACATTAAAACGAAAACATGGTTTGCTCGAAACTGTAGTTACGATACCAGATAGAAACAGAAACGGTATAAAATATAAATATTAGGCCGTAATGAAGTACAGGGTCATTCAATAGATCCGTAGAATGACACATAGATGGCGTTTTTAGAATTATTTCCATATAATTTTGATTTAGTACTAAATTTGACAGCAATCTAACTATTGATTCGGAGTTAAATTGAAATGGTCGAGAAGTGAATTGCTGAATTTAAATGTGGTCGTACCAGCACAAATGATGCAGATAGCAGTGGACGCCCAAATGGGGCTATTATTCCAGAAAACATCAACAAAATCCACAAATTGGTTATGAACGAACGCAAATTGAAGGTTAACGAGCTAGCTGGCATTGTAAAGATATCAGATGTATTTTTTACCATTTTACACGAACATTTGGGTATACGAAAGCTCTGTGCAAAGGTTACAATCGACCTTAAAAAACAACAACGAATCGATGCTTTCAGGGTAGTTTTTTGGAATATGGAATACTATCGTCAATATGTAGCAATGGATGAGACATTGCTTTACAATTACACATTAGAATCCAAAAGACAGTCAACTGAGTAGACAGCAGTCGACGAACCGAATGCAAACCGAGGAAAGACGCAACAGTCGGCCGGTAAGGTGATGGCGTCTGTACTTTGGGATGCGAATGAAATAATAATAATCGACTATCTCCAAAGAGGAAACACCATCAAGAGCGATTATTACTGTGCATTTTTGGATCGATTGAAGGCTGAAATCACATAAAACGGCCACAACGGTGCATTGTCTTGTGGCCATTTTATGTGATTTCAGCACAGATCGATGCAAACGATGGAAACATTGAATGAATTGGCCTTCGGATTGCTTACCCATCCACCATATCCTCCAAATTTAGCCCCCAGTGACTTTTTCCTGTTTTCAGATCTCAAGTGAATGCTTGCTGGAAAGATATTTAAGTCCAATGATAAAGTTATCGCCGAAACTGAGGCTTATTTGGACAAGAAAGAGAAATCGTCCACGATAACAGTGGTATCGAAAAATTGGAACATCGCTATACTCATTGTATCGCCCTCGAAGGTAATTTTGAATAATAATATCGAGTTTTATGAAAATTTTAGTTTTTTCTTACTTATGCTACGGACTTGAATGACCTGTTAAGATGGAAAAATTGGGAGCAAGGTCAATTATCTGATGTTCACTGTCAGACAAGACACACCTGGACAAGGCGTATAAATTCTAACAACGGCTAAAGGAAAGAAAGCACTACTCGAATGGAAGTAGCAGAATAGTATGACGTGCGTGGGTAAACACATAGGGGGCAGCAAGTTCCCACATAATAAAAGTATACACAAATACCCTTGGACATCACCAGATGGAAGAATCAAGAATCTCAAATTGATTAATAAGAAATTTATATCTTCGTTACAAGACGTCAGAGCAATGAGATGAGCTGATACATGGATTAGTGATAATACATCGATACAAATTGAGGAATACCGTCAACTAAAGATACAGCTCTGTCATAATAATACGGCACGGAATCGAATCAAACTAAAAGCACTATAGCCCCAAATAGAGTTAGATGGTCCAGTCTAGTTGACGTCCTATTCTCCTCAAATCGAAGATAGAGAGAAAAAATTCCATAGGTACAAGGGACAGAGCCTCCTTCACCCTTAAAGCCGTATCTCATTTTTCTTTAAGGCAATGGATAAGGTGGTGGATGACTAACACTATGACAAACGCATTAGTTCCATGCTAACTAAATCGAGAGATAAATCGGTTTACGTTAAAGTCGTGAATTCGATATCATAAAGGGACATTAAGAATAGTACGGTATCACTAACGTAGATAAAAAAATTCGTTTACCAAAACTTAATTTGTGATTATGTGAGACAGAATTCGTTTGGCTTGACCGCCTTCAATCCGCACCTAATACGTTTTAATGGTTTGTAAAGCGTCGGGTAAGGCGCGGTTAAGGTTTATCTTTCTATTTGTATGACTGTTGTTCCATGACAAGTAATTTTTTCCAGGAAAACTTAAACCTTTAATTACGGGTACGTCTATCTCTTTTCCCTGGAATCTTTAACATTTGGAGAAGTTTTCTTTCCTCTATAGCGTTGACTCTGAGGTTATTGCTTTCTGGTCCTCCCATGATTTTCCGGGTTGTTTCGCCTCTATTAGCACCGTTCTTCTCCAGCTCGTTGCTGACCTTCAAGCGTTTCTCTTTCCTTGTGGATTCCAATTCATGACATTCTTGTGACTGGGCCTTTTCCTGTGTGTATGGCCTATCGATCACAATTTTTGTTCACAAATTCCTGAAGTCTTCTGGTTATCTTCTGCGTGTGTTTCCATATTTCACAGCCATACAGCAGTACTGATTTTACACAGGCATTGAATATTCGTAGCTTTGTTTTTTGACGTCCTCTTCGGTTACGTCTGTTTTCGCTACAGTACAACCAAAGTATACGAACCTTTCAACATCCTCGATGGGTACTTGGTTTATGGTAATTTGTGTACTTATGTTTAGTCTCATAGCCTTTGTCTTTTTGATGTTAATTTTGAGACCAACTTCTTGCAAATCTGTTAACTTTTAGGTTTTTAACTACACGACGCAGGAATCAATAGTCTTTCTCCATTATTCTAGCAGAATCTATTGTGTGTTTACCAAAAATTGACGTCATACCTGCGTGTTATCGTTTCCAATTTTTGAAGGCGTTACAAGAATTTCCATTATAATCTCACGTGGTCACCCAAATTTGTACTAACCTTAGCAACGGTTGCTTGACGTGGTTTGCATTGTTGTGTCGTCTAGAGAAGTTTGTCCTAAGGAAACTTTTACGCCGTGAACTCACCAATTACTACTTTCGATATCGTGTTATAATTTACCCACATGTTTGCTGCTAGCCTTCGAATTATATGGCCAGCTATACATGGTTCCGGCATATAAGGACTTACTTTTACTTTGACAGGTTATCCTGCGACTAACGCCACCTTTACAAGAGAAGTTGATACAAGTTGATTGTATGGTTACTGTCGTAATATCGAACCGATAACCTATAGATACTTTTGAAATCGATAGAAAACGTGATGGATCAGAGTATTAGAAGTGAGATCTTAATTATGAACACGTCTTACGATTTGATTGCTATAGAGATAGAGCAATTGAAAAACACTGAGATAAAATGGATTTGGAATCAACTCTTTTAACCACGTGTCTGTAATGTTTTGAGTCACAATAGCGAAACATATGAGTTGTAAGTGCCTCTTAATGTTTCTATAAAACTGGAGTAAGGGCGTCACTGTTCTTACCCCATCGGAGATAGTTGTGTTCTATTCGAAATGATAAATAGTGGTTGTTTCGCTATTAGTAGCGCGGAACAGCCTATCCACGACCAGATTGTCTTATTCATACACACACTAATTATCTGTTATTATTTGCGGTGGTGAAGATGTAGGTGGTGGTATCTCGAACTACACTGAAATTAAATGTCCCACCACAATTCGAAGTAGCAATGTTAGATTTGTGTCGAACAAGTTTTATTTTGACCTGGGAAGTGTTTGAAATATGAACTATCGTTGATTTGTTGGTCATAGTCAAAATTAATGAACTAAGTCAGTACACCGTAAGTACAATATAGCAGGATTAATAAGTCTATGCGGATGAAGGAAAGGACTTAGTTCGCTTAAACACCCTCCAACGAATTTTCAAGGCTCACATTGATGCCAGGAGACGAACAACGACGGGTTTTGATGCTGGTCTTGATATTGTACGGACTAGCTCCTGCAACATTTTACACCATATGCAGAGTTGAGTGGAGCTGAATAAAGCTCGTTTTAAATTAGAAGCTGAATTGAGTCCATATAAGCTGTCGGCTTTAAACAGTCTTGTTTCTAAAATTAATAAATCAAATGGGCCTTTGTTGACATTGAGAGAGCTTTCGATTACACACCTTTTATGACTTATTATATTATAATTATAGGTCATAAGCATGATCGAATTGCGAATATTGAGGCCACTGATGGCTCGACTCGTGCTGTTAAGTTATTATTAACTGGCATAGCCATTGTTTGATAAATCTTTCTTCGGGATGCTTAGAGGGCACTGTGATGGCAGAGTCACTAGATGGCTTCAAAATGAACTACATATTGGCGTAACGTTCTGAAGCTTAAGTAATCAAAAAGATATTCTGGGAACTTAAGCTTCCGTTTAATTCAGGGTCATACCATTTCCATATCTTCAGAAATCTATCATCTGAAGATTCAGTTACAGATAGAAAAATTACCTGACAAATATATATTGAAGAGGCGACCTGTAATATAACATGCACTGTTTACTAGAAATGTGAGATATCCAATAAATCATACCAAAACCAACTGTAACACTCCAGATTACGGCAGGTTTGCTACTCCTTTATCGTTAATAATCGAACGTAAATAATCGAAGTAATTTGAGCCCCAAAACAGATTAGAGATTAGAATAACAAAAAAAAACAATGCTGGTACAGTCACTTTTGGAAACTTTTAACCGTTTAGTCTATTATGTACAGGTTTGTACAAACAGCTAGTCTAAATATTCCACCATCTACAATTAAGTTTGAATTAACCAATGGTTTCGAAATAGACTCATTGCTCAATAGATTCATTCGAACAAAACTCATTGCTTAAACAAGCAAATCTTTTAGATAGAATTAGAAATTTCTCAAATCATGAATGTCATAGTCCAAATCTTTTTAAATGCTTATCTTTGCCTTTGGAAATATCTTTGGAATGGCCTTCCACATCACAAATTTCGATATGCAACTTCATGTCGCATGTTGTGGTACATCATAAACTTATTAACAGTCGATGTTGACGTATCGTATCAGCATATTCGTTGCTTCGATCATTGACTTCATGATCAAGGTTCGCTTTGGAGAAATGAGACTTGTGGATTCACTAGCAGTAAATGATCAGGATAGAGTGTAGGCCACAGAGTGGTGCAAACTTTTGGAAACTACAATTATCGTGGGTTTAATGATTTCGGCCGTATTACGGTTTTAACTGCGAACAATAACCTACCAGGATTCGATGGCGCAGATTCAGGATATAGGCTCCTGAAGCTATATATGCACAACATCGATATTGATGGTTGCACTGCTGTATGCTACTCCGCCTGATTCGTGTTGCAGTCGAATATTTTAAAACGTTTATAGCAACAAAAAGCACAAAACTCATTACTAGCTATTTACCATGATATCACATTAGAGCACTATATATACGACATTATACATTAAGCTATAATTTGCATAAATTTTTCCATTGAAGCATAATAATTTCAGATAATTATGATTATTAAGGACACATCGGGACAACAATGAATGCCACCATCGTGTAATGCCTATTTAAACGGCTTGCGATTACATCTGTTTGTTTGTGTTATAGGGCAGATAATGTCATATTGTATGGTGGCTTTTAAAAAGCTGTGCAAATTATCTTGTATACGGTTAGATGAAAAGCTTATATAAACCTCAAATGGATTTCCACATTTTTTTTTTTTTCAATTTATGATTATTTTCTGTTTTGTCGTTATTCCAGTAAATAAAATATGATCACGAAATGTCGTGACCAAATTAAATAATAAAAATAAATAATTTATAAAAATTCATCATTGACATAAATTGATTAGAATCTGATTAGAGTTATGTACACACACACACACACACACTCTATGTACAGTGGAAAAAATGTAAATTACCTTTAATTGTCGCGCTTTGGAATATTATTTGCTTGACAGCTTTTTCAGTTTATGCTTTAATAAATTCGGCCCAATTAGGTGTACACATATAACACATGATACGTGTACATTGGTCATAAATATAAAAAAATTAATTATAATTCGAAATTAATTTAATTTATTATTTATTTCAATTATGTTCATATCCACATATGTACTAACTAAATATGCGTGCCTCATACATCGATAAAACTATATATGGTCGTCTGTGAACAGTGTTGGGGTGAACATGAATTCACATGCAGTGGGACGGATATTGAATATCAGGCCAAGCCGCCCTAAAAACACTACAGATTATATGGATATTAGACCCCACGAATATACACTGGATACCATAATGTAGAATGGCTAGATACCTAATGTACTTTTATCTCAGTACGAGACTCTTACATTTCGTTCCGTTCCGTCTGAGTAGTTCACTTTTAAGAATATAGTAGTCCTGTTCGCACCTTCAACTTAGCATTTGGAGTTTCTTGTTTAACTCCAGGTATAAATGATGCAATAGTTTGTGCATGGTGAAATATTATGAATCAGGCTCGTAACCAATTCATCATTCCGTTCCGTCAATTATGATATAATATGTCATAATGTCGCGTCGATCTCGTTTTGTCTGAGAGTCAAAACGAGATCAGAAAAAAGAAAGCCGCCTTTACTGACGAAACGTTACATCGGTATATAGCCTAACACTAAAATGATGCATATGACAAACCTCAAAAGCATAATTGGCGAGGGTATTAAATCTTCATTAGAAGCTTTGATTGACTTCACTATTGGTAGGTGAGATTGATGGTAACACAATGGGATAGTGCTGGTCTAATTAGGCACTACAACCTTTTAGCAAGATATTATTATTTTTTTTTGTGGGAAGTACTGATCGGCATTCTAATTTGTACACAAAACGCCATGTTGGATTTTAAAAAATTCGAACCCTCATTTAAGTACTCAGTTATTTTTATTCATTATCCAAGTACTCATCCGCATAACTATATAAGAAGGCATGTCAGTGAGGCACCAGGATTTTTAGATGTTTATCACAACCTCAATGCAGTAAAATAATGCAAGCTGCGGGTTGTACCTTAAAAAGGCATAGATGAAATCTGATCATGGTTAAATATGACCAGTGCATAAACTTGAGTTTCAGGACTTGTATAGCTTTATAAGCTTTATGTAGCTTTCATCATCCTAGTGAATGACTATGCAATGTGTTATACTTAGATTTAAATCAATGGTTGTACTGCCTAATTCTGCATTTTTGCGATGCATTGATGATGTAGAAATGTAACTGGGTCAGCTTTTTAAAGAATCCCAGTCTTCATCTGCGCAGTTATGAAACTCAAAAGTCAGCCTAACTATTAGATTTTTGTCTGGCTTTTGCTCTATAACGTATTCCATCTGCCATTGATTGCCTTGCTGATTTAATGAGCTATTCCATTTACTGAGACTACCACCTTTACAGCACTCAACTTGAGTTGTATAACTAAACTTTGTATAGTCACAATAGTAAATTACAGGTTTGTTCAAGTTATATGGATCCGAAGTGAACCAAGTGAATCTGATGAAGTGGAAGATTTGTTTCCGGCTGAAAAAGGATAGGATAATGATGCCTCTCCTACAAGTCTACCATCATAATCAACAAACCAATAAAGCGACGATCGTGTGTCAACGAATACAAGACAAAAGTAGCCGTTGTCCTAGAATAATGAAAATTTGCAGAGTTATAACAAATTGTTTATTTACGAGGTTGTGTCTTGAAACCGATTCCACAAGTTATTTTACTAGCAATACCACTATATGCAATAACCCTTTAGGTAAAGTAAGAAATGTTTTGGTAGTAGGCAAGAGTAAAATCCGTGGCACAGTTATGTTTATGTTGGAAAGAATGATTACCAAATCAGACAGATAAACCCACACCAACCACAATCCATAGCACACAAATAGTGTACGATTTGGCTGAAAAACTGATATAATAGAACGAGAAAACTCGGTTGGCCCAAACGATTCTGAGGTAGGCCAATTACTGTTTAACCCATTTCGACGAAGTTCCAAACTGCAGAGATCACCAAAATCTTCAACTGAAAATATATTTCAGTGCGAAAAATAAACGCCGAGCTCCGCGAACAACTGAGAGAAATAAAAGTTTCACTGCTAAATTGAAAGAAGAATTTACAATTTTAAAGAAAGAAACAGAAGAGCTTAAGAAAGCTGTACAAATACCTGCAGTACTTGAGACGATACCTAAACCATGTGCATGAAGAAGAACTTGAAAGAGAAACTAATTGGGTCTTACATCAAATTAGAAGACCAAGTAAGAAAAGGAGAGCTTAATGCCCTCCAGAAATGGCAGAAAATGTACCTTTAATTTCAAAAGATGTTTCTAGAAGCCAGATAATATTTAAAAAACAACTGACTTCTAAAGAACAGCCATCTAAACCAAAAGTGATAGTACCTTCAATTAGCATCGTTTCAATATCTAATTACTCCACTATACAATTGGTTACGACAGCTGAGTATAAACTCGTATCTCTAAGCAAAACGAGATCGAAAAAAAGCAATGGGGTCTGAAAAATTATTGCGACGGACTCTAACACCTATAGAGCTACGAAGGTAAATTCCGAGGGATTTCAGTGGTTATCGTCCATTAAAGGTTATGGCTAAAGGTAATAAAGCCACCCAACCTGCGCAAAAGAGGAAATAATCGAAGTTTTCAAGCAAAAGGGTCATCAAATATTATAAACTGTAAACATCATAAAGGAAGAAAAATTTAGGAGTTTAAATCAAGAAAAGAAGGCTGTCACTATTTATGCTCACTTTTAATAACAAAGAAAAAGTGGAAGATGTGTATAATATCAAGGCAATACTTAACATAAGAGTTAAAATTGAGCCATTGAAACAAAATAGCAGTCACATACCGCAGTGCAAAAATGTCAAGTTTTAACCATACTCAGAAATATGCTAAGATGCTAGATGCGTTACGTGTGCTGGTAAACATCACGCTCAAGTATGGCTGGTTGGTAAAGCGCATGTTCCTACAAAACGGAAAATTACAGTGGGTGTGAAATAGCTAAGGTGCTACAGAGATTAAGAGTTAAAAATACAGTAACTCCGGAAAAACTTATCAAGCTTCTACCAAAGAGGAACCAAAAAAAACGGGAGAATGGAAACTTTACTCGCAAGTGATAATGCCGAAATCAATAATTAGAAGGAGCACTGAGGGTACAGTCGTGTTTCAAAATATACTAAAAGCATGGAACCACTTAACATTGAACTAGCTAAACAAGAGAAATGTCTTGAAACCCTAAATAATAGGCTAGACAAGCAAGTCTCTTTAATAGAATGGCATCCATCTCTATAAAAATATCTCAAAAAGCAATAAATAAAACATAAAGAATAGTAACCTGGAATGCAAACGGGCTAATGCAATATCTTCCACTTCCAGAACTAGACGTTTTCTAAATTCCAAGAATATGCCTAGTATCGGAAACCCATATATAGGATCGTCAGTGGTAATTAAAGAAAACATCAAACATTATATAGATCTTAAAATTGAAGAAGAATTTATGCAATTAGTCACAATAAAAGTATATACATATAAATAACAACAAATAATATAGCGTCTTGTCAACATATGACCCTCCAAGATGCTAAAGGAAGACTATTTCACATTATTTAAATCACTTGGATCTTTTTACATAATCGGAGGTGATTTGAACGCAAAGAATACATACTGGGGATCAAAAGTAACCTCTAAAATAGGAAGAGAGTTGTTTGCAGCGGGACAATAATGCAGCTGCAAGTTTCACTCCGGAAATCAACCAACATATTGGCCAAAGGAAAGAAACAAATTACCCGATCTTATAGACAAGAATTACATATACCCAAAAATCAGGGAGATTGTTAAGAAACCTAGTCCACCCTGGCCTTGGTAGCAGCAAAACGAAAGCTAGAAAAGCTTGACAAAGGAATTCTGAGCGCCTGAATATAAAACTACTCTAAACTTTTTGTCCAACAAAACTGAATCCATTAATAAATACCTAAGTAGCTTGTCAGGGGAAAAAGATACCGAGTACTACCAGTGGAAAGCAACAAACATGTTAAAACGACCTAAACTTCAAATGCCTCCAGTTAGAAACGACGATAATAATAGACAATAATAGAAGAACTCGAAAACGTACCGATTGTACACACGGCGTAATATTAAACTTGGTACAGTGTTCCGTTCCACCAGGGAACGTGTTTGATTCATTGCTTTTATTAGTTTGGAACTTTATATATATATATATATATATATATATATATATATATATATATATATATATATATATATATATATATATATATATATATATATATATATATATATATATATATATATATATATATATATATATATTTATATATATATATATATGTGTATGTTGAACACTCAAGGGACTAAAAAATGTGTCCAACATAGGGAGTTGTCCAAGTTATAGAAACATTCCCAAAATTTTAAAAATTACATTTTGCTATAGAATGAACAAAACAACTTCATTTCTTATTAAAGTATCAGGTGCCTATACCATATTTCAAAAAAATATACTAACATCAGTTATTCTTCATCTGAAAAAAATCTGAGATTATTGTTTGAGACTTTCGAGTTTTAAGAAAGAAATCATCAAACTTTTCTTCAATTTTCACAATATCTTGAAATATTGCTGGCATGGAATTTTACTGCAAATCTTTTCAAGTCTGAAACATATTTAAGAGCATCCTGTAACGACATTTTGTCGGTTTCTTGGATTAATTCATGGGTTTCTTCTTCGAGTTCCTCTACCTCATCTTGAGCAATTATTGAATTTAAAATGTCGATTTCATTTGGTTGGCAACAAATTGCAATGTCATTATCTGTAGTCATATATTGCTCAAACTCTGTGGTCGGAATTGGCAATAATGGATTCAGAATAGCTATAAAGAATGTTTTTGCTCAAATGTTGTGTCGTTCGCCGATGGTTGAATTATGAATCCTGCTTTTCGGAAACAATTAACAGCAAAATCATCCGAAACTTGATTCCATTACAAGTTAACCCAAGAAATCGCATCTAATACGTTAATTTTATTGGATAGGTCTGTCGAAGTAAACGATTTCGTCGACACTAAGCTCCAACTGTTTTAAGACACTTTTTAATAGATGGCTCCTGTAGTTGCTTTTAAAAACCTTGATTATGCATTGGCCAAGAGGGTGAATGACCGAAGTCATTCTTAGCGGTAGAAAGCGAAGCGCAAAGTTAGTTTAACCTTTTACATCAATGTGAGCTAATCAGTGGTCGACAGTTAATGAATATTGCGTTTGGCTGTGCGCATGATGTCGTCAATACAAGATTTTGCTTTTTGTATTATGAAATTGCGTAAAAAAAATAAGTGTTTTGCAAAAACAGAGAGCCAACATATAGAGTAAATGTACCAAGCAAAATTGTTTTATCGTCAAGAAAATTTGTCCAACATACAAGTTAAGGAGGTTGTCCAAAATATAAAGGTAAATTCAATTTAAAAAATAAATCCATGTGTTTTTGAAGGGACTTTAAGAAATGTCCAATATATAGAAATGTCCTAGTTAAAGAGGTGTCCAACTTTGGAGGTTTAACTATATATATATATATATATATATATATATATATATATATATATATATATATATATATATATATATATATATATATATATATATATATATATATATATATATATATATATATGTGTGTGTGTGTGTGTGTGTGTGTGTCTGTAAAATCGAGACTTGATTATCCAGGTTGCCACAGTGGGTGCATTACGATCACATAACATCCAGTTTAATATTCTAGTGACATCCAAATCAGGCAATTCTTGTGTTAGATTCTCACGCAGTTCCATTATCTCGTTATCAATCGTTTCACTTTCATTTTCTATATATATCTTGATTCAAAATGTTTCCACAAGTATTTTTAAAACACTAGGCGAAACATCAGCCCACTCACTGAATAAACACCAAATGACATCTTTAATACTAAATGATGATTTTTGAAACGCACTAACATCTGACGGGTTTTCGGAGTTCATAAATTTTCTCATAAAATATTTTCTGTAGTGACACTTAAAACTTCTTATTATGCCTTGATCCATTGGTTCAATCAATGCAATGCAAGTCGGTGGTAAGTATTTTACAATAATGTGATTTTTCCTAAATAAGTCCTCATCGGGATGAGCGGGACAGTTGTCCAATAGCAGTAATATTTTTCCACTATCTCCCAGAACATTTTTTTTGCAATGATTTCGTGCCTGTAATGCAAAGCTATTGTTGAACCAATCCAAAAATATATTTGGCTTAACAATGTGTGTCTTATTTGCTTTATAAGTAACTGGAAGATGCTTTACGTTTTTAAATGCTATTGGGTGGACACTCTAACCAATTACAAGAAGCTGGCATTTATGAGGTCCAGCCGCATTAGCACAAATTAAATCTTTAAAATATTTCCTAGAACACCACTAAGATGAAAAGGTATTTGGAAACGATTGACCATTGGCTGAAAAGGGTATAGTTTTTAGAATAATGTGAAAATATTTAATTCGTAAAACAACTAAAATTTCGGAATGTTTTTTAATAATGTATCTGAATGGGGTTTCATGGCAACGTTCACTATTCGCACAAACCGCTTGGGAGGTGAAGTATTGAACACTAAATAGCAATTACCTAATGGTATAGTACTGATTATTTATTTGATGAAACAAATCAAATTCTTGTTGTACGTTGGAGTAATAATAAAGAAATCACAATAATCACAATCACGACCAGTTACTCAGGCAAATATTATTGCAAACTATAACCGGTGGATGGGTGGAATTGATCGACACGACAACGCAGCTTCTTACTACCGCGTTACAACCTGAGGCATAAAATAGTGATGGCCACCCTGGATTGGTGGATTGAACAGTGCAGTAGTCAACGCTTGGAAGCTCCATTGCTTGGTCGCAAAGGAGCTGAAACGCAAGCCAATGTCTCAAAAAACTTTCAAAATTGCACTTACCGAAGTATTGCTACTTACGACTGATTCAGTGCCAGATTCAGCTAAGACCGATACACATTTCAGAATTTTGTATATCATATTCGGTCATTGGTCGATTTTTCGACCACCCATTTTCTCGAAAACGGTATGTCGGATTTTTTTTTTTATGATTTCTCAATAGGTATGTTCTAATTGCACATCATATTAAAGTTCATCGAAAATTTTAATGAAATGAGGTACCGGCTGGAAATGACTTTCTGTTTCTCAACGCCACGTAAAAAATCTGTTTCAGAGTAGAATTTCTTAATTTATTCTTTACTTTTTTTAAATCATAGACCATTTGTAATCCGATCTCATCATGCACTCTCGATTCTAATGCATTAATTATATTAATCTTTTCAGTTATTTTTAAAACTTTTCGAGTGGCTTTTTTCGCCGACTTAAAACACTTCAAACCCTTAACTTTCTTCAAACAAAGCTCCTAGATATACAAGCGGCACACATCGGAATTGAGCTTAAAAAGTGTAAACCCTGTATTTACTAACATATGAATAAGTTGTGACGTCATGAAAAAAGAAGAAAATCGCCCTACATTTCAACACTATTACTACAAAATTCGTATAGCCAAGAAAAAACCAAAAAAAAAATTGTTTTTCTTTGCTGTCAAAAATTGTTATCAAAATATTTATAGGTTATACCCGTCCGTAGACAATAATATATTATGTATTATAATATTATAAAACATTTACGTTATAATTCATAATAATTAATATTGTATCAATTTCGGCCTGTACATAGATAATATGTTAATGATGCCATATGTGAATGTGATTGGTGATATGTTCAAATGTTATTATCTATTGATTTTAGAATTGTGGAAACCTCAATATTCGTGATAATGATCGCCACGGTTATCTACATTGGCCCGTGTTGAGCCCACTACAAATAGAGCGCCTGCTCTAATCTATTACAAATTAAGTTCGTTAAATAGTACTTTGACTTCACCGGTAGCTTTAATACGTCGTGTAACAGAATTAATGCGACTATATAATGGTATGTTAAAAGCTTCGACAAAACCTAATGTGATTCTGAGATTGAATTTAATTTTCAGTGTATTGGAAATTTAGTTTTTCGGCCGAAATTGTTATATAGGAATTTCTGTTTGAAAACAAATGCAATTGTTCGTTCGTAGATATCTTTGGATTGCCTTGGTGGTGGGTATTTCTTATATTTTCAACCAATGTGTTGTGATGTTTAATAAACGACTTTTAGGCCCGTGCACATTTCAGCTAAGCTAAGCGATGTGAGCTATGTGCGTAGCTCTTAGTTGTAAATAAAGAGTTTTATATGGAACGTTGCACACTTGAGCTAAACTATGCGAGCTACGTTTTCTGTTTTGAGCGATGCAAACTAACTTAGCTCGAGTTGTCTTTGCATTGCAAATGTCAGCTATATCGCTCACACATACATTGATTTTATTTTTTTATACACAAAATATTTTTATATACAATATTTTAACAGATAACTTGTAGCATTTTATTTACACATGAATGTATGTGTGAGCGATGTTATAGCTGAAGTGTACAGCGGTAGGAACTAGGCGAGCTAAACTAACCTAACGAGAACTATTTTTCTCGCTTAGCTTAGCTGAAATGTGCAACGGGCCTTATGATGCCATCGTGTATGTAGCACATGAAGTATAACAAATAAATAGAAACAAAAAAATTCAAATGTTGGATAATAGATGGCATATATAAATCGTACATTAATAATATAAATCGTATTTATTGATATTTTAAAATATCAATAAATACGATTTATATTATTAAAGTTATTAAGTGCCATCTATTATCCAACATTTGAAGTATCGGTTTCTTTTTCGTAGTTCATACGTCATTGATCTCGTTTTATATATTTTTATACGGCGTTAAGAACCAATTATAACATAAACATGTATAAAAATTGAATAAATCAAACCGTTTTTATTTTTATCATAACTATTAAACTAATTCATATTTCCATTTGATTTCCATATATGTTATATGAAAATGTTTTATTTAAATATTGATATAAAAGTAATTTTTGCTTTCAGTATTTTTCATTCATCAAAATTGAGCCAAATATCTTCAATTTTACATGAGTTCTTGTGGAACGTATCAAAATCTATACCCCTTATAAAAGCTCTATAAATTTGAAGGGTCTTTATGTTTTGCTTGTATTATTTAGGATGCTTTGCTTCAAATATATCACTACTATCCTTAATTTTCTACAAATATAGTTCAAATATATATGTATATATATATATATATATATATATATATATATATATATATATATATATATATATATATATATATATATATATATATATATATATATCGATATGAGTCTCCGGGGCAGTACACATTAATCGAAACATATACATACTACTATTGTGAGCATGTACACTAATATTGTGAGCATGTCGTCAAACTTGCTCGAATAACTGGGCAACTGGGTATAACGTTATGTAAGAATACTATTATAACGAAGAGTGTACGTTAGGAACCTAAATTATGGCCAAAACATGGTTCCCCACTCCTCTCAGGTCGTATATTTCGATTTGCTGGAACAACCAAAATTCAATCGATTTTGTACATGCATTCACCTATCCGATCTGATCAACAATATTATTTGATTGTCGATTAATTGAGATTTTAATTTTATTAGTTCGATATGATATAGTATTTGACTGAGTTACAAGCAGAGCGTGAAATGTTTGTTTAATTTAATTCCGACAATCATTAGACGTTATTTCGAACGAGTCGTTCCTAATAAATAATGCTAAACTGCACATATACAACAAAAATGGATCGTAAATCAACCGTACAGCTTAAATAACTTAAAAATTAATGTAATTATTTTTATTTTATTTTATTTTATTTAAACAAAAAAAAAACAAAGTGCAGCAAAACTAACATATATTATGCATATTATAACAATAAGACAGATCAATAAATTTAAAAAAAAAAATTATACGTATTTTTGTTGGTAAGCTTGCCGTATTGTTTGCCAACCAATTTTTATAATATTTATTTATTTATTTATAGTTATTAGAGCAAATATTACGTAAAAGTTTATAATCGTATTTTCGATTTTTTTGTTTGGTTTCATGTTACTGTTCCATACGATGTGTGCACATTTTTTATGCTACTCTATATAGAAGCTTTCAAAATGAGCTTTCTTGTCGTATTCGATATTTGCCATGAAACGTTGATTCAATAATATATACAACGATTCTTTACACTCTATACTGTCGAAGATAAACGAGACATTTATCTAAGATGGTGGGATTATGAAATCCAGTCCATAATTACAGTGGCGGAGTGTAAATATTTAGGTAACTTTTTCGAGCAACAATGGTAACCTGAGAGCTGGACTTAAACCAGGTGTGGCAATTTTGCTCATTAGCCTCAATCCGTCAAGTCAAAAATTACCATATTGTGTGCTCCATATAGCGTTCAAACTGTCTATATGTATGTGGATTTGTTGTGCTACTCAATATCAAAGCTTTAAAAAAGAACTTTCTTGACGTATTCGATATGTGTCTTTAATCGATGATTCAACAATATATACAAATGCTTCAACGATTCCTTACACTCTATACTGTCGAAGCAAATCGAGACGTTCAGCAAAGAGGGTGGGATTATACTAGCCTATAACTCAAACTCATAATTATAGGAGCAGAGTGTACAACTTAAGGTAACTTTTTCGAGTATTGATGGTTGAACAACTCTGCATCGCTAATTATGCTGCGAAATGATGGGAGAAATGACCAGGTTTTTCCGAATAGGAATATTTTCAAAAGACGCTCATTTCGTAATTTTAGAAAAAGCTCTATTACATCATTGAAAGAGATATTGCCCTGTATAATGATTAACCAGAGCATTCTGATCCTCACAAACTTAAGCGATACCTAGGAGTCTTTGGCCATTTGAGATCTGAAATTATGGCACAATACGAAACTCAATGCATTCTAATCTTGTATATATAGTCTTATATGCCATAATTGTATTAAACATGGTTAAGTAGCCGCAAGTTCAGGGGTAGATTTTCTGGAAGTTTCTCAGATAGAAACAATATTTTTTTGTGTTTAAAATAAGTTTCTGATCACTCTCGACGTCATAGTAAAATTTTGATAAGACAGACCATGGGATTGGTAGATTAGCTCCTTTAGTGCTGCACTGTTTCCATAGTAATAGTCCTAATAACTTTGAGCCATCGTTAAGAGCTTGTACATCCATGTTTGGATCAATTATGAATAATAGTTCCCATTGAGAGCTCAGTAGTCAAAGGTACACAGTAGTGGTCTTGATAGAGTCTATATCCCTAATTAAGTAGCAGTTGTACATATGTACAATGTCCTCGCGGTGACTACTGGTAACTAAGGTTACTAGCCCCAAATATATCATTTAGTCGACATCATCATTCCTTGATAATCGAAGGATAGTGACGTTTCTAAAAAAATCGAAACCTATAGAGGATATTCGAAATTCAGAACAGGTCTAATCAAAAGGCATGTCTGGTAGATTAGCTTAGTGAGGACAGATTCTCTGGGTATCAATGTACTATCCCTGGTGACTATGACAATTTCTAGGATGAGTAAATTATCTCAAACTCAAATTGTATTTCGTTTTTTACTAGACAGCACTGAGCACTTATCAAGTGGCAAAATGAAGATGTGGAAGTGTTAATATGGAGGGTTTCGTGGGGAGTGAAGAAAATCACCCTTTTTAAGACTTTATGTAAACCTTGTATTCACCGAGGTAGTTTAGAATAGAAACCACAAATTGTAAATTTAGCTCGTAGAGCTGGTGGGGTCCATAAAGCTTCTGCAAAAGTCATTTGCTGCTAGTCCTAGCCTGCTCACATGTTCTCCAAGTAGGCAGTGTCGTGTGAATACTCCCACGATCGTTTTAAATTCACGTTTTCAGTACATGAGAGGGTGTTCATCCATCTTTCGTTCGCTGTGTCTGTTGCCTTGTTTAGCACAGTCTTGAGTCCCTTAATGAGTATCCCAACTTTGCCCTTTCCGGTAGCAGTTGGAAAGTTGTACCCTGCCTCGCTAGTTCGTATGCCCTGCAGCTTTCCATGATCTCTGAGTGGTCAGGAACCCAGACTATCTGAATGTTGAAATGCTCACTCATCTCATTAATAGACAAATGGCAACCCAACGCCACTCTAGACGTCAGAGAAACAGGATCCAGCGACTTTTGCCGCCTGAATGTCCATATAAATCGTGATTTCAGTCGAGGATAACTCATTATGTCTTAACCAATGCAGGACCTCCTCAATCGCTATCACCTCTGCCTGGTACATGCTGCAGTAATCAGGGAGACGAACTCCCTGATTACTAGCTATATGTATTTCCAATTTATCAAAGAAGACTCCAGCTCCTAATTTACCGTGTTGCTTGGAGCCATCTGTGAAGAACTGCAATGCTTCCGTTTCCGCAACTGATCCGCTCCTCCAAGATTCTCTTGAGGGGCAGGTAGTTCGGAATCTTTTCTCGAAGCACAAAGTCTGTGTAACGTACTCAAGATTCGCCAGTTCTTTTTTTAGTAATCTAATTATGGTCGAGTGTCCTGTCTAAAGACATTTCCACTGAAATATGGCTGATAGTCGGGAGGTCGTTATCGCCGTAATCTGCTTACCATTAATGTCTGCGGGGAGAAGGTGAAACATGGCCTCCGAGGCACGTGGTGGTGTTGTATATCAAGAGCTGGCCACCACACGCTTACCTCATACATAAGTACAGGAAGTCAGTGAAGTTAGCCCGAACTTTCAGCCCGAAATTTTTGGTTTGTTTCTTTGCTAAAATGTATGTCTATCCCGAAAAAGTGTAATTATTTAAAAAATGTAGCCTCATCCCGAATCGAATTTAATACATTAAAAATTTCAAACCAAAAAAAATATTAAACTGAAATAATTGAGAAATATAAATTTAAAAGAAAAATTCAAAAATAATAAGAAATGCGTTTCAATTATTATTTTTAAAAAACATTCCGTGTACTTTTTTAATCATTGGTAAACAAAGATGTATACCTTAGATCAAGAGTAAAAACCACTCGTCAGATAAAGCCAATATGAAAATGTTACCTTTAAATTGCCCGGTTCATATCATGAAGATACAATACAGTTTCATTACGTCATATATTACCCTTATTTAGTGTAGTGTATGATAATTGGTCAAATTGTACATTTCTACTGGCTTTACTAGAGATAAACCCTCATAGTGGCATATGTGCACAGATAGGTCATTATGTTGGCCAGGTATCCTAAAAATCCCAGGTCCATATCATGAAGATACAATACAGTTTCATTACGTCATATATTACCCTTATTTAGTGTAGTGTATGATAATGAATCAAATTGTTAAATTTCTACTGGCTTTACTAGAGATAAACCCTCATAGTGGCATATGTGCACGGATAGGTCATTATGTTGGCCAGGTATCCTAAAAATCCCAGGTCCATATCATGAAGATACAATACAGTTTCATTACGTCATATATTACCCTTATTTAGTGTAGTGTATGATAATTGGTCAAATTATAAAATTTCTACTGGCTTTACTAGAGATAAACCCTCATAGTGGCATATGTCCACAGATAGGTCATTATGTTGGCCAGGTATCCTAAAAATCCCAGGTCCATATCATGAAGATACAATACAGTTTCATTACGTCATACATTACCCTTATTTAGTGTAGTGTATGATAATGGATCAAATTGTAAAATTTCTACTGGCTTTACTAGAGATAAACCCTCATAGTGGCATATGTGCACAGATAGGTCATTATGTTGGCCAGGTATCCTAAAAATCCCAGGTCCATATCATGAAGATACAATACAGTTTCATTACGTCATACATTACCCTTATTTAGTGTAGTGTATGATAATGAATCAAATTGTTAAATTTCTACTGGCTTTACTAGAGATAAACCCTCATAGTGGCATATGTGCACGGATAGGTCATTATGTTGGCCAGGTATCCTAAAAATCCCAGGTCCATATCATGAAGATACAATACAGTTTCATTACGTCATATATTACCCTTATTTAGTGTAGTGTATGATAATTGGTCAAATTATAAAATTTCTACTGGCTTTACTAGAGATAAACCCTCATAGTGGCATATGTCCACAGATAGGTCATTATGTTGGCCAGGTATCCTAAAAATCCCAGGTCCATATCATGAAGATACAATACAGTTTCATTACGTCATATATTACCCTTATTTAGTGTAGTGTATGATAATGGATCAAATTGTAAAATTTCTACTGGCTTTACTAGAGATAAACCCTCATAGTGGCATATGTGCACAGATAGGTCATTATGTCATTATTAATAGGGGTAATATATGACGTAATGAAACTGTATTGTATCTTCATGATATGGACCTGGGATTTTTAGGATACCTGGCCAACATAATGACCTATCTGTGCACATATGCCACTATGAGGGTTTATCTCTAGTAAAGCCAGTAGAAATGTACAATTTGACCAATTATCATACACTACACTAAATAAGGGTAATGTATGACGTAATGAAACTGTATTGTATCTTCATGATATGAACCTGGCAATTTAAAGGTAACATTTTCATATTGGCTTTATCTGACGAGTGGTTTTTACTCTTGATCTAAGGTATACATCTTTGTTTACCAATGATTAAAAAAGTACACGGAATGTTTTTTAAAAATAATAATTGAAACGCATTTCTTATTATTTTTGAATTTTTCTTTTAAATTTATATTTCTCAATTATTTCAGTTTAATATTTTTTTTGGTTTGAAATTTTTAATGTATTAAATTCGATTCGGGATGAGGCTACATTTTTTAAATAATGCCACTTTTTCGGGATAGACATACATTTTAGCAAAGAAACAAACCAAAAATTTCGGGCTGAAAGTTCGGGCTAACTTCACTGACTTAGTACAGGTCTTACTATGGAAGTGTATAGCCAGTGTACCAGCTCCGGCGTCAGCCCCTATCTCTTTCCGATGGCGTTCCTACACGAGTACAATGCTATATTGGCCTTGTTTATTCTTTCCAAAATGTTGTGCTTTCAACTAAGCTAACTGTCCAACATTACGCCTAGAAATCTAACCTTGTCAGTAAAAGCTAGTTTCCTGTCATTTAAGAGAGGTGGTTCTACTACCGGGATTTTACATTTCCTAGTTAATAGTACCAGTTCAGTTTAGGATGAATTGCCAATCCACATCTGATGACCCAGCTCGTAATAATTAGGAGTGCATTTTGGACTAGTTCCTTCACATGCTCAAATATTTTTTCCAGAGATAGCTAATCAATCACTCCCATCTCCTCTGTCTCCAGCTTTAACAGCAACCCATTGATTGCTATGTTCCAGAGAAGAGGAGACAAGACACCTCGATGAGAGGTTCCCTTAGTCACCCTCCTCCATTGTCCTTACATTGTTAAAGGCGCAATATCTAGGAACGCCACCATACAAAACTCTTGCGAGAATATTGATTTTTCAATTTTACTTAACAGAGCATGCAGAGCTGTGTCCATAGACTTCCCTTTACAGTAAGCATGCTGAGACTGGGCCCAGTCACAATGCTTAATTTTTTAAAGTGTATAGATATCCATCAGCCTTACCAAGGTTTTCAGTCGGAAGGATGATAGAGTTAATGGTCTTAAGTCCTTTGAGTAGCCATGTGAGGATTAATCCGCTTTCGGAATTAAGAACACTCTGACCTCCACCCACCCCACGGAATACAAACCAGCTTTAAACACGCTTTGAAGATTACTTCCAGCCAAGGGAGGATAATCTTCGAGTTGTTCTGAATATCCCCGGGAATAATTTGTTCGGGACCATCAGATTTATAAGGTTTGAAATCCTTTAAGTGCCTATAGGATCCGTTCTTTGGTTACGATATCCTTTGTCCGGGCTCGATGAATACTAGTCTCTGTTGAGTCGTCGAAGCTTCCTGGAAAGTGGGTTTTGATGAGAAGTTTCAAAGATTCCTCACTAGAAGCAGTCCAGGTTCCACTCAATTTCATTAAATAACTGGGTTTTGGGGAGGATTAGTGGACAGTGTCTTCCTAAGACGAGAGGTCTTGGAGACTTCCTCCACTTTATCGCAGAAGAGCCTCCATGACCTCCGTTGTGCTTTCCTCAATTCTTTTGTGTATACTTAAAGGTCCTCCAGGTCGATTATTTTGTGAACTCGTAAATTAACTGTTTTCTCATTCCAGACTTCATACCAAAAGATTTAGCATTGTAAAATATGTACCACTCGACTTGACCCCCCCATTAAAACCATCACCTTAGTACGGATTTTGATAGTGTTGACCAGACGTTTGAGATAGATTATGATGAGTGTCATCTTCGATACAAATCTTTAAAATGCGGATTAAAATAAATGGTACAGAGATCATCTAATTTGTCATGTTAGTGCTAAGTCCCAAAGGCAGTTTGTATTTGGGCCCGATAACGTTTTCCATGCTACTCCAGAGCGAAAGGTGGAAAAAAAGTACTGCCATCTTTTGGTGGGTACTGATTTTACACTAATAAGTGTCACATGACATAGAGAAGGAAATGCTTCATTAAAATATCAAATTTATATAAAACTTTTAATCGAAAATTTAATTAATTACATTTTATATGTGTCGTTACGTTTACAAACAAAGATCCGGTAAATTTAGCCAACAACAATAACACTACAGTAAAGTTATCATAATTATATTAAAAAATAAATTCGTAATCTTAAATCTCGTCGTATTGTTTGTAGTACGTTTATGTATGTGTGTGTGTGTGTCTTTATGTCTCAACACAAGTAAAAAAAATAAATAATTTATTTAATTTTAATTATAAATTCATTCGAAACGTCTTACGTACACTAATTAAATAAGAAAATGTGTTTATGATTAAATGAGTCACGTATATTGTTGTAATTATATAATTATCATTGTCACACAACCACACACACACATACACATATAATGATCATATTGAAGATCATATATATGGATGTCTTTCGGTTTTGTCTTAATACCAGATCTAACTCACAGCATAATCATATTGTTATACTGCATCTCGTTGGTATATAGTTGCCACATTACCCGTTTGGTTTACGCAATCAACACATATAGCTCTAATTTATGTTACTCTTAAGTTCGAAAGACAATAATTTTATCTTTCATTAACATCATTCTTGGTTTATGTAAGATTTTTGTTTTGTTGTTTCGTTTGCAACCGACAACAACAAAGTAAAGATTTCGAAATTGCTTGGAAAAAAAAATTACAATCTGTCGATAGTTTTATACTGTCGTGTCTAATTATGTTACTTTAATTATTGGTTTTTAACTATTTACCTCATTTAAGTATACGTTCATAATTATTAAGAGATAGCGGTACGTACATATAGATGTGATTTAGAGGACTATTGTTAATTTGTTGTATAAATAAAGACAATTTGCTGAAACGATGGGGTAAGAAATTTTGAGATATAGGGTGCTGAAACTGGAAGTATAGTGTTATATTCTGTGGAGTCCCGAGAAATCCCAGATGCCAGGAAAAACACTTATAAAGTGGAAGTCATTCGTCACCGTCAGCCAATGGCACGTCTCCAAGGCTTACTCATCTGTAAGACTAAACTTGGCATTTAGTCGTCGTTTCAGTGGTTCTTCGGGTCACTTTTATCGTTACCTTTTTGCAAATCTATCTTTTATCGAGTGTGCTTATATTTCACCATTTATTGGACACAACCAAATATAGTCAGGCATTTTACCTAAATTACTATTCGTCTTAAAACCATCGATATTTCAGGTTAACACCACTTAACACAGATTTTTAGGTGATTAAACTGTCAAACCTGCTCTTCTTGAAAAACTGAAAGAATTCATATCGCTGTCGCATTATTAACTCAATTCACTGTTAATAATCGCTCCTTCCTCAATTTAACGAAGTTATGCTGTTATCCGACGAGCTGTCCCCTTTTAAGTGGATCCGGGTTCAATGAGTTAACCCTAATGGTTTGTCTTCTCATTTCTTCTAAACAGATTCAACTATTTCATTTGTACAATGTTCCATGGTTGCTTCTCTCAGAAAAAGTTTCTTGTGTTAGAGCTATTACCATCCAGGTGGCGCCGTGGTTAAAGCTGCGACAAATGGAGCGGGAGATACCGGGTTCATATCCCGATAGAGGCAAGATGAAAAAGGTACTTTTCACCATCGATCGTTTGGGCGGTGTGATCGGTGGTGTGAATGATCATATCTATGGATCCCCTGTTGAGTTTAGTACTAAAGGCTGGATGGATCTACGTAAACCAGACCTATAGCCGTACATCTAAGACCCTGTGGTATCACAACGGACCGCCGCCGGTTTAAGTGTGCGGTAGCAGCCACTCAGAAAAAAGAGCTGTTGGTGGAAGGTTGTTTAACAACTTCTTCATTACTAGCGCACGTGACTGTTCCATATTTGTTTACGTTGACTCTGTCATATATTTCTATACGGAACATTACCGTTTACTTTTGAATAGTTCGCGTGTAAAAGCGCTGTCAAACAAGAAAGGCTTCGCTGGTTCTTATCATACCGCCGCTGATAACATACATTACGAAAGTAGCCAATTCATGATTAATCCGAAATCTAAGGATCCATTATCAAATTGTCAGCATCATCGTATCTTTTTGATTCGTGCTCAGCTGATCCCATGCGATTGTTAAACATTGAAAACACCTGCAATAACCAATGGATATTGCACCAAATTCTTGAGATCATGTCTGAGATCAAGGTATGCAACATCTATGTATTGCCCATATTTCAGCACTTTCAGTGAACAAATGAATTCAATACTCAACCCTGTGTCTCCACATGGGCCAGTCAACTTAACGTTCATCCACATAAAACTATGTTGACTACTATTGCCTTAAAAATTGATAGTTCATCAGAGTGACCATCCAAATATAACGAGTGTTCCAACCTGAAGATAAAAGTTAATAGAACCGCGTGCTTGTGTATATGAGCGATGTACTCAGGACTATGCCTAGGATAGCCTAGCACGCGAGCAATAGTCTGAAAGCTCTAACCTATTTCCCTGTCTATAAACGACATGGCAGATCAGTTTTTGTGACGAGAAATAAAAAAGTAGACAAATTTGCTCGTAACAGCACAACATGTCGTCTCTAACTTACTTAAAACCTGTCATCGTCTTGCGAGAACCCGAATGAAGTATTTGGAAGCACCCCTTATAGTGACCTAATGGACCTCAGCAAAAATCACGTAGAGATATTCAAATTTTCATAAAAAGCATAGCATAGCTCGTGTAAAAAGAAGTAGTGCCTATGCCGCTCTCTTGGTAAAGCCGTAACTTAAGCTAATCTATATGTAACCTAAAGTTTGTGATGAAAATTAAGTGCACAGATGAGTCTATTCAAGATCTTAACTCTGGAGATTATATTTTATCTGACTCGTACTGCAATCCCGGACAAAGAAGTGGCTGCGAGCCGAGCCTTGAGACAAACCCTTGATACAAAGTACAAAAATAAGTAGGCTTGTAATAAAAAACGAAAATATTTACTCATCAAAACACTCAGTCTCACGAAGCATATGGCCAAACAATATCGTGTTGGCGCTTTAGAGTATGAAAAGGGCAAATCTAGTCCGGCTTACAAAAAGTCTATCTGACATACAAACGATAATATTGACAACGCTATGAGCGTAACCTATAATATAGCATAGGGCCGATTTTGACATGCCTGAGGGAAGCCATTGAATATCCTCAACTCAGATATACTAAGTAGCAGGAGCTACTTGATTCTATCGACCAAGAGAGATCCAATTTCTTTAACCAGGTCTAAAGCCTGGATTATTACACCAATAATATGCCCATTTTGAGACTACCCAGTGCATCAACACCGCTCTGCGATTTCCTTATGTGATCACACAGAACGGTTTCAATCCAATAAATTACTGTGCCGCAAAGACATGAGCAAGGCTATCATGGGTTGAAACCAAACCCGCATTTTTCTTAATTCCAGCATGGTCCGGCACTCATATATAAGTTATCTTATTCACAGTTCTAAAGTATCCCTGTTGTTAGCTGATCATTTGCCGTGTTCTATTGTATCCATTTCATCTTGAAATACGATGTTTACTCCCACGGGCTTGGATGTGATCGTGTCCAAAGATACCACTTCCTGTCCCATCGCTTTGATCCGTCCATACACCATACCTTAGACTTCTGTTCCAATTAAGGTCAGATTCTCTCCCGGGACTCATTTCATTTTCAATGCAGCCAAACCAGCATCCTTTGCTTTGTTCTTTATTAGTTAAAGTTCGCACATTTAACACATTAGTCTTTCGCCACCATACCTAAGAAACATACCTAACATGGTACATTCCGAAGTTTCGATGACGAGCGGTATTTGGCCAATGAAATGAGTACTGATGGTTTCTAGTCCCTTAATCGTAACCGGCTAATCTATGTAGACTTTGGACATACGGAAATGTTCCGGCTGGCCTCATCAAAATTTTGGTCGAGAACTGTGTATCGTTTGCAAGTTTTTTAAAAACCCAAAGTCTGAAACGGTGACGATTTGGTTGGTTGGCCGGCTTCAATTCTTGAACGAGTTGGATTTTGTATATGCTTTTAAACCAACATCCTGATGTAAAATACGCCGTGTTGAGATGGTTGATTTATGGTCGCATATTATCCAAAAGTTACGATTGGGTTTTAATTGTTTCGATGATATAGCGGATTGTTCTTACGGTAGGTCGATTATGTGGCCCATAAGTAGCTCTAAGCGCACAAAACACATTCCTCGTAAAACTGTGACGGTAACTCGTACGTCTTCTGTCATAAAGCCTACCGAAAAGATACTTCTAAGTGTATCACCCGTTTTAAGTGTTACTCGGTAGGCGCACTGGCAACGTTGCAGTTCCAGCACATCATGAGTCTAGTCGAAAGAGCATTGGTAGTATTTTTCACTTTTATTTCCAAAATTCTTAAAATATATCGAACCTTCTACAGGGTGGAGAAAACGTCGCGCTACCATTTTAATTGCGCGCCATCTTGGTTATGTAACGTTAAGTTCAGTTTCGCTTTAACCATTGTGTTGTGTAGACGGCCTAATTTTATAATGAATAAATAGATGCCACAATAACGAGCAGAAAAAGTGACAATATTTATTGAAAATAATCGTTCCATTATTGCCACTCAGCGGATATTGCGTCAAAAATATCCTAATCGTCCAGTGCCTCACAAAACCACAATTAATCGTTAACATGGGAATTTTCGACAGTACGGTACGGCAGCAGACAGACCACGTTCTGAAAGACAACGGACGTCTCGTAACGCTGACAATATGGCTCTGGTGTGCGATAGTGTTGTAGAATCTCCAGAAACATCTTTTCGGAGACGTTGTTCCCAGTTACACCTTTCTGACAGTTTAAGGCGAATTTTGAAAACTGATTTGAAAATGTTCCCGTACAAAATGCAATTACTGTGAAAGTTGTCTAAGAAGTAATCCTGCGGGACCGCGTAGCAATTAACGGCTCAGAAAACTTTTACAGCATTCAGAAATATTAAAAAAAAATTATGCATAAGTAACATTTTAGATTTTGACCATGGTCGACGGCCCTCCAGCTACCTCGTTATCAGCTACCTCATAATCCACAATTTACGAAACATTTCTTTATTGTTTCCTTACAAATTTTGTTCTGAACGGCTTTAAGAAAATTGATCCCATCCAAAATCGTAATGCGTTGTGCAAAATCTGTGACTGAGTCCTAGAAAATTCCAATCTGATGTTGGAGAAATCTAGATTTGTTTGAGAAGGTGCATTGTAATAATTTTTCGATTTTGTTTTGCCATTTTCTGGTTAAGTTCATACAAATATTTATGAAATATGTTGCCGGTCATCCATGCACTTGTGTTGGCATAATATGATACACCAAGTTTTGATACATCCAGGTTTTTGAAGCAGCGTGGCTTGAAAGATTTTCCGATGACTAATAGCTTCAATAAAGTTCCATTTTCAAAGACAGCATGACAGTCATCCTGTTTCTGGCCAGCTTTCCTCCGGAACATTTTTCGCCTTTAAGGGTTAAAGTTTTGTTCGGGGAAGCGCGAAAAAAAAACTTTTTCATCACAGTTGCCAATATCACAGGGCTCGAACCTATCAGAAATATCGGCCAACTCTGTGGTCCATTGTGCTGTGATATTATATTTTTTTATTTTTTATTTAAAAAAAAAGCAGAACAAAAATATATGCATACATAGATTGTTGAGAGAAAGATTAAATTCATTCATCCTGTTTCATCGTACGGGACTGAGGAAATTACGGCATATAGGATTCATTTTTGAAACAAAACTTGTAGTTGGGGATTTTTTATGGCATTACAGAGTTTACGCTTTATAGGATCTACGGGTCTCAGGATTTTCTCAATAGTCCAAAAATTGCTACCGAACGATCCTGATCAACGAGTTGAGTACAGTAATGCAATCCTAAGGCTGTCTGGTGAAATTGAAGATTTTTCCTCTAAATTAATAATGAGCGATGAAGGCCATTTTCATCTCAGTGGCCACTTGAATAAACAGAACAGTCGGTTTTGGGGAACAGAGAATCAACATCATTGGTCCCTAAAGTTTTGAAAATGACCAAGGAAGTTACTGTTACTGCCGAACGGTACCCAGATATGATTTGAAATTTTGTTGTGCCTGAAATGGAAAAGCAAGGACTAAAGAACATGTGGCTTCAGCAAGATGGGGCCACAGCACACACAGTCCGTTCAATGATTCAATTATTGAATGAGTTTTTTTGGCCAATGTTCCGATTTAGCATTGCCAGCTAGATCTCCGGATTTAAAAGCACCAGACTTTTTCTTTTGGGGTTTTTTAAAATTAATATTATAGTTTATGTGAATAAGACCAAACGATTCAACATCTTAAAGACAATATTCGTCACGAAATTGAAGAGATTCAATAATATAGCAAAAAAATGTAAAGACCAAATAAACTTTTTATGAAAACCAAACCTAATTATCTCTTCTTTGAATAAAGTTATAGGCCATCAAAATGGTAGCGACACACTTTTGCCCCACCCTGTAGATGCGACTGAAACGGTTCGCTACACTACACTTACATACAAAGATATAAAGTAATTCCAACCATTGTGTTTGCGGTTCTGATTCGTTGCAACTCGTTCTTAAATTGTAGATTTTCCTAAAACTATGAATTACGAGTTAAACCTCACATGCCATTAGTCTCTTAAAGACCGCTGTAAGCACGAAATATTCCTTTGGTGAATGTTGTGTATTCTTATTACTCAGTAATGGTGATGATCAGAAATCTAGCGAAAAAATTGTAACCATAACGTTTACTGTAACGTAATGCTAGGCATTGGTTGGAAGACAAGAGCGACAAGAGCATTTCAAAATCGATCTAAAAGAATCAGCCTCCTCCAAAAAAATTATTAAAGCTTTACTGAGAGTCGGAAGGTACCTATTAGGAATTCTTTGAGTTCGAAAATGTCCAGACATCACGCCAGTCAGACTAGTGACCAATTAAACGAACGAAACAGTGAATTTCATCATAGGATACAGAGAAGAGACATATCCAAGAGTCAAATGGCCTTAATGAGAAGAGAAATACCTTTCTATCAGCAGAGAATGGAAGGGATTCTTATAAATCTGGTCTGTATCGTCAGGACCGGTGGCAAAATGTCCTTTTATTATCCTTTACATATTGGGACGTCTCAACCGAAAGATAAGCCTTAAGATTGATGGGTCAATCACTGAAAAATGCACTGAACAAAATCGATTCAATCTGTGCTAAGATCATGCTTAAACTGAGCGATGGTAATAAACGTGAAGAGAGCATTTTATCTCCTTATCTATAGTACCTTATGATTGACGAACATCTATCTCGGCAGTGTACCAATGGTGTATACAAACTTATCACCAACTTATCAACTTTAATAAAACAGTGAAAGTGCCAGTAACTATTGGATCTAATCGATGTACGGAATTGTATTCCCGACCAGCCAGGCTTCCTTACCTTGATTTGAGAAAAAAAACACTATTATGAGTGACAACGAACGTTGTTGTCCATCGTAACAACTGGTTGTTTCATTGTTACTACCACGCTATTCTGTATAGCATGGCCTATATGGACCTGGTATAGTTTGAATTTATAATTGTGCTTCCTTGAGTCCTAAAAATGTTGAATGTGTTTGGACTTGAAGTAATCTCAAGTATTTGCAGTATATAAAGTCCCACCTTAACACCAATGTCAGGTACAACGATTTTATGACGATTTGGGCAGAAGGCAGTTCTTTTTACTAAAGTAGGCAAAACAATATAAGAGTAATTCTACAACCGTTTGTGAAGATTGAGGGATCAAATACAGAAAAAGAAACTCCTAATTGTGTTTTTATTGATATTGAAGGTTGCGTAAACATCTCTTACGACTCCATTGGTGAAAAAACCATGTGAAAAAATTGATTCCATTCTTACTCAAGAGCTGGATTATCGCGGTTAAACTGAGAGATGACCATCACGGTGACATCAGACATTATGATTATGGAATGGTGGCTTTCTTCAATAAAGCAGAACGCAAAGGTTTATCTATGTGGCTATTAAAGCTACTTCCACTGCACCTGCATGTTAAAATGACTCCGTCGAAGATACAATCAGAAGACAGAAAAAAAATTAATGGGTCATCCACTATTGGCATGTCTTCCGACTATGATATATAGTCGATGCATCAAGGACCGTAGATTTTTACATAATTTTACCATATCCAAATCTTTCGAGAGATGAACGGAATTGTATTCCGGGCCAGCCAGGATTCACTTGGTTTTGAGAAAAGCTTAAACATTAGCCATTATAATTTTGGATTTTGCTTAGTTACTCGTAAATCACTTTTTAGATATGTTGTGAGTTATTACGAATGATTCTGTCATTCGTGATGTTGCTGCGGCTATATGCTTTGTTCAACAACTGGTTCGTGACAACTGGTTATTTCATGTCCTGGTTATTTCATGAGACTGAAGGAATCAAAAGATTTTCGAATATATTCACGTCCCATCTTAACATCAATGCGAGCTATATCCTAGTAGGCAGATCACTTTTCTCAGGTAGGCAAATGTAATGAATTATATGGGAGTGTAACCTACAGTCATTTGTGAAATAGATAGTAATCTTGTCTCTTAGATAACATCTCTAAGAAATTCCTGTTAGTCTTTTTATTGACACTCAAGGTGCTTTCGTTACCACCTCGTCCAACTGCCATTGGTTAAGTAAGGGAGATTAAGAATGGCATTCACTATATGACAAAATTGATTCAATTCATGCTCAAGCGCAGGAAAATCTCGGTTACACTGAGAGATTTCGATTACCGTGAAGGCGTTTAACTCCTTACTATATAGTGTCTGATTATTGATGACCATCTATCCAGACTGGAGCAACCATCGATGTCATGTCCGGAGTTATTTTATTTAAAATTCTGTCAGATCTGCTGGGTTTAATCATTATTTGTCCTATGGTCCTAGTATGGCGGCTTTGTACAATAAAGCACAACGCAAAGCTTCATCTATGTGACTGTTAGAGCTATCTTTGATGCACCTGATTATAAAAAGGAGGATGCATTGACTCCATCGAAGATATACAATCAGCAAACTGATGAACATTAACGGGTAATCCACTATTTGCATACCTTCCGACTGCATGGGAAAATATAATTATACGAGCCGAGATGGAAAGGTTCACATTGGAAATTTTGTCTTGGTATGGTATATAGTTGGTGGAACAAGGACCTAAGACCAGAACATAATTTGACCACATCCAAATCCCTGAAGACAATCGGAACTGTACTCTCCCATATTATGAGTTTCAACGAATGTTGCTGTTCATCTGGACAACTATATGGTGTCCTCCAGAAAGATATACTTTGTTTGTTTATGATTTTTGATTAAATGAAAGAGAAGGGATAGTTCCATTGTATCCTGGCGATGTGGCACTGTCTTGTTGATACCACATGTTAATCAATCCCAAAGCATGCAGTTGTGGCGTTAAAAAAATTTCAATCATATCACGATATCGCTCCCCATTCACAGTTAACGTTACGCCTTTTTCAAAGAAGTAAGATCCAATGACTCCTCCTGACCAAATTGCACATCAGACTGTCACTTTTAATGGATGTAAAGGTGACTGATGAATAATTTAATAAACAATGTGCCTCGTCACTCATTATGATTTTTTCATGAAAATCGAGGTTCTCATGGACGAGCTGTAACATCCTATTGGCATATGTACAGTGGCGTAAAAGGTCTTGTAGAAGAAGCTCTTGTGTCAAGTGAAACTTAAATGAAAACTAATGCAAATCCTTGTGCAAAATTGTGGCCAAACTTGTTCTTTGAAGATCAAGCTCCTGAGCACGGCGTCTAATTGAGGTTGATGGATTGTTTTGAACACTTTCTTGAGCAGCAGTAATGTTTTCAGCCGATCTTGCAGTACTGTGGCCCATGCTTGGGCCTATCACCTACAGACCGAAATCATTCACTACACGATAAATAGTGCGCTTTGTTGGGACGTTGTTTCTCCCAAAAATTTCACGTTACTTTCTCATCGTCACAGTAATCGATGATTGATTTTGATAAAATGTTTTAACGATTAAAACACATTGGTTTATCGAATATTTTTCCATAATAAATTTGCCACGTGTCTACTTCACGACTGCCAAATATGAACTGGCAAGACTAACGTTTACCAAAATGGCGGCAAAACAAAGTATAGAATACCTTCCCGGCGGTCACCCTGTATACGTTGTCTCATTGGTTATACAATTCTGTTATTTTGTAGCTTGGTCTTTATGAACCTGGTCTATAACTTTAAATTTTGTCTCCTGCTTTGTTCAATATCAAACTGTTGGAAGTCGATATAGCATCGGTGTTAGGGTGGGACATCGATAACTCGCCGATTTTGGAAAAAGGTGCGAATTAGAGCTTACTTTACACAAATAGGCAAAACATAATGAATTAGGAGAAATCGTTTAACCATTATCAACACTGAAAGTGTTTTCGGTACACCTCTTAAGACTCCATTAATAAAGCAGCAGAGGTGAAAAAGTTGGCATGCACTATATGACAAAATGGATTCGATCCACGCTCAAGATCACCATGATGAAACTGTTTTATCTTCTTACATAAAGTGTCTGATGATTGGTGACCTTCTCTTTAGACCGAGCATCTGAATGTATCAATGCAGTACACATTTAAAGAGTTGACCTTGCAGACAACACGAAAATGCATCGACTACGTTGAAGATACATTCAGAAGACAGAAACCAGACAATGCGGTGGGTCATCTAAATATACTGATGTAATTTCAAGACTACTGTTTGCATTCGATAGGCATGGCAAAATAGAACGCCTCGAGTTGGTCCACATTTGAACTTGTGTTTATGGTAAAGTATATTATATAATGCTGGTCGATAAGAAAACAACTAAAACTGCACGTAGCTAAGAATCACCTACTTACGTATATCTTAATTACCATAATTGTAACGAACATATTTACGGAATAAGTCATCGTCGCCGCATTGTAGAGTGTTGTGTAATGGGGCAAACACGTGTCGATCATTTTTCCATATATAGACGGGAAACCGAAATCAAAGGTGAAACAACAACACAAAGTGGTTAAAGTATCGCTTAATTATGGCTTTATCGAAGAATTATAGTTTCCTACTGTACATATGTAACTATATACATATTATAGTTTTATTTATTCCATCCACTTACAAAAAATTAATTTAAATTTTAAATTAGAATAAATTATTATGTATTTTCAATTATAATAAAAAAAAATTTTTATTTTAATAGTTTTCCATTTTACCTGGATTTGTAACAATTTCATTATTGAATTTATTATTGTTTATTGTTAGTTTGTCACTAATGGTATTTTCATTATTTATTGCTTGATATTGTAATTGATTTTTTTACTTGGTGTTCATTGTAACCGAACTGATGCTGAATAATATTTGAAATTGGAAAAGTGCACGTTCGACGCGGAAAAACACTGTCTACAAGTGTTAATTTAACAATCAGGCGTGGGATACTAATTTTTTTGTTTGTTGTTGTTTTTAATTAACGCAACGACTCTTTATAATTGCAACATTGTAACATGGAAAATTGTTGTCTTTTTATCTATCTGTACGTTTACTTTTATCTTTTTGGGTACAAATTCATTGGCAGCATATTAATTAAATTTTTCACGGGGAAAAATGGTTTAAAACAAAAATCATGTTTCTACATTTTGCATACAACAAAAACCAATTATATAATTTATTTGTTTAAATTTTTAATTTATTTATTATGATTATATAAATATATAAAATTCTCACATTTTAGACACATTTATTTAAATTTATTATTTATTGATTTGGTAAATTTATTTTCAGCAGCGTAAGCTGTCACCGACATGGGCAGTGAGCATTACTGCTTGAGGTGGAATAATCATCAATCCAACCTGTTAGGGGTGTTCAGTCAATTGCTACAGGACGAGAGTCTGGTGGACGTTACATTAGCTTGTTCAGAGGGCGCTTCCATCAGAGCCCACAAGGTGAGTTAGAATTTATATTATTGATGTTTTACAAATGTTAAACAATATTTGTCCGATACGGCGATTTAGCACTACTTAAGTGGCAACCTTGCTTTTGTATTTATCTATTTGATAATAATTTAATATGTCATACAATGTTGCCATAGTTAAAATTTTTGTTGTTTGCTGTTTATAACTGTCAATACTTATGGGAAGAGTCCATTTAACCCTTTATATTTAAAGTACTATCACCCGACTTACAATTTTATGACGAATGATTATCAAGTCATTTTAAAGGTTAAGTGGTATGTGTCAGAATGTTGCATTGTTGCCATTCTAAATTTTCTCAAAGTAATAAAAAAGCGAATCGACTGTATGACTATGTATAATTATTTGCCAAAAATAACTGATTGTTTGTCAAGAACGAGTGTCTGGTGGACGTTACAGTAGGTTTTTCAGAGGGCTTCCATCAGAATCCACAAGGTGATTTTTATACTATTGATGTCTTACAAATTTTATACTAATCTTGTCCGATATGGCGATTTAGGACTGCTAAAGTGGCAACCTTGTTTTGTATTTATTTACTAAATAATAATTTGATATGTTATACAATGTTGCCGTAATTTAAATTTTTTTGTTTGCTGTGTATAATTTATTGTCAATATTTATGAGAACAGACCAAATGACTCTTAAAATGTTGAAATATTGGGAGAAGTATCGAAGAGATTACTTCTTTACTCAAGAACTGGTTCTAACTCAACCACTACTTCGATATGCGGTGTATTATCATACCCGACTATCAACTATATGGCGTTTGCTTACCAAGACATTTGAAAGGTTAAGTGATATGCGTCAGAAATGATGCAGTGTTGCCATACTAAATTTTCTCAGTCTTGAAAAAACGAATCGACTGTATGACTAAGTACAATTAGTTGTCAAAACAACAGATTGATAGTATTTGTCGAAGGTGAGAGTACTGGACGTTACATAAATTCGGTCAGAGGGCGCTTTCATCAGAGCCCAAAAGGCGAGTTAGAATTTATCTTATTGATGTCTTACCAATTTTAAACGTTACTTGTCTGATACGTCGATTTTGAACAGTCGGTCTCGGTGTTTAATATGTCATGAAGCGTCGAAGAGATAATTTCTCCCGTTCTTAAGACATTAACTCGAAATTCAAAAATCATATTTCTTCTCTGGTTCTCTCTCAACCACTACTACGAAGAACCGTGTACTTTCATAACATATGGCGTTTGCTGAACTAAGATATTTGAAAGGTTGAGTGATTTGTGTCAGAAATAATGCATTGTTGCCATACTTAATCTTCTAAAAGGTATTAAAAAAGCGGGCCGACTTTATGACTGGGTATAATTCGTTGCCAAAAACAACTTACGTTATTGGCATGTCAAGAACCGAGAGTCTGGTCCAGAGTCCACAAGGTGAGTAAGAATAGTTCTTATTGATGTCTTACAAATTTAGAACAATACTTTTTCGATATGGCGATTTAGCACTGCTTAAGTGGCAACCTTGCTTTTATATTTATTTATTAAATAATAATTTAATATGTAATACATTGTTGCCGTTGTTGGATTTGTCGTGTATTATTCACCGTCAATACTTATGGGAATAGTTCATTTGACTCTTTAAATTTTGAATAGTCGGTTTCGGTTGTAGAGATCTCATAGAAGCATCGAAAAGATAATTTCTCCCACTCTTCGGACATTAACTCGAATTAAAAAGTAATATTTCTTCTCTGGTTCGCTCTCAACCGCTTCTACCAGTTACGGTGTACTATCATACAAGAAATTTGAAAGACTTACTGATTTGTGTTAGAAATAATGCATTGTTGCCATTTTTAATTTTTTTAAAGTAATAAAAACGCGGGTATAACTCGTTGCCAAAAACAACTTACGTTTGTGGTATGTCAAGCAAGAGAGTGTGGTGGGCGTTACATTAGCTTGTTCAGAGAGCGCTCCCATCAGAGCCAACAAGAAGAGTAAGAATTTATCTTATTGATGTCTTACAAGTTTTAAACAATATTTGTCCGATATGGTGATTTAGCACTGTTAATGAGGTAGTGGCAACCTTGCTTTTGTATTTATTTACTAAATAATAATTTGATATGTTATATAATGTTGCCATGATTGAAATTTTTGCTGTTTGCTGTGTATAATTTACTGTCAATATTTATGGGAACAAACCATATAACTCTTTAAATGTTGAAATATTTGGAAAAGCGTCGAAGAGATTACTTCTTTCCTCCAGAACTGTTTCTCTCTCAACCACTACTACGAGATACGATGTATTATTATACCCGACTATCAAGTATATGGCGTTTGCTTATCAAAACATTTAAAATGTTAATTGATATGTGTCAGAAATGATGCAGTGTTGCCATACTTAATTTTCTCGAAGTATTGAAAATGCGAATCGACTGTATGACTAAGTACAATTATTTGTCAAAAACAACAGATTGATAGTGTTTGTCGAGGGTGAGAGTAGTTGACGTTACATAAACTTGGTCAGAGGGCGCTTCCATCACAGCCCAAAGGGCGAGTTAGAATTTATCTTATTGATGTTTTACAAATTGTAAACAATACTGGTCCGATGCGGGAATTTAACATTGCTTAAGTGGCAACCTTGCTTTTATATTTATTTATTAAATAATAATTTAATATGTAATTCAATGTTGCCGCAATTGAAATTTTAGATACACTTATGGAGTGTCCATTTGACTCTAAATTTTGAATAGTCGGTCTCGGTGTTTAATATGTCATGAAGCGTCAAAGTGATAACTTCTCTTAAGACTTTAACTCGAAATTAAAAAATCATATTTCTTCTCTGGTTCTCTCTCAACCAGTACTACGAGGTATGGTGTACTTTCATTACCTATCATGACGTTTCCTTACTAAGATTTTTGAAAGGTTGAGTGATTTGTGTCAGAAATAATGCATTGTTGCCATACTTAATTTTTTAAAAGGTATTAAAAAAAGCAGGTCGACTTCCAATGTCGTTTGTCAATGACAGAGGACGCTTCCATCAAAGCCCACAATGTGACCTAGAATTAATATTATTGATGTCTTACAAATTTAAAACAATATTTTTCCGATATTGCGATTTAGCACAACTTAAGTGGCAACCTTGCTTTTGTATTTATTTATTAAATAATAATTTTAGATGTAATACAATGTTGCCGTGATTGAAATTTTTGTGGTTTTTTGTTTATTATTCACTGTCAATACTCCATTTGACTCTTTAAATTTTGAACAGTCGGTCTCGGTGTTATGGATGTCATAGAAGCGTCGAGGAAATAATTTCTCTCGCTCTTCAGACCTTAAATCGAAATTAAAAGTCATATTTCTTCTTTGGTTCTCTCAACCACTACTTCGAGGTACGGTGTACTATAGTACAAGACATTTAAAAGGTTGAGTGATTTGTGTCAGAAATATTGCACTGTTGCCATACTTATTTTTCTAAAAGCATTGAAAAAGCGTGTCGACTTTTTGACTGAACATTAATTCAGTGCCAAAAACTACCTACATTATTGACATGCCACGAACGAGAGTCTGGCAGACGATAAATTAGCTTGTTCAGAGGGCGCTTCAATCAGAGCCCACAGTGTGTTATTATTTTGCATTATTGATGTCTCACAAATTGAATACAATACTGATCCGATACGGCGATTTAGGACTGCTTATTAAAAGTGGCAACCTTGCTTTTTTCATTGATATATTAAGTAATATTTTTATATGTCATACAATGTTGCCAATATTGCCGTGAGGCCAAATAGTGTGACTGTCATACTAAATTTTCTAAAAATGTTAAAAGAGTGGGTCAACCTATATCACTGAGTATAATTCGTTTACAAAGGCAACTTACGGTATCTGCAGGGCCTATCCAGCTTTTAAAGGTATTGAGAAGTTCGCGGTATTTTTGGGTAATTCAGACCTCGTTTTATATACCGATTTCGTAATCCTGTGAAAAAGAATGCCCATCTTGACCGTTATTGTAAGGGCCAGAACAATGCCATAGACATAACTTTAGTGCCACTTGGAACGTAAAGGGTTAATGTACTTACTTTTCTTTCGGTTATTAGTATCTATGGCAGACTGGATCCGGTTCCAGACATACATATTTTAATTTTTCCTGTGTTTCATTATACAACTAAACATAATAAGTGAACGGGGTGGAAATATTAAACTTCTTCAGCTTGATCCGGATTGGCATCAATTAATCAAAAAGAAATAAATGCAGGTTATACTTGTTTCTACGTCGAATCCTCGTGGGCACATGTGGCAGATGTGAGTTCGAAGACTTTGCTTGTTTTGAATGATTGATGCTCGTGTCAATTCGTCTGCATTTATTCTGATCAAATTGATCGTTGCCGGCTCATTGGTGATCAAAAATAAATTGCAACTCATCGTTTGACAAGACATAACCACTACTGTATTCCTGTCTTAAACTTTGTTAAAAGCTCGAAGTATACATACACTTTGCTGGAATAAGAGCATCAATAAGTATTATATTATACCATTGATGAATGTTGGTCTGGGTGGCAATCGGTTGAAAGTTAAATTTTCAAGATAGTCTCGCTTGGTTACTATTGCAAGAACTAAAAGATTGTGTACGCCTCATCAACCATAACATTGTTATGGTCGAAGATCAAGCTCGTGGAATCCAAAGCTTCGTTTCATTGGAACGTTAGAGGAGCCAGCTGCGAACAATATACTATTAAATAGCTTTAGCTTGGTTTTGGTAATATTTATAGATTTGTTTCACCTCCGAGTTCATAAGTATCCCTGGACCTTCTAAGGGTTACATATTCCTCCAGTCTTGAACTGAAATATTGAAGTACAAAAGAATTTTGTTATTCTTAGATGGCCTTCACTTTTATTTCTTTACATTTACAAAACCTGCATCAGTTGAAGTGGGAGGACCAAAGAGGATTAACTTCTGTGATTCAGAAGCTTCTTTCCCTTTAGAGTGCAGAACTCATGATCCGACTCATTTGGTGATACTGAAATATCTAGGTTATTTCTAAGTCAGGGTTTTTTTGGCCACCATCCGTTTTGTTTAACACAATGTATTCGCTCAACTCGCAATACACAATATATACGGTTATCATCCATACGGTTTTCAATTTATTGTCCATCCGTTCATTGACATAGAAATCTTATTATTTAAAGGCACATATGAAGATTACCTCCAATCAAGAAAGAATAATCTCTAAATCGCATACAATTTATGTTAGTATTGTCCATTCAGGCCGGCCGAATATTTACAGGATCGGTTCTTTGCCATCCAAAGCGCAGGGACTATAAAATCTGTGTGGGTGTATCTCGTAGAATGCTAAGCTCTTTCGAGTCTGCAGAACTCTTCACTTGAACGTGATATTCCAGAAATCCTTGCGATTTATTACTTTAAATAAGAAGATTGCTTCCAGTGACAGGTTCCAAGCACCATCTCCATCGTAGGGAATCTTAAATCCATCACTTACTTATATCTATTACAGTAAGTGTTTTATTTCTTAAAGCATAACTGGGTAACGTGGTTAAACCATCCACCTACCCATATGGTTGCCCATACATCTGACAAATCAAAACTCAAAATACAACAGTTTCAATTTTGACCTCCAACGATGGTGTCCAGATATTGTTGAATATCCCAATCCGCGAAATTTAAGAAGTTGGAGTACTACTAGTACATTTTCTGTTGCACGATGACTATAACTTCTGTCGCACTTTAGATGTGATTAAACTATACAGCCAAGAAAACATGAAATATATAAGATTTGGTCAAAATCAAGATTAAGTTTGAAATATATTCATGACAGTTCGATGAGGTCCAAAACTAAAATTTCCAATCAGATAAGCTTCATCGACATGATTAATTTAAAACAAATACCATATTTGAAGACATATTTAATTGCGACCGCATGATTTGCACATTTGTATAAATGTATACCGAACAACGGTCATGTTTAGCCGTCTTACCAATAAAATTGTCTTGCCCAATGGCGTAGACGGAAAACAAACACCATCGTTCGCTGTCACTCTAAATAATAATAATAACGAGGTTATCGAAAACTGCAATCGGTTTCGATTATTATAATCATTATCAGTTCTGCAATAAATAATGCCAATGGTTAACCACAGCCATGAATATGGTAAAAATTGGGGACAATGGGACAATTAACGTTGTTCTTTCATTCACAAAACGGAAAGATTTTTTTTTATCAGATTTCATAATCACAACACATCGTTCGAAAAAAAAATCTGTGCGATGGTCACCATCGATTAAAAACTATTGATTTATAGTGTTTGCGGTACTGCATCGCATTCAAACACTATATACTATGTGTTTGGGGCCAATCATCGAACAACTTAAGAACGATCAATTATGTATTATGACCAAACGATTTGCTGTTAAACTGTACGAATCGTGCAGATATTTTTTGAACCAGTACTGTTCAAAATGGTTGACCGCATTGTTCTATGTACAGTATATAGTATGCCAGCTGACAGTTTCCAAAGGCTTATTTTTATAATGCTTCGTCTGATATGATGTTCCAACGTATTACCGAAGACGTCACAATGTGTCAGATGGTTTAATCGATACCAGCTGTACCTATTAATGTAGAGCTATTGTGATTCGTTCGCATTTGGCTCGACAACCAACAACATTCCTTGGACTATTAAGAACAAACATGGAACTACAGATCTTGATTATAATTAATTAGTAAGTGATAAGCCTAAGTTCTCAAACTACACTCTCGATTGGGGATAGAATTTGAACTTTAAATTGTAACTAACTATTTTATCGACATCTGGGAATCGAAATATACCTTTGTTATACATCCCTTTGTCATCTATAGACGGCATTAATAAAAGGCATTATAATTTTTTAACTAGTCCAGTCTCCATCCCAGATTCAATCATATCGATAATTATGTCAGTATATACAAAACTACATTATCGTTAGATAAAAACGAGCTTTTAAAATTTGTTTAAGGAATGCTCAGCAATAAAGGAGTTCTTTAAAATATTTTCATTTTCTGGATTTAATTCATTATGGTAAGCTGAACCGCAACTTTAACTTTGCAAAACTAGATTCCTGCTCTTAAGTTACTCAACCAATTACTTTGAGATACTTCAACCCGAATATTCTACTTTCGGGTTCGAATATCTTCTTAGCAACATGCTCAACGTTACCAAAGTCATATCTCCAGGCAGAACGAAACTGAAAAATCTCAAGCAACAAGAAACAGTAGAATGAATTGATAGTTGAGCGAGCTTTTAAAACTTTATATCAATGCAAAAATCAGTGAATTTTTTCTCTGAACAAATTCTCTGGACCGATGCAATGTTGGGGTAGCAAGAGAGCTTTTAATCTTAGTGGTGGCTCCCATCACTCTAGATGTTAAAACAAAAGAAGTAAACAAATAAAATGAATTTTAATGCCTGTTTCACTGGTGTTAAGTTACTTAACTACTTTATCGGCAAATTTGTGATATCTGGTGTTATGCATCAAAATAATGTATCGAGCTTTGAAAACAATTTAATAAAAACATCAAATATTCTTCTTTAACTATAATGTTTCTTGAAAATTATAAAAAAAACAAAAAAGCTATCAGTATAAGCTTAACGTTAATCTATTGTGTTATGAACAAATGAAAATCTTACCATCTCATGAACAAATCAGCTTCGCTGGTATAATTCAGGTAACTCTTCTTTATTAATACTTAGATAAAAAGACACCTTCTTTATCGACATTTGAAATTAGTAAGATTTTCAAAAAGCTTTTGGAATATATTTGGAGCTTTACAATATAAATATTTTTAAACGGCAATTTTCTTTAAACGAGAACGACGGTAATAGGATTTTAAGTTACAATTTAGGTCGTTATATTTCTTCTTTATCGACAGTAAGCAAACTAACTACATAACGAGCTTTTTATCGAATCCAATACTAGACTCTCTATAGACCTATGTAGTAATACTCTGGACTTCCAAATTCTATAAATCAATACAATATTTTAAGCTACCTTTATAGTCTTCTTTATCGATTTTAGGGTAATGGTTCAAATGTCTCGAGCAAGATGTTCGTTTTATGGTTGTTCCACGCCGTTGCAAACCAATTCTAAGTGTAACGAAACTATATAAATTATCAGGCAATAGAATAAGTTAATAGTTGTTATGTGTTTTTGGTTAATCTAGGCTTAAGAACAAACTAATAATACCTTAAATCTTTTTAAAGCTTTATGACGTAAATGCTTATAGGGTGACTTTTATGTGAATGTCAGTAATTGAACTTTGTCTTATCGATTTCTTTGTCAAATCTCGGGCAGCGAGAGCATTTGTTTTAAGTCTCTCATCGATATAAAGATTAAACAAATAAGGCCCGAAATTGCTGGAATCTTTACTGCTTAAGCTACTTAAAAGTTTATTATTTTAAAGTGTCTTTATCTGACTATTCTACTTTATCGATATTGAGGTTAAAAATACAACGTTTTTAGTGGCTTCCCTCTGCCAATACAAAATAAATCTAAGAGTAATGTAACTGAAAATTCTCAGGTACTAGTAAGGCTTTCAAGTCGATATAAGCCTTTCAGTAATCTAGGACGATCAAAACTAGATTGGATTTTGATAAAATTTAAAATCTTTTGAAGTGATCCTCTTGGCTGGTATAATAAAGTAAACTCTTCTTTATCGACTAAAATGTGTTCTTTATCAACCAATGTTAGAACCAATTAAGTTGTTTGACTTATCTATAAATAAAACAAATGAAGAGCAAAACTGAAATGGATAATAATGGAAGTTTAAAATATGTTTTACAGATTAAGTTGTCATCTTCTTTATCGATGATTAAGTCAGTTATTTCAATAATCTATATCGATAGTTCAGTAAACTTTTGAAATTTTTTAAACGTAGTTTTATGATATCAAAGATTAAACGGTTATTTCTTTCTGTTTATGTTAATAATTTTAGTTAGCTGGATTTTTAAAGTAAGATCATGTGTATCGATACTTTAGTAAAATGTGTCGGTATGCAGACACTTTTTTTATCGACTAAACATATCTATCATCCAAAATTATTCCGATAATTGCTTCTTCGAATATTAACGTATTAAGAAAATAACGATTTAAGTATAAATACCATAAAGCTCCAAAGATATTTCAAAAAGCTTTCTGAACCTTCAAGAAACTTAATAGATAGGTTCAGATAGCTTTTGAAATTTCTATAGAGCTTGATGATCTCACTACTTAAACGGTTTTTTTTATTTGTTAATAGATGCTTTCCAATCGAAAAACTTGTAGCAAAGATAAGAATCAAACTACTAGCTGTTCACGAGCGAGTACTAGCGGTTGGTCGATTGAAGAGAAACTAGTCTTATTTTAATGTCGGTTTAAATTGTTATTTATTTTTTGTAATTGTTATTTATATATGATCCAAATAGTGAGCTTTTGTAATTATGTAATATAAATACTGTATTTTCACGAAACCTGAATTGAGCACCAGAACTCCGCTTATACTTCTCAGACAGTTCCCTGTGATCACTAATTCTTTTTCTTTATCGATATTGAGGTCTGTAGTTCGAATATCTACTGCAGCATGCTTGATTCAATAAATGTATTACACTGTTGCACTCCCAATATTAGTTGGATGAAACTACACCATAGAAAAGCTTTGATATTTGTAAAAGCTTTTACATTATATAGGAAACTACATTATCGATAATCATAATAACAAAGCGTTTTAGATAATTTTAGACATCGATAGTTCTGCAAGCTTTTGAATTAACTTTAAAAAGCTTTATGCTATCAATTTTTATACGGCAATTTATTTTAAACATTTATATCAGTAGCGTTTTTGATTGATATTAAAAATTAAAATCTTCTTTATCGACACTAGACTTAGATGTATATGTATGCATACATCTTCTTTATCGTCATTTCAAACATTTTGGCTAGGATCATTAACATAATATCAACCAGTATGCGTAGTCGAAGTGAAATGAAATTAATGATTCTTTTCAAGTAAAGCTTTAATATTTGTAAAAGCTTTTAAAATCAATAAAAGCTATTTATAATATTTAAATCTCCTTTCTCGACGTTTAAATAAGATATATTGATGGGCAGAAAACCACATTATCAATAATTATAGTATATTATTTAAAGCGTTTCAAACGATTTTAAGCATTGATGCTTTTGCAAGCTTTTGCAATAATTTGAAAAAAGCTTTAAATTATTTAAAAAACTTGCAAAAGTATATTCTTCAGTTTATCGATAATTCAACGAGCTTTAATTACACTATTAGAGCTTTATGATAGCAATTAGGTATTCTCTTCAAATTTCAATGCTGGTAACTAAACTTTTTCAACGCTAATTTTTATTGTTTTTAGTATTAAGCAAAGAAATATTATTAAGAAGTCTTCACATGTTACAAAACAACGACCACAATAAAAATAAATCAGACCGAAACCAAAACACAAAAACTTCCCACAAAAAGAAAAATGCGGACAGCAACAGTATGTTCGGTTCTCTTCTTTGCAAAACAAACCATAGTTAAGTAAAGTGAAGAATCGAAATACTAGTTTTTTCCTAGCGGGCACTAGTGGTTGGTCGATTGAAGAGCAACTAATGTCGGTTCAATCTTATTATTTAATATCGATTTAAATTGTTATTTATCTTTTTTATCGACTGTTTTAAATATGATCACAATAGTGAGCTTTTGCAATTATTTAATATGATTACTGTATTTCCTCGAAACCTTGAATCAATTACTTGTAATCACTAATTCTTCTTTTTTATCGATATTGAGGTCTGTAGTTCAAATATCTACTGCAGCATGTTCGATTGAATAACTGTATTACACTGCTACACACTCAATATTAGTGTGATGAAACTGAAAATTTTCAGACCATAGTGAAGCTTTAATATTTGTTAAAGTTTTTTGTTGTCGAATATTATTAAAATCGTCTTTTTCAAAGCTTAAATTAAATATTTCAATGGATATAAAACTGCATTATCATAATAAAAAAGCGTTTCAGATAATTTGAGAAATCGATAGTTCTGCAAGCTTTCGAAATTACTTTAAAAAGCTTTCTGCTTTATACGGCAATATATTATACGGCAATATATTTTAAATGTTTATGTTATTATTATTTTCGCTTGATATTAGAGATTAAAATATTCTTTATCGACACTAGAGTTAGATGTGGCTGGATGCAGACATCTTCTTTATCGACCATTAAGATATTTCGGTTAAAATCGTTCACATAATATCAACCAGTATGCGCAATCGAAGTAAAACGAAATAAATAAACTATTTTCAGACCATAGTAAAGCTTTAATATTTGTAAAAGCTTTTATAATTGAAAAAAGCTTTTTATAATATTTCAGACAATTTTAAGCATCGATACTGGCAAGCTTTTGAAATAATTTTAAAAAGCTTTATGATACCAATATTTTTCGGCTATATATTTTAATTGTTAACGTCAGTACCGTTTCTTGTTTGATATTAAAGCGATAAATCTTCATTATCGACACTTAAGTAAGACATCTTCTTTATCGACATTTCAAATATTTCGGTTAAAATTGTTCAGATAATTTCTATCAGTTTATCGATAATTCAGCGAGCTTTTAAAACACTGTTAGAGCTTTATGATATCAATAAGGTATTCCCTTCAAATTTCGATGCCGGTAACTGAACTTTAAAACTATTTAATGCAAATTTTTATAGTTTTTAGTCAAAACACAACAAAAATTCTCACAAAGGGAAAAACGCGGACAAAACCAATTTTTTCGGTACTTTTCTTTGATAAACGAACCATAGTTAAGTAAAGTGAAGAATCGAAATACTAGCTGTTTCCTAACGGACACTAGTGGTTGGTTGATTAAAGAGCAACTAATATCGGTTCAATCTTATTATTTAATATCGATTTAAATTGTTATTTATCTTTTTTATCGACTATTTTAATTTACTGATAGTAAAGCTTTAATATTTGTAAAAGCTTTTCGTTGATGAAGTACAAATAATAATACTTGAATTGTATTTTCGAAGCTTAAATTAAATATTTTTATGGATAGAAAACTACATAATCATAATAAAAAAGCGTTTCATACTTATAGACATCGATAGTTCTGCAAGCTTTTGAAAAAACTTAAAAAAGCTTTATGCTATCAATGTTTATACGGCAATATATTTTAAATGTTTATGTCAGTTTTGTTTTTCATTGATACTAGATATTTAAATCTTCTTTATCGACACAAGAGTTAGATTCGTTATGGAGACATCTTCTTTATCGACATTTCAAATATTTTTGTTAAAGTCGTTAACATAATATCAACTAGTATGCGTAATCGAAGTAAAACGAAATAATAATATATTTTCAGGCCATAGTAAAGCTTTGATATTTGTAAAAGCTTTTCGTTGATGAAGTTTCTTTTTCGAAGCGTAAAATAAATATTTTGATGGATAGAAAACTCCATTATCAATAATCATAATAAAAAAGCGTTTCAGATTGTTTGAGGCATCGATAGTTTTGCAAGCTTTTAAAATAACTTAAAAAAGCTTTATGCTATCAATGTTTATACGGCAATATATTTTATATGTTTATGTCAGTACTGTTTTTGGTTGATATTAAAGATGGGAAGTTTCTTTATCGACACTAGAGTTAGATTTGGCTGGATGAAGCATCTTCTTTATCGACGCCTAAAATATTTTGGTTAAAATCGTTCACATAACAACCAGTTTGTGCAATCTAAGTGAAACGAAATTAATAAAATAATTTATTTTCAGACCATGTAGTTTCCTGTATATTTGCAAAAGCTTTTCAAATTTATAAAAGCTATTTATAATATTTCAATCTTCTTTCTCGACGTTTATATTATATACATTGATAGAAAGAAAGCTCATTATCAATAATCATAGTATATCATTTAAAGCGTTTCAGACAATTTTAAGCATCGATGCTTTTCCAAGCTTTTGAAATAATTTTAAAAAGCTTTATGACAACAATATGTATTTATTCGGCTATATAGTTTGATTGTTAACGTCTGTATCGTTTCTTGTTTGATGTTAAAGCGTAAAATCTTCTTTATCAACACTTAAGCTAGGTCATCTTCTTTATCGACCTCTCAAATATTTCGGTTAAAATTGTTCAGATAATTTCAATCAGTCTATCGATAGTTCAGTGAGCTTTCAAACACTGTTAGAGCTTTATGATCTCAATAAGGTATTCCCATCAAATTCTGATGTCGGTAACTGACCTTTAAACTATTCAACGCAAATTCAATGTTCTCATATTATATCTACTTTATCTCTTGTAATTTTGTTTAATTATATAATTATTTAATTTTTATAGTTTTAAGTATTTAGCAAAGAAATATTATTTGAGTACTTTACATGTTCAAGACAACGACCATAATAAAAATAAATCAAATCGAAACCAAAACAGAAAAAAAAATTCTCACAAAAAGAAAAACGCGGACAACAACAATTAAGTTCGCGCGCTCATATAATATGTACCACTCGTCGTTGTATAGGAAGTGCATATAAGAAACAAGAAGAAGAAACAGAACGACGAAAGAATAACACAATAAAGTTAAGATATATGATTTAATGTTAACTTCTTAAATATTAATTGAAAAAAAAAATTATATAATAAATGTGAATTAAAAATATATTTATCTATACATAACTGAAAAATGAGTTGGAAAAATGTTTATATTTTTTTATTGCAATAACGATAGCAATAATAATAATAGAATGCAACAATAACTACTTGACGGTAGTTTTATTTAGTATCTTGCATTCATATACAACATTATCTTATTGAACAGTATAAGTGTTGTGCGATAAACCAAACGATTTGAGCACTTTTGATGCCGCATCGGCCTAAGCCAACTCAAAACTTTTTATTCACGCTCGCACTGTACAAATGTATATATATATATATTCAGATGACGACGATGATGATGTTGATTATGATTACAATATATTAACGTTATTATGTTGTATAAGATTTTTTTTTTATTGTTGTGTATTAAAGGAGATTGCATATATGTAGTTATAATATATAAAGTCTCTTTGAGCACCGCTGCGGAATTCGATCAAAACTTATCCCAAGCAATGTAATTAACCTGAGTAATAATCAATCATTTTATGTATGGTGCACATACATAACGAAGCTTCTGTATTTTTACGTTTTTTATACGTTGTCTCGTTGTATATATATATATATATATATATATATATATATATATATATATATATATATATATATATATATATATATATATATATATATATATATATATATATATATATATATATATATATATATATATATATATATATATATATATATCTTTCAAGATTGATTAAGTTATTATCTTATCGATATAATTGAGATTTGTTCAATACGATTAATTTGTGCTTGGAGACACTAATTCAAGAACGTGTTTGTATAATATAATATAATTAACGAAAACGTAGGAGCAGTGATCGTGGTAGGTGATCCCCATAGTAAATAATAAATACAGTGGACGAAATAATTGTATAGATATTCCCACGATTCAAGGCTTTAGTGACTTATGGTATTGAAGTCAGCTCTCGATAATCGATCAAGTACATTATTTTATAACACCATATTCGTACTTAAAGTGACATAGTTACCGAATTATTTCGTCTACGTCAATTATCGCATCTTATGAACAATTTTCCAATAAGAGGTTTCATTTTGAATAGCCTGTTATTTGGGCAGCTGTCAATTTTGAATATGTTATCTTTTGACATTTGACAAGTGACAACTATGGCACTACTAAAAATGGTGCAATACACGCTTCAACCACGCATTGACATTGTTAAAATTCACTACAAAAATGGTGAAAATGTTGCAGTCATAGTTCGCCAAAAACCTTCTGGTATGGCAATAGTGAAAATGGTGGAGACATTAGCTGTTGGATACAGTTAGTGATGTGAAGAATATTGCTGCTGTAGTTCGTAGTGTTGAAGAAACCTGGGTAAGTTGATTCCTCGTCGTACTTTTGAATAAGACATTCCACAAACGACATTAAATCTCAAGACTTTTAAATTTCAGTAAACTCAACAACTCAAGACGGTCAATCACCATAAATGGTGTATCTTTGCCAATCGGGTCCTTTAAATACATTAAAATGATCCGGATTTTCATCAAAAAACAACCTTCAGTGATGAGGCTCATTTTCACATCGAAAGCTAAGTTAATAATTAGAATTGTCGCATTCGGGGCTCCAAGAAATCCAAGAATGATTGTTGAAAAGCCTCTTCATCCTCAAATTGTCACTGTTTGGTGCGGTGTTATTTCTCGAAGAGGCACCGAGTTCTTGTGATTTAACACCTTAAGGCTTATTCGTTTGGGCCACGTGAAAGATAAGGTCAATGTTAATACTCCACAATCGATTCAAGGCCTGAAAGATAATTGACGGGAAGTATTTCCTAAAACAAAAAAAAAATTTAGGAAAATTTTTAGGATATACTTCACGTATGTGCGTAGGAATGTGAAGTTTTTCCTAATCCTAATTAAATACGAATGTGTTAGTGTAAATAATATTTAAAATCCATATTAGACGAAACATATATTATGTAATAATTTATTTATTCATTATTACGATTTGAGTAAAATAATTCAAATATGTTAATTATTGTTTTTAAATATTTGCCTTCTAATTTTCATAGATATGTATCGAACTTAATAATAACGCAAGTTAAGTGACTGACAGTGTGATTCGAAGCATTCAGTACAGAATTATGGTAAATTTAATTGTCCCAAGATTCCTCGTGTATATTTTGTATAAGTCAAGATCTATGCTCTATAGAAAAGTAATTTAAATTAAAGAAAATTAAGGAAATCTTTCAAGTTACTGTACAGAATTTGTTGAAGTCGGCTTTTTCGAATTTTCCTGTTATTCTTAAACGATGGACATTCTGAGGAAAACCATCATTTTGAGAAGAACCATTTGTTAAGGAATATAATTAATACATTTAAGTATTGAAATACTCGTATGAGTAAATAATTTTTCGAACTTGGGATGTATGTCAGTAAATATATACAGTATCGAATAACATTATGCCGTGTTTTCGTCTATTCCTTTGGGGATTCTGATAGAGTCTCTCTATCTCACCATCTTTCTTTAGCTATGATACCCACAAATGAACTTTAAATACAGCATGTGGTCCTTCATTTATCTCGATTCATAACTCGAACTTTTCAGTAGCGACATTACAAGTATACGAAGGTATAGTTCGACTTCGTCACGCAAACGCATTCGGGATCTTCCTGTTCCAAATATTTCCATTTGAGACAAAAGTCGGTCAATTCCTAATAGATTATGATGGGACTAGGCATGTCGGATAGAAGTTAAAATTTAAAATGGTTTTTCAAAAAAGCTCTAGAATATGACCACCTGGGATTGAACTCGACCATTTCTTAATCGATTATAATAGAAGTGGGTATGTTGGATGGAAATTGGATTATAAAATGATAATTGAAAAAGTTCTGGAATAACGCCATCTGGGACGAAACTCGGTCATTTCTTAACCGATTTTGATAGAATTGAATATGTTTGATGGAAATGAGATTGGAAAAATGTTTTTTGGGCAAAGTTCTGAAATATGGCCACCTGGGACAGAATTCGAATATTTTTTAGCCGATTATGATGGAATTGAGTATGTTGGATGGAAATAGGATATAATAAAATGATTTTTGGAAGAAGTTCCAGAGTTTGGCTACTTGAGACGAAACTCGGCTATTTCTTAACCGATTACAAATAGAATTGTGTATGTTAGATGAAAATGGGATTCCAAAACAATTTTTGGAAGAAGTTCTGGTATATGATCACATGGGACGGAGCTCGATTATTTCTCAACCGATTTTGATGGTTTTTGTATGTTGGCTGGAAAAATGGTTTTTGGAAGAAGTTCTCAAATATGGTCACTTGGGATAGAACTCGGTCATTTACTAACCGATTATGATAGGATTGGGTATGGATGGAAATGGTATAATAAAATGAGTTTTGAAATAAGCTCTGCAATATGGTCAACTAGGACGGAGCTCGACCGTCTCCGATGTGTCTCTTTAAATATATATGGTAATGTCTTCAAATATCCTTAATCCTAACTACCAGAAGCCCTACTTTTTGAAAATTTTCTTTGATTTTCCGTTTGCATAGGTCTAGACCTACTCAAAAATGTTTGTCACTATAGTTCCCGCCGTTTATTATAATCGGAAAACTCGGAAAAACCAATTTTTTTAAATACATGTTTTTTTGTTAAAATATTATTATTCCGTTTTCTTTATAAATTGTGATAATTTTTCCAATGGGCAGTTGTCAAAAATTTTCCAATGGGATAACAATTACCCGTTTTTATGTAGTTTTCGAATTTGTTTTGTATTACGTATTTTCAAATACATATATACATTTTTATTATTGTTTTTGATTTGAGGAATAACTTTTTTTTTAGGAAATACTTCACAACCGTGAAAGATAGAATTCGTTAAGTTATCGAGCTTCAATAGGTCTTGAAAAATTTCTTGAAAAGGATACGGTGTTGCAAGCGTAGCCGTGGCGGCCGTTTGGCGTGTTCTCTTCATTTTGTAGTATCGAAGCACTTTAACCAAAATGATTGTTTTTTTGTATACAATTGGGAAACCATTATTGTTTTGAGTTTGATACTGCACATTCATCAATCATACCACCTAAAACTATAAATATATTTTCTCAGTTCTGCAGAAGTTAAGCTGATAACATTGTCGTTGGTATAGTATAAAATCCGAATGGAAAAAAGAATCGAACTTGTCTTAATTAATAGAGTAATGGAGGGGGCCGTGGACGTCGGCGAAGCCAAAATTCGAATGTTGAAGAAACCAACAAGAAGCTCTGATCTGAACCCATCATTTACATGCTGACCGTAAACTGTAGAAACCCGGCTTTTATTCGTAACTCGACTTGAATGGATCAATTAGTTGTCATTGCTTAAGTTGAGGATACTGAAGGTATTGTTGTGCATGATTACGACTTTCTTGATCATTTCAAAGTTGTAAACTTTTAAGTAGACATTCTTAAACTGTTTCGTATAAATTCTTTAATCATATTCGAGCATGTCGAGCGTATTACTTACTGTCTAGTTACAAAATTCATGCTGTCCAAATAGTTAAGTCAGCTTAACGAATGGTATGGTCTTAACGAATGGTATATCTCTGGTATTTATTGCTGTCCCATCTGGCTTAATTCATGATTAGATTAGTAAGGGTCATTGGTACCCAAATTAAGGTCTTCTTTCTCGTGATTTGACTATTGCGTTGGTGGCAGCATTGAGTGTTACGAGTTCTATCAGAATGATTGGATTATAATCAGCTCTAGCTTTATTTGACGCTACCTTCAGAAATTTCGCCTTACCAATAATCGAATGTGAAAATTCACCTCTCTTATGAGTTCAACCAAAACTCGCTTTAAGAGAAATTCTTATTTTAGAATATCTAGATAATTCGATCCATACCTGAGTGATGTCAAATAGGTGATTGTTGGCTTTAATGTTACTGCTAACAACAATCGATATGGCTTGATACAAGACTATAAGACTATATACTGAACCCCAATCTTCAACCAAATAGTTCTACAGTGGCCATTACGATAGAAATTTTTGTTCATGCAATTCAAAAAAGTCAGGGTGCTCGAGATACGATGTTTCCTTAAAGGTCTAAAAAATGATGACAGTACTGAAGCTAGAATAAAAAACTGATTCTAGCTTCAGTACTGTTATCAAACTGAATTGCCAAATCAATGAACAAATTTCAAAGATGCCCATCTTCCTTTATAGTTTAACTGATATGTGTGTGTTCTGAAGTGAATAAGAGTGAAGTGACAAACTAGAGGCTTTGGCAATATATCAGCAGACGCTAAAAATAAATAATTTTCACTTTCAGTAATTTCTCATTTTTAAGAGAATATCACATGTTCTGATCTTTCTCAGTGCTTCCAGAATCACTTTGAGAATTTTCTGTATTGATAAATCCGTCGACTAATAAAAATAATACTGAGATACTCTAAAATGAGCCAAAACTTTTTATTTTTTGTTTCCTCAGCCATCACTTGAACAATATCAAACATATATATGGGAAGCAGGTTTAAAAAACTAGTTATCAGAAAGTTTATCTTGCCATCAGAAGGTAAATAGAGTGGCATGCTTACATTGTCACATAAAGGTATTCTCACACCAACAGTATCAATAATAATAATAAGGGAATTCTTGGTCAGTAACGTGGCAACAATCTGAACATTGGTACCAGTTTGTTAGCTAACTCGCAGATTGTTACTGACATGTTCTTCTTTGAATGGATCTGATCAATACTTTCTTTAAATTCGGCTTATCCGAATGTGCAAGATATGCAAGATTTGGAACTAGCCTTTTTGGATATAAAGTACGATCCCTTCCGGCAAGGTCAATCTATTATACAGAGAGAGGTATCAAATATTTTGTTTTAGACACCGTTCCTTTGACTTAAGGTCAATGGAAGCTGAATATCGTTCATTCTACTGAGGCGCAATTTTAAAATATCTTAAATCGATATGGTTGGGGATATAATCAACGGGTTCTTCATCCATCACCTACCACTGTATCCAGGAGAGTTCGTGTTAACATTTTGAGTTTCTGTTGTAGCTCGTTTAGAGTTAAGCGTTTTTTCCGGTCACGATGAACGTGACAAATAACACAATATGTTTTTTTCACTTCATCATAAATGATGAACCATTGTCACATGGTGCTAAAAAGTTCTTCATAATATTTTTTAAACTATGGCATAGCTGAATGTTAATAGTTTATTTCTTGACCTTGAGTCACCTCTGCATACGATATCTGTTGCCTTACCTCCCAGACACGGTGATTTACTGGATGGTGTTATTTAAAATAATTACATTTTACAACAGACTGTGCGCATCAAGTGTTCTCTAATTTTCACCCGCCCACAGTATGTATAAGAGTGTTGTTGAAACGATTCCGTGACTTTGCCCTATAGTTCAATTCTGGCATTCATATTTTGAATTGATCTGGTGGTTACTAGAGTACTGATTCATAATTGACCTTTCTTGCTTATTTTCAAATGTATTACACTGCACGTTCTCAGCGTTAAGATTCATACAGAGATTTCCTTAAAACATAAAACCCGATGGTTGGTGTCATCAGATTTTCATAACTAGTCTTCAATACCACCAAGTTTCATTCTGAGTGGTTAGTTCACTCGGAGGTTGATGATTAGTTACGCTTCAATCAGTATCAAAAACTTCTATGTAAAATATGGAAACTTATCTTTCCATTTTTGTCCATTCGTTGTTGTTTCTCTTTCACGTTTTCCACTTTCCATGGGTGGCAGAAATCAGACCAACTTACACAGGTCTGTACTTCCAATGAAGTGCAAACTCGATTTACAATCAACTGTCATTCACAAGGTAACGTAACCAGCCAACTAACATTTTTTGGTTTTTTACAACAGTCTTGATCTCCCATAACTGTAGTAATATATCTCCCATAGTTCTTCGCATTCTAGGTGGTGTTAAGATTTTGTTCCCTTTCTACGAAAAGGATACTCATCTTCCCATTAAGCCAGTTTTGAAATAAATTCATTCTAACATCGCCCTCACAATAAACTGTCCATCAACGGAAATTCTTCTGCTTACACTGTAAAAAAAAATCTGCTGTCGTGTATGACGTGTCTAATCAGACTTTATCTTCTATTTTAAGACATTTAAGAAACAGAAACTGTATATATTGTTAATAACAATAATAATAAATTTAGCCAACAGGAGATTATATCCGAATAAACTAAAAACGATTTCTTCGTCCAAAATGTAATAATAAAATTGCCGCATTCACAAGAAATTGTATACATATACACAGATATACGTCTTTAGAAGTTAAATAGAAAATGTATATATATCTTGAGGAGTACAAAGAGAAGAGCTGCATTCAATCATCGTCAAAAATAATACAAAAAGCAACGAAACAATCAAATAAAACAGAATAACCCTTTGGCACTTGTATTTCACTGATTTCTTATTTTTATGAGACAGAGAAAAGTTTAAGATCATTTTATTGTTTTTTATTTTCCAAAGTTAATTTTCATTTAATTTATTTTTGTTTGGTTTTTATTACAAAAATTTTTTTATTTTATTTTATTAGATGTCATAAATTATAAAAGAAAATTGGTTTTAAAGTGGAAGTTAACTTCTTGTGTGCACAAAGATATTTTTCGTTCGTCCAAAGTGCTATAAATATAGGTGGATAAGTCTAGTGTTAAGCGATTGGTAATAATTCCTGGTAAGGTTCTCACACAGATCCTCCTGAAAAACCTTTTGTAAAGAAGTCAATAGACTGTCAGCTGTTGTAGAAAAAATACTTCTATGGGTTCGATTCATTTCGTCTGCTAAATGGTGAGCTTAATAGTATTTTCGTGCTCTATTAATCTACTAGTCCTGATCGATTATTTTCTATTAAATAACAATACGATTTATCTTGCTTAAAGAGCATCATCTGTATTCCCATTTATGTAGTTAAGCACTTGATGACACTTTTATCTCAGTCTAAGTTGTCAGGATTTTCTATCACATCTAAATATCTGGCTTTATCGTTCAAAGTTATTCTGATTTGGCTCAGGTGACTATTCTGAAGGATCGGCATTGACACAGTTTGGTCAGTAGTTATACCATGTAGGTTGAGCTTTTTCAATTATACTCAGACCACCGCCAAGCTTTTATGAAATGCTGAATACATATGACAAGGGGTGCTCTCAGATATTTTATCCTGGCTTGTGCAAGACTCTGGAACAAACTAAATGGAGTTTTGTTTCTTCCTCCTCGACATCGTCGCACGTATGACAGTAATATTTTGCCTTATTATTACATATGAGGTGCTTTTATTGGTCTGTCTTAAATATTCACAGATATCTAAAGTTCGTCCTGAATCGAAACTTTTCATTTCGAAGTTCGAACTGCTTGGTCAAAGATAATATGGTGTGATGAGTAAGTTGGTTCGTTTTTCCTTTCTCGCTACATTGGAGTGTCCTGGGACCACCCACAGATGGATGTTGGAATAACTTTAGTCAATTTGATATATTTTAGGTTTGTCATTGTGTCTAGTTTACCAGTCAGTAAGCCCATACCAAAGAAAGAGTTGGATGCCCTTCTTACAAAAGTAGAAATCCCTATAATAATCTGTTTTATTCATTATATTAGGTTCCCTTCTTAACATTTAATTTATCTACCGAGTAGAATTAAACTTAAGTCCAAATATTATTTAAGGCTTTAACCGGGTTCACAAGAGATTTCTTAATATATCCGTTATGGAATATGAAGAGCAGTTCCATGCCTTAACTATGACAGCACGCATGCTGACACTTTGACAGCCAACTCGGTTCGAACGTTCCTCTAATATGAGCATATTGCAGTCCTGCCAAAGATTTTAACAGAAAAGACGGTATGCTTCCAGGTTTAGTGTCTCAAAAATTTTAGTATTTGTTACTGTGACTGGGGAGCCCTACATATTCCTCATTATAGTATATTCGTCTAGATTTCGCAAGTTAGCTTTAAATCCATACAATTGTTCAATTTCAAAGATATTCCAGTGAACAAGGTACTCAGACATTCACATCTTCTTTATCACTTTTATGATGTGTAATGGGAAAGCTACCTTGTTCTATAAGACTATGCCATTGAGAAAACCCGAAAACAATGTATTCAACACACCGTCAATGACTTGTCTTACATAACGTCTTTATTTGTATAAATAAATACTTCGGCATAAGAAAAGTCCGAAAAGACGTGACGTCTTTGGTTTTCACAAGGTTGGTTTGCAGAGTTGAAAATAATGTAAACTGCAAGTTGGTCAGTAAACAACGTGACGATGACACATACTTCATACACGAGCAGACATCTTAATACGGACAAGAAGCTTGGAACAATAGAGCTAGTACACTAAAATATCAAATTATGCGATGGAGATCCATTGATATTATTATTATTAACACAGTGTAGCCATGAGGAACTGGATGAGTGATTGCGAAAATATGAAATTGGGTTTGCATTTACCCGTAACTTATAGCAGTTGTTCAGGAACAGAGTGAACTCAAATATTTCTGAAGTTTACAACCATGCTTTTGTCATTGTACAATAGTGGTGAGTTGACACGGGGTTAAATGTGTCGTACTATATGATAAACTTTCTTGTAAGTAACCAAGTGATAGTTCAAATTCCAAAAAGCTACTACTATGTTTTAGAAACACGGGAGAGCTTTCGGTAAATGATACAGGTCTCAAAAATTATTTACATGTCCTTGGTTCTAGCAATGCTATAGCATGCGCATAAGTTTTTTGGTAAGTACCTAAATTAAAGTCATCATTTAACAGTAATCGTATGCAGGATTACCAAAGTTAGATTATGTTTTCGATTCTTCTTACTTTTGAGTTCGTCTTGTACCTACCCCAGCTAATTGAAGGCTTTCGCCTAAGGCAATTAATTTTGCTGTGGTTCTCTTCTGCCAATACTCTAGACGTTACCTATATGAATACCTTTTTTGCACAGATCAATATGTGCCGTTAAACTCCTAAATCAGTTCATTAACCAGTCAACGAACTTCTAACAACAATAATCTAGGCACCTGTCCAATGTAAATTGGCAGATTATAACATTGCAGACAATTTAACCAAAGGTGATTACCGTTTAGGTTTCATATTACCGAAACCAATGAAACCAACTGTTCAAGACGGACTTAGTCCGACCTTTCTATGAGAAGACTACTTAAGCTTATCCTTTTATCGGTTCTTCAGTTAAAATCATTTAAAAAGTCATCTAAATCGTATGGGACTAGCTTACAACACTGTAGCGATGACGACATTAAATATGAGAGCATTAATATCATCCCGTAGACAAATTCCCGCATATCAACTATCCACTTTGTCATTGTACATATATATTGGAACAAATCAGTTTTGACGGTTGCTTCATAACTTCGAAGCTTTATTCAGATAAAATACAAAGTATTGTTACGATTTAGCCGAGTCTGTATTCATATAATTTGTCCGGTTCGATCACTGGATTGTAAATATTAAACTCGCAAACTTTCCCAATAAATTCCACAAATTTCCCAATTAATTCCACAAATATTTCACAAATAATTATTATTACACTAATTTTCCACAATAATTATCACTACAATTATTTTAACACTTCACTTTCACTTTTTATCACTTCCCGATATATAAAATTCCAAATTCAACTGACTCCTAACTTAAATGTCTACACCTATTTATGACGCAAATACTTGTAGAACATTCCATTATTTTGCATCTCTACACTTCGCGAAGTTTCGTTGTCTCGTATTAGGTTCGCTCCGCCTATTTCGTTATTCATTTTTATTTTGTTCGTATGTGTAAACATTTGGTTACAGTGTAGCCCCTAAACTACTGCTATAATTTATAACTCTTTTTAATTATCACTGCTGACATCTGTGATTCGTCACAGTGTTTTATTCAAAGTATTGTCCTTGATTCATTATTTGTCACGACTGTTCAGGCAGCATACGGACGTCTATAAATAACTCAAGTTTGAGCTTCTTCGTAAGAAGTAAAGTGCTTCGGGTTTAGGTCATGAATTATCGACCAGATCAAGTGGTAGTCGAAAGGAGCACTGATTGGTGACTTTGACGGGACGGATTACCATGTAGTGGTTCCAATTTTTGTTTTCAGTTACAAATCGACGCACAACTTCTCTGGATTTCCGCCACTTTAAATAATAATAATATCTCCCGACAAAACCGCCCAGATAGGGGCGAATTCAGATAGGGGCAACATTTTTTACCATCGATCGTTTGGGCGGTGCTATCGGTGAATTGAATGAACACAATATCTGCACCCCTTGTTGAATTTCGAATCCATGGGCCGTCCCATCGTCCATGTCAGTACTATAGGCTTACATTGTGCTATGCAATGCGTCGATGGTTCTACGTTAATTAGACCTATAGTGGTATCACAACGGATCATCGCCGGTCTAAGTGTGCGGTAGCAGCTACCCAACAAAAAAAAACACTCCCGGCAGTACGTACAACAATCAGATAATGCAATCAGTTGTAACACAAAATAAGGAAGTATATTTGTTGTTACATAAGTCGTTCGAATAGTTTTTCACGAAAACTGGGTAGGGTATTATTTTGTTATAAGTACATACTTTAATGGTAAATTAAAAGGGCGATAATGGTACACGACTATTTAGTTCAATAAATACATTATAAAAAAAAAACTTTCACCTTTGATCTTGTTCAACTTTCAAACCTAAATTCCATTTTTTTTTATTAAAATTAAAATTAAATTAAATTAAAATTAAAACAATCGAAATTATTTTACGATTTTATTGTATCCAAAAACTAAACTTTTTCACGATCGCAGAAATAGTAAAAGTTGTTGATATCTCGCACGTTGTTGTTGTTGTAACGATAAATCGTGATGTTTCAAATGTCATCAAATGTAAATTTCGCGCTGTGTAATTTATTTCTCTTATATGTAAGTCTCATCTCCCATCTCTAACGCTTTAATATACAAATATGTGTGTACGAGTATAAAGTACACAAAAATTATTTATCTGTAAATATTTGATCTTTGTAAATGTAAACATATATAGAAACAACTAAGTAAATGTAAATTATGTACGCATGAAATGAGAATCAACGACGAGTGTTTTCAATTTAACACACACAGTTGGTTGTTTTTCCGCGTTTCGTGTGAATATGTTAGCTAGTTAGGTATTTAAACATTTGGTTTGATCCATTGCCGACCTCTTACTTCTAGCATACAATATATCTCATTGTGTTCCTGCTGACAGAGACGTGACTTATGCTTGAGAGCATGATACGTTATAACGACGTCTTGAGTCTTTATCATCTTGGTGCCCGTTTTTCGGTACATCCCCAGAATTTTAAATATTTAGATATTTCATGTTCTGCTCCTCCTGTTTACTTTTACCCCATGTTATTACCATCCCAACTTGGTATCTATAGCGTCATACCAATTTTCCCGCGTCTGTCAACCGCAACCCATAATTCCATAGTGAATAGTTTTGGTAGTCTAGCAAAATGGTAGCGAAACGATTTTCCATTTCTAACCGATGATTCTGATTTCGGTATTTGGACGGTAGAATTGTGGCGTTTCGTTCAAAATGTTTCATGGAACGAAATCGTATTTTCCGAAAATCGAACGTCAAAATTCGCCTGGTGTTTACTATAGACGAATTTCGTTTTGCGTTATCGAATTTGTGTGTTTCGATTGCTGAACAGTTGAAGGTGCAAAATTTCATCCAACTTTAAGTTAATTACAATACGAATTATTACTAACTTCATGCTTATGTTTGAGAAATTCGATCAAACAATTTTATCATAGAAAACTTCGCGGATTTAGATTTTTCGATATCGAAAAAAGTTCGATATCGAATTATTTTATAACGATTTATTTCCTACAACTAATTTTTCTTTCATTACTCCTGGGGGCTAATGTAAAAATTGCAATATCGAATCTGTAATCCGATTTTGCTATTATGACATTCCGATTTTATTTTGCTAACGAAATCGAATTTTTCGAAAATCGTAGGTCAAAATTCGACTGTTATTTAGTAGACGAATTTCATTCGGTAAATCGAAACTTAGCAATTTCAAGTGAATTACAAAAATCATAGCTAATATTTGACAAATTCAACCAAACAATCATAGAAAACTTTGCGGTGGATTTATATTTTTCGATATCGAAAAAAAATTCGACAACGAATTATTTCATAATTCGATATCGAATATATGATTCACTATTTTGGAGTCTGAAGATGTTGTATTTCTGACAACTAATTTTTGCTGCTCCTGGGGGGCTGTTATAAAAATTTCGATATCGAATCCGAGCGCCGATTTTGCTAATATAAAAATTCGATATCTATAAATCGGCTATATTATGAAACTAAAAACACAAAACGAATTCGAATTTTCCGAAAATCGACTGTTATTTAGTAGACGAACTTCATTCTGTTAATCGAAACTTAGCAATTTCAAAAATCATAAATGCTACCAAAATTTGACCAAACAATTTCATAATAGGAAATTAGCAGCGGATCGGTTTTTTCGATATCGGTTTTTTCGATAAAAAAAACCGAAATAGGATTATTTCATAATAGCTCCCATAAGTATTATGGGGGCTGTTATGCAATAATCCTATTTCTCATAGTTAGGATTATATTCTAGGTAGTGACTCGAGACGACACCTTCTCTCAATGCTCCTGACATCATATATGATCAATTTGCTTCTAGGTTCTTCCATCTGGTGTGTCTAACTGCTCGTAAGGCACATCTTTCTTTGTTTTCTGCCTCTTTCGTAACTGCATCATACTGCTACTTATAGAAATCCATTCGAGTAGTGTCTTCAGATTATTAAACGATTGATTCATTGATGTCCACTCAGTGAATGATTAATAAGATTGACCAGTCGCTGTCAACGTTGTCTCGTATTTTTTCACATTATTAGGAGACTGCGGCAACAACCATTGGAAGTATTTGAGGTATAATGTCCTTATTAGATGATCGGTATTAATTTATTCCCTCTAAGAAACCGCATCGTCAGATCCATCAACCTGTAAAGGTAAAACAGGATGGATGGAAAAAAGTGAGCCGGCTTCTGATTGGCAATTACGTTGGCGATGTATACGAAGAAAAGTTCAGATGATGATAAATTCATTAAAGTGAGTCATGCGACCTTTACCATTCAAGGACGTAAATCTGACTGTCACTTATCAGAAACATATTGCGGTTGATCACTACATGGCATGGTACACAAAGGCTATTAAGCAATCGGATTGGTACCCGAATGATGGCCAAGATATTTAATGTAATCATTAGTGGAATCTCAAAAGAGGAATTGTGATACACTACAGTTTCTGAGACTTTATGTTTCAAATTGTATTGGTCCACATTCTCATTCTGGTAATTGCTGATTTTATTGCCGCGAGTTCATGGTTCTTGAATCAAGAAGACATGTTTAAATTTTAATTACAAGTGAGAAGATGTGTATGTCTTGTACACCAAACAATTGCATCATGATGGTGGGGAACAATTGCAATCCTAATCAGGGGGACTATTATGAAATAAATCCGAGCCGGATTTTTCCGTTAACGGATATATCCGTGCTATTATGAAACTAAAAAGCAAAATCGAATCGGATTTTTTCCGAGTGCACAAGACAAAATCCGACTGATATTTAGTTGACGTATTTTCTTTTCGATTGATCGCATTTTAACGTTTCATAATATTAAGCAAAAAGCTTACTGTCCAAGATTACGCCTAGAAATATTGCCTTGTCAGTAAAAGTTAGTTGCCTGCCATTTAAGAGAGGTGGATCTACTACCGGGATTTTGTATTTCCTAGTAAGTAGTACCAGTTCAGTTTTTGACGATTTGATTGCTAGTCTACATCTGATGGCCCAGAGACAACTCATCTGCAAAAGCAATCACACCGATACCCGGATACGGAGAGAGACCAGCTCTAACAGCAACCCATTTATTTCTATGTTTCAAAGGAGAGGAAACAGGACACTTTCCTGTGGGGTTCTCTAGTTATCCGCCTCCTGATGGTGGATTCCCCACATCCGAGTATTAATTAACCCACTTACAGGGTAATCCACCTCTAGGAACGACAATTCCTGTAAAATTGCCTCCGTCTTTACATTGTTAAAGACGCCCTCAATATCAAGGAACGCCACCATACAAAACTCTTGTGAGAATATTGATTTCAAAAAGTTTGTACTTACCAGGGCGTGCAGAGCTGTGCTCACAGATTTCCTTTACATTAAGCATGCTGAGACTGGGCTTGTTTTTGAACGTATATCGATATCTATCAGGCTTTCAGTAGAAAGGATGATTGAGTTATGGATCTTAAGTCCTCTGGGTAGCTATGTGAGCATTTAGCTCTGGGTAGCTATGTGAGCTTTAGAAGATTAATAATCTTCAAGTTGTTCTGAATCTCCGCTGGAATAATTCGGTCAGGACCAGCCGATTTATAAGGTTTGAAACTTTCAAGTGCCCATAGGATCCGTTTTTTGGTAACGATATCCTCTATGCGCAGTGAGTGTACTTCTCGATGAGTAGTCTCTGTCGAATCATCGAAGATTACTGGAAAGTAGGTTTCCATGAGAAGTTTCAAAGATTTCTCACTAGTCCAGAATCCATCCATTTTCATTTAATAACTGGGACTGGATTAGTAGACAGTATCTTCCTAAGACGAGAGGTCACCGAGACTTCGTCCATTTTATCGCAAAAGAGTATCCATGACCTCCTTTATGCGTTCCTCAATTAGTTTTGTATACTTTGAGGTCCTCCCTATGGGAGTCCCAGTCTGGTACTTTTGGCTATATTAAAGCCTATCCTACATGCCTTTCGGTAGGTCTACATTTCCTTAATCCGCTGGCAAGCAGCGTTAAAGAACCGATTGCAGGCACTAGTGATTGTGTCCACTATACAATTCAGTTCCTCCATTGTCGCTGGCGGCCCTAGTTCTTTACGCGTTTCCTCATACTGGCTCCAGTTTGTCCTCCTTTAAAGCTTTCCGGGTGGCAAGGGAAACGTTAAGGCTAAAGGTTATATAACGATGGTCAAAAAAGGAGTGCTCCTCCGCCACTCTTCATTCCCTGACCCTACGATATATCATTTCTGAGGCGAAGGTTACGTCTAAAACCTTCTACGTATATATTTGAACCGGATGCACTTCAATGTATTCTCCCAGTAGATTCCTTATTCAAGAAAGAAATACCTAATTACCACTATCTGTTCCTGAAATCTTTGGTTTCGTTTAACACTGGAAGGCCAATTACATGCGCGTTCTGACGTTGGTCCCAAACATTATCTGCCTCTTGGCGCATATATTGCCTTTGAACAAATTTTAGCTAATACAATTTTCTCATAAGCTTTGAAAGAGCTTTACGTAATCGTCTGCATTTGGTTAATTTTTAGAATTTTGGGAATTTGACTCCAAGCAACTGCAATCAATTCAAATTCTTCCAAGTATGGCGCCTGACTGAAGGTAACCATGCTGGATTTCTAACATATATATTTCAGTTAATTTCTATGAATTCTATGAAAATCCAGTTAGCAGAGTGAACGTTGGGGCTTTAAATTCGTTTTCTTGACAGAATTCTAAAGAACAAAGGTCCTTTGCTTGCTATAAAATTTCGTAGATTTGTAAACCCAAACTGACAAAATATAACCTGTTTCGAGAGCGGTCTGATTTGTTTCCACAAATTCCAGCCTTCTATACTTTGACAGTATAAAAAATTGGCTGCTCTCAAAATTCATAAAAAATTACAGGACACACTTAAGAGGAGTAATTGACTGTTTGATCTATTTGATCGAATATTTTATCGTATTTTTTGGCTAATAATGGAACAAATTATTCTGGCAGAAGCGCCCTCTTATATCGTGTTGGAAGTGTAAAACCTCCAATTAGACAACAAAACGAAAGCTCTACGCCAAAAAGGAATTAGTACTTCCTGTAATCGAACGTTCCCTCCGGCATGACATTTGCACATGTTATAGTTTAGTGTAGTAAAGGTTAATTTCTTTGCCCCGTAAGATCTACTTTTATTATTTAAGGTTCGGTGGAAGCTCAAAATATGTAATATAAAATTATGATTTATGTACAAAAACAGCATATCATATATTCCATTTGGTAAATAATAAAATATGTATAAACATTTATTACAGATTTGTGTTTATTGTACAGAGTTTTATATGTTCGTATTTATTGTATCTACAGGTGATCTTCGACTAACGTTGGTAAAAATTAATTTTAGCGTACAACTCAGTAATGAATCACGTGGTAAATTATCAGTCAACTGTCATTCAAACCCCGAATGAAACCAATGAATTCATGCCCGGAGAATTTCAATACTTAGTGTCAAATTAGTTTTCATGCATAAATTGTGAGAGTTGAAGTTTGACGGTTCAGTACAAAAGCTATCTTATAACATTCGAGTGAACAATAATGCTATGATATTGGATCCTAATAATTTTTTAAGTAGCCTTAACCCGTTTAACACTTCTTCTTGAAAATAATGCTACCCGCTGATTTATTTCTAAGAGAACTCTGGAGTCTTCAAAGTAAATTCAGTTTTTCTCTTATGTAAGGGACTAGAGTCTAACTGTTGGTCAAAAAATGAACCAACTTCTTTCTTCTATATCAGAACGATTTGTACTAAAATATTTTAGCTGGGATACATTCACAAAAATGGTTTGTCAAACGAATCAAGGTGACTGGGATGCATAATATGCTGACACGAGAAAGTATTGCATTTTAATGCATCCTTAATGATTTTCTAAAACAAGTTTATCAGAGTATTTCTATCCGTCTCGTAAAGCATCGATGGTTTAAGGTTAACAAACCACCTTATTCCATCGGTTGGATGGAGAATGTAGTATTTTAAGGTAGATATGCCACCTGTACATCCAATGGATCTAAAGACCATTCCGATGTCCTCGCTTATTGTCGTTTGGGTAGGCAAATAAACAAAACTCGAAGTTGGGCGCCAGTCTACCAGCACGTATGTCCTTTGCTCTTGTATATGAGCGAGAATACTCGGGCGGGGTATCCAAAAATACCACCAGAAAAGCCACCAAGCAACTTGAAATATATCAAGGCGATTGTGCGGATCAGAAGGATAATTTGGGATTGGGAGTGAGAATGAGGGAAAGCTAAGTTAGGGGAAGACTCACCTGTATTGAAACACCAACACTAAAACATTATAAATTCACATTTATTATCTCAATTACATTTATATAGTAAGACTATCAATAGAAAAAAAAAGATGCGGAAATATTGTCTGCCCGTCATCCACCTTTTTATTTTTCTATCTTATTTCTTTACTATTCTTATAGTTTTTCTTTTCTCGCCGCCATCTTTGAATTATACTGTCCCAATTATACTGTCTCTCTTCACTTTTTTCCCGCTGACGATCACGGCTCTCGTTTTCCCCCCCTGGTAAGTGTTCCGTGAATCTCTATTTTCAGCAACTCGAGATTTTTGCAACATTTCGAAAATCTCGAGCATGACTTGCTACATTTTCTGCCGTACCCATATCTGACTATCTATATTTTGCTATTTTTTTACGATTTATTCTTTCCACCGGAATCATGGCTATTTATTCTTTATACGGTTTCTGGTGCCTCTCTCGGTGGTTTCTCGCAACATTTTTTGCATGAAAAAGACAAAAGTGGTTTATATACTAGCCTAAGCCCAACCTCGACATTTGTTTTGTTTTTATATTTTTTTTCTCGATGCTATACAGGTGAGCTCATGGCGAGAGCGTAAGGTCTTAGGTGATGGATGAGTCATTGGATGAGTGTCACTCAGTGACTTCCCACTATATTACTTAACGTTCCGGCTATAGGTCCGATTTACGTAGAACCATCTGCACATTGCATAGCTCCATGCCAGTCTATAGTACTGATATGGACGATGGGACAGTACACGGATTCTAACCTCGACTGGGTCTCAGATGAGTTCATTCGCACCACCGAACGTACCGCCCAAACGATCGATGGTGAAAATCCCTTTTCGCATTCTGCCCCTATCTGGATTCGAACCCGGTACCTCCCTCTCCACACCGAAGCGCTTTAACCACTGCGCAACCTGGGCGTTATATCAGACATATTGCAACATGTATTATGAATACAAACGGTTGAAAGTGGATCCAACAGTGACGTTAAGTAGAGCAGGTGACTGTTTTGGAAAGCGATGAGATACTTCAAATGGGGAGGGTCAACTGAAAAACATTCAAAAGGTCATCTGTATATATGTTATTATTGTAAAATTACTGATACTGCTTACAGGTATGCCTTGATTTGTGTGAACGATCGATTTTCGAAATATTTAGGTGTATCGTCAATCTTTAAAAGTTTAAAAATGCAATAAGCAATAAGCCAGAGGCATTAGTGATTCGATTCTATCCCAATTGAAAATAATCAATTGTAATTGAAGTATCCGACATTCAACGGGATATGATACTAATTGTATGACGAGATTATGATAAAACACTGCTGGAACGGAACATAAAAATCGATGCCAAAGGGTTGAAGAAACACTGCAGAAAATTGTTGCGGGAATAAAGTGATAGTCGTACCTTACACAGTATAATATGGCTCCTGAATATACCAAACGGATCAAATCTGCTATATTCCAATGCAGCATTTACTGAAATCATTGATACTGCGTTAACGAACGAGTATCATTTATAATTCAGGAAGTAATGATAAATCAGCATATAATTGGAAATCATCGAGGTTGTGGCATGTCTGATATTGGGTTGGTGACAAATTATATCATATTTCGAGGATGTCTGAGAAATCAAATGTAAGAGAGATACACAGAGGTCAAATAATACAACCTTGAAATCGTGAAGAGAAGGAGAGTTCTGTTGAATTCGAAAGAAGGACGTGGTTATACAAAACTGGTAACTGTCAGAGCTGACATTTAAGTGAACAGCGAATAAGTACAGTAGGCACAGAAAAAGATACAGGATTCGAACAATCAGACAAATGGTACATATTGTGCTTTTCGATCTAGGCCGGTTGATCTGATGACCTGTGCGATTCTTATATATGTAGTATTTAATCGTGTCGCAAGCAATGCTAGCGAATTTGTTGAATAGTGATAAATGATGCTGGGTGCTGTAATCGTGACAGCTACTGATGATTGGTGGGAGTTGAACTTGAACTCCACAGAGTGGCATTGATTGACAGCTAGAGCGCTGAATCAACCAGCCGATGAAAACGTTTGTCTTATGAAATATAATAGGCCGATTTCGATCTGATGACGTCATTGACTCGTTGTGTGATCGAAAAGATCAAATCTATCTCATCAGGCATATGCGACCGGACTGTATGATGTATGTCGCATTTCGTTTCTATATATGTTGTTAGGCTATGGTGCAACAGTTCTAGCGAATTACAAAATTTGAATCGAAATCTTTTTTCGATTATTTTGTTTCTACTTCACCATTGCGGCGTGACGATTCGTCGTATTTGTGAACGCCACATTACCGCCCCCCAAAAGTGATTTCCACCCTTCGACTGCGATGGTTAATGTACTGAGTTTTGGCAGGAGAGGTGTGTATATGCTATCGTGGCACTTGGAAATGCTGGGAGGTCGTATCAGAAGATTATTGACGAACTTTGCCCTAAACAGGGTCGTCGGAGTCACCAATGTCGGATAGTGATATATGATAAATGATGGGGAGCTGTTGGTGTAGGTGTATTGACCTTAGCAGTCATTGCACTGACAGCTAGACTTGTCGTAAGATCAAGTAATTGTATTCCACGCAGGTTGACAAGGAGACCATATTTCGCCAAGAAGTCAGCACCAATTATAGGTCTGTCTACTGACGCGATCGTAAATATATAAGGGAATTGTCGCCGTAAACCAACATCTACATACAATGATTTGGTCCCGTATGTATTAATTATTAAACCGTTGGCGGCGGAAAGTACGAAGCTTGAATTTTTATTTGATGCATTTCCTTGGAAATATTTTATGGGTTAACGGAAATATCGGCTCCAGTATCTACAAGAAAGAGAGTATTGTTCGTAGCATCTCTGATAAAAAGGCGGCGGTTATAACGTATCCGATTGCTCGCCGCACTCACAATTGGATTTATTTGTTTTTTGAGTCGTAATTATTTTTTGTAGATACATATATATTTGTTATTATTTTTGCAAGGTAAGTAATACTTTCAAGCGTCATTGCCGAATTTATGGTGGTCATAGCAGAGTCCTTGATTGTCGATGCATAACGACGTCTGCTTCCGCTCCGTGGTCTTCCATAAGAATAGCGAGATTGACTTCGCGGTTTTGGTGAGTGGTTGCGTCCTACTGCCATTCTTTCAAATTTTGACTCCATGCTAGCTAGCCTAGCTTCGAGTCTTTCGAAAACAGTATGTTAATTCGGTGCAGTAGGGCGCTGGGAACTAGTCGAGGGTACGTTTTGAACTGACGATACGCTAGGACCAGTGGCTTCGTAGATCCTATCAGCAATTTCTAAAATTTCATCAACTGGCTTGTCGCCAATTGCTGTAGTGCAATGTATAAGCTTTTAGGAAGTTTACGAAGCCAGCAGGTTCGAACGAGATTTTCTTCGTATGATTCAAAACAAAACATAAGTCGAAATTTTTCGATGCATTAATTGTACGAATTAATTATTTGGTACTTACAGCATGTGCGACGTAAGTCAAGAGTTGCCTGTATATATTTATATCGTATTTACCACCAAGGTTCATTATTTTTAAAATTAAATTACGTTTTTATTAGCTATGTGTGTACCTTAAGTATATAAATTAACTATATGACTATAAAAATTATTTATAGTTTCATGAGATTAGTTGAAATTATATTTATAACTTAGGACGTTAAATTAAGCCATACAAGAAATAATTACACAACATAAAGGTATTTAGGATATATAAACAGTTTTATAGTCCCTTGGAAATTGTAATCTTGAGATGGAAGTGTTTCGCGAATAGTTTCAAACCAATTTGGAATTATTATGATTATTTTTTTTTAAATTATGTATATTGATGATTAACCTTATGCAAAAAAATTACATACTATGAGAAATAGTGATCTCGTATATACGTTATACACAAGGTCTTATTAGACACGATTTTCGTATTTTAGAAACTGTATGCAAATTTTTATCTTCTGTTGAACAAAAAAAAAATTTTTTTTTTCTATTTTACACAATTTTGTTTTCTTCTTAAATCAAATAAAGAATACAAATACAGCAAATCTTTATATAATCTTTTTACACAATTTTTTTTCTTACCTTTAATACATTATAATTTTTTTTTTTTTTGATAAAAAATTGTGTGTTATTTTGTAATAGCTTTCTAGAAAATTTATTCAAATTCGTGATCTTTAATATACATAATACAGAAAGCCAACAACAAAATTGGAGTGCGAAAGTTTAAAATTTGATTCAATTTTATACGGTGTTGCGATAAGCTTGCGACAGAACACAATATACCGATAGATTTTTTTTTTGGATATGTTACTCGACGTTATATAGTGTGAAAAGCCATTAACATATATAATGTACGAGTACGTTAATGTTTTTCACACTTGTTTGTTTTTTAATTAGCATAAAATGGCTTTTAATTACAATAGAATTTGTCAAATAATTTTTATTTGTTGTTGTTATGTTTTTCGATTTATATAGTTTGATATGCGATTTGTACATGCTTTAAAAACAAACAACATACTTGAGTATGTGTTACGAAAATAATTTATTTCGTTTTGATAACGTGGTCTACATTGTTTTTATGTGGGAGCACGTGTGGTTTGGTCACGATGTTACACGAACAGGTTATTGTTTAGTATATGACAATATACATAATTCGTTAGGGTCTGGTAGTTTTTAGATACCTATGGGATACAAATATTTATTAGAAGCATATTCCTACATCTAAATCTGGTTGGATCGCTTGACTTAGGACTCGACTATATGTTAGAGTGGGTTAGACCAACAAATGCTTATTGACCTAGATAGAACTTAGTAAACTTCAAAAAGCTCAATCTACAGTTAAATTATTTCCTGTTTCAAAATAGCGAGGTATATTTGGAAAAGCTGTTGTATGCTTCTTAGTAGGGAATAAAAGCTCAGTTCAAGTGATTAATGCTCATTTTGTAAAATATACACTTAATTGAAAATTAAATGTGGGCTTTTCATAAAAGTATGGGTCAGGTAGAAAATTGATTTGAACATTAAGCTTCATTTATCCTTAAAGTTTAATACACAGATTAAAGCTCATTACAAATTGAAATGACTTTTTTCCTGAACATCAATTAAGCAAAACGAAACCAAACCTAAATTAAGAAAGAAATGATTTAAAAGCTTAAAGTTCAGAAAATAAAAGCTTAACTTGGGAAACTTAAGTGATTGCTAGAATAAACCAAACGGGGTTTTACAATAAGAAACCAATAAACTTTAGCTGTAGCAAGTAAACGCCTCTATTTTTAAATAAGAAAGCAGCTATTTAAAAAAAATATAAAACTCAAAAGCTCTATCTGGAATCAAACACAAATATTATATTAAAGTTTGATCCTAGGAAGTTATAGTTCTTCATTGAACTGAGTTTAAAAAGTGATTCAATTTAGAAAGCTCAGTTTAGAAATGAAAGAAAGCTTCAAATAGTAAAACGCTTTAATTGTTAAAATCAAAAGCTCTGTTCAAACATTTGGTCAGTTTTGGAAAGATCAGTTGGGAAACAATATCTTAATCAATACATAAAAGTTTGGGTTCTCGTTAATTTTGACGACAAAAGTATTTACAGCTTAGTTCGAATATTAAAGCTTAATTTGTAATATAAATAAGTATGTATGCTTTTCGATTTTAATAATTTGATATGTAATTTGTACATGCATTAAAAACAAACTACATATACTTCAGTATGTGTTACGCAAATAAATTATTTCTTTTCGATAAGGTGGTCAATGTTTTTATGTGGAAGCACGTGTGGTCCGGTCACGATATTACTCGAGTAGGTTATTGTTTGATATATGACTATACATAATACGTTAGGGTCTGGTAATTTTTAGATAACTATGGGTACAATTATTTATTAGAAGCACTTTATCTAAATTTGGTTGGAACGCTGATCTGATGACCCGATTATATGTTACAGTGGGTCAGAACAACAAAAACTTATTTACTTGGGTAGAACTTAGTCATAAAGTGTAATCTCAATTAAGAAAAATTATAAGTCTCAAAAAGCTCAATCTGCAGTTAAATTATCTCCCGTTTCAAAATAGCGAGGTAAAGTTGGAAAAAATGTTATATGCTTCTTAGTATTGAATAGAAGCTCAGTTCAAGTGATAAGAGCTAGATTTAAAAAATGTAAGCTTCATTAAAAATAAAATCTGAACTTTTCGTAAAAGTATTTAATCTTTAAGGATTAATGAACCATTCAGCTCATTAATCCTTAAAGTTTAATAAAAAGATTCAAGCTTATTGCAAACTCAAAAGATTTTTCCTGACTTTGAACATCAAGTAATTAAACTAGTAAGGAATCAAAGCTCAATTAGGAAACAAATAACTTAAAAGCTTAAAGCTCAGAAATAAAAGATTAACCTGTGAAACTTAAGTGGTTGCTAGCTAGCTTAAACAAAATGGTGTCGTACAGTAAGAAAACAGTCAACTTTAGCTGTAGCAAGTAAAAGCCTCCCTTTATGAATTAGAAAATAGCTATGAAGAATAATTCAAAAATTAAAAAGCTCTGAATGGAAATAATTTTTTAATGTAAAATTAAGCTTTGATCGTTGGAAATTAAACTTTGTGAACTCTTTAGTCCAACTTTGCTTAGTTTAGAAATAAAAGAAAGCTTCAAGTACTAGCTTTAATTGTTAAAATCTCAAAATCAAAAGCTCTGTACAAACAGCGGTCAATGAAGATCAGTTGGGAAACAATATCTTAATGGAAACATTAAAGTTTGAATTCTCGTTAATTTTGACGAAAAGCATAGTTAAAGCTTAAGTCAAACATTAAAGCTTAATTTCTAATACAAATAGGTATTTATGCTTTTCGATTTATATTGTTTGATTTGCGATTTGTGCACTGAACAAACAACATACTTATGTATGTGTTTAGAAACAAATTTATTTCGTTTCGATAACGTGGTCTACATTGTTTTTATGTGAGAGCACGTGTGGTGCGGTCATGATGTTACACAAACAGGTTATTGTTTGGTATATAACCATACATAATGCGATAGGATCTGATAGTTTTTAAATGCCTAAAGAGTACTAATATTTATTAGAAGCACTTTAACAATATACTCCTACATCCAAATCTGGTTGGATCGCTGGGCTGCGGACCCGGTTATATGTTACAGTGGGTTTGACCAACAAAACCTTATTTACACGCATATGTAGTATTTAATACCATATGCGATGTATTGTGTCGAGGTAAATGAAAGCCTTCTTTGAAATTTTTGGAATAATACAAAATTTATATATACATTTTGTAATTAAACGTTGTTGGAACACAAAAGCTCAATCTAATTTTTCAACTCATAATTTAAATTAAAATAAGAGTTTTGAAAAAATTCTAAATTTTAATCTAAGTAAACATGTAAAGCGAAATTTTTATAACAGTTTTAATAGGATAAAACTTAGTCATAAAGTGCAATATCAATTTTGAATAAAAACTAAGTCCCAAAAAGCTCGATGTACATTTAAAGTATACCCAGTTTCAAAATAGTAAGGAATATTTATAATCTACTTCTTAGTAGGGAATAAAAGCTCAGTTCAAGTGATAGGAGCTTGATTTGAAAAATGGAAGCTTAATTAAAAATTAAATCTTGGTTTTTCATAAAAGTATGGGTTTGGATAGACAATTCATTTGGACATTAAGCTTTATAAATAAATATAATGTATAATTCACAGATTAAAGCTCATTGTAAACTCAAATTACTTTTTTTCCTGAACATCAACAAAACTAGAAATGAAACAAACCGCAATTAAGAAATAAATAACTTAAAATCTTAAAGCTCAGAAAATAAAAGATTTACTTGGGAAACTTAAGTGATTGCTAGCATAAACTAAACGGGGTCTTACAATAAGAATAATTCAAAATTTAGATGTACATTTTGTTATAAAACGCTGTTGGAACATAAAAGCTCAATCTTATTTTCCAACTTATAGTTAAAATTAAAATTAGAGTGAAATTCTTAGTTTTAATGCCGCATTTTAAAACGAAAGCATAATTAAGAATAAATTCTAAGTAATCATGTAAAAGCTTAGTTTTTTTTATAACAGTTTTATGGAATAAATCTTCGTCATAAAGTGCAAATCAATTTTGAAAAAAAAGTCCTAAAAAGCTTAATATATAGTTAAAGTATATCCTGTTTCAAAAAGCAAGCAATATTTATAATCTTCTTCTTAGTAGGAAATAAAAGCTCAGTTCAAGTGATAGCAGCTCAATTTGAAAACTGTAAGCTTAATTAAAAATTAAATCTAGGTTTTTCATAAACGTATGGGTCAGGTAGAAAATCGATTTAAACATTTACAATCATTTATCCTTAAAGTTTAATATATAGATTAAAGCTCATAGCAAACTCAAACGATTTTATCCTGACTTTGAACATCAATTAACCAAACTAGTAAGGAATCAAAACTCAGTTAGAAAACTAATAACTAAAGCTCAGAAAATAAAACCTTGACTTGGGAAACGTTTTAAAAATTTAAAAATTAAAAAGCTCTGAATGAAAATGTTATATTTTATGTTAAATTAAGCTTTGATCGTTAAAAATTACATTTTGGTAACTCTTAAGTTCAATTCAAAAATTGATTCAATTCAGAAAACTCAGTTTAGAAATAAAAGAAAGCTTCAAATATTACAAGCTTTTGTGGTTAAAATCTCGAAATCAAAAGCTTTGTTCAAACATTTGTCAATTTTGAAAAGATCGGTTGGAGAACAATTTTTAATTGAAACATAAAAGTCTAAATTCTTGTTATTTTGACGACTAACGTAGTTAAAGCTTAAGACGAGTATTAAAGCTTAGTATCTAATACAAATAAGTATTTCAATTTTAATAATTGTGTGTTACAAAAATAATTTATTTCGTTTCGGGAACGTGGTCTACATTGTTTTTATATGGGAGCACGTGTGGTCATATATAGCTATATTCATATATAGCTTTCTTATTTATTTAAAATAAAATAGTTAAAGACATCCCCTTTGTACTTTCTTAGTCAAATTTACCAGTACAAAATATGAAACTGTTGTCATAGGGATCTAATAATTCTAAGGGCCCATACAAAGCTGACTGTCAAAATGTTCATTACATTCTCATATAACTGATGGTTTTCTGTTTCAGTCATCCGTCTCGTTAAGATTATTTGGTAGTTCGGATCCTAATCGTTACCAGTACAAAGAACCAAACGATTGTCATGCAGATCTTATATAGTCATAACGGCCCATATAAATCTATTTCATAAGATTCCTATGACAATGTTTTATACACTGGCAGTGAGACCAAACTTTCACATATATAAAGATGAAATCATTATCACTGTGAGATCTTCATGACAATCTATTAACTCGTTTTATATTATTCAGCTAAGGACAATACTTTCATTTACTAAACAATTCCAAAACTAAGAGACGATTCATTCTAACTTTATAAAAAATTTGAGTTAATTTCGAAACCATGTTTGTCACCCAATTAAAATCAAACGTTATGATGAAACTAAGATTACGAACTTTATTCCATTATTCTTTGGATTGCATGCCTTCCCATTTATCAAAACTTTAGGAACCAGGAATTCCACGTGTAAGCCATTGAATGTTTTGGATAGCGAGTTTCAGCCATACTCTTTCAAATATACCTACCAATTTTATATTTTTGCGCAATATCTTTACGAACCTGCTGCATTATACAAGCACAATATTGCTTCCGCGTAACTAATCTCGACACATATAGAGTTATAAATTAATATCTTCAACAAACCAATAAATCATCCGTATACACTCATCTGTATATCCAACATTCTAAATAGGTCATTCAACCCGTTAAAATAACATAAAGTTTACGCATAAACTATTCAACATATAAATTACAACCGACATAAAATATGTAAACTATACAAGACAGGTGATATGACAGCTATAAAAGCAATTGCATAATGAGTCTGCCGTCCAATTGGCTAAAATTTGTGTGTGACATTAATGTTTATAACACATTATTTAAGTGCAAGCATTTTAATTTCATACGAGTGATGGTTTTTTGGTGAAAGCTTTCAGATAGTTAGAAACCTGTTTATATGATACAGTGGGTTAGACAAACAAACACTTATTTACACGCATATATAGTATTTAATGCCATCAGTGATGTATTATGTGTCAATTCACACTGTTTAGTCAGGAGTGAGAGGAGTGGTGGAATGTTAAAGCTTTATTTAGATATAACAAAGAAATTTTTTAAAATGCTGCATATCAAAACGAAAACATAATTAAGAATAAATTTTTAGTTAACAAGAAAAACCTCAACTTTTTATAAAAGTTTTAATAGGCTAAGGCTTACTAATAAATAGTAATCTGTATTTAAAAAACGCAGTCCAAAAAAAGCTTAGTCTATAGATAAATTATTTTCTGTTTCGAAATGACTAGGTATATTTAGAAACAATATTATATGATTCTTAGTATTGAATAAAAGCTCAATTATAGTGATACAAGCTCAGTTTCAACATTTAAGTTCAATTGCAAATTAAATCTTAGCTTTTCATAAAATGATAGCTATTTTCTACGTAGAAAAAAAAAGTCTAAAGCTCACTGCAAACTTAAAGAATGTTTTCCTCACTTTGAACATCAATAAATCAATCTACTAATGAATCAAAACTCAATAAGAAATCAACTAACTGAAAACCTAAAAGCTCAGTAAATAAAAGTTTTGATTGTCATTGATAGCATTAACTTAACGTAGTCTAACAATAAGAAAACAAAAAAGTTTAGAAGTAGCAAGAAAAAGCCCCTATTCTTAAATAAAAACAGCCCTGAAGGAAAATTTAAAGACTTAAAAGCTTAAATGAAAAGAAATATTTAATGCAAAATTGAGCTTTAAGTCTCAACTTTGATCGTTGGAAGTTATGTTTTTAATTGCAACTCTTAAGTTCGGTTTAAAAATTTATTCAATTTTAAAGCCTAATGTAGAAACAAAAAGCTTTTTTGAAGATCTTGAAAATAAACATTGAAACTGAAAAAGCTTAAGATTTCAAGGTTTTTTGGTTAAAATCTTAAAACCAAAAGCTCTGTTCAAAATTATGATTAGTTTTTAAAAGATCAGTAATGAAACAATATCTTAATCGAAACATAAAAGTTTCAACTATCGTTGATTTTCACAATAAACATAGTTAAAGCTTAAGTCTGATATGAGAGCTTAATTAATAATACTAATAAGTGTTTGGAACATAAAACTTTAAGTTTAAAATCAATCGATAAAAGCAAAATTTATTATCTTTATTTAGAAATAAAAGCTTAATGAATTGGAGCTTTAAAACAGTAACAAAAAGTTTGGATATAATTCATGCAAAAGTATTTAAAAAATTTAAAACACAGTAGATAAAAGTGAACCTTAATTTGAAATTTAAAGCTCAATCTTAAAACTTTATTTTGTATCCAAAAATGTCATAAGGAACCCAAAGCTACTAGTAAGCTTATTTAAAGAATGTTTTTAGCTTTGTGCACTTAATATTAGATTAAATTTGTGTTGGTTAAATAAAATTTAAATAAGACATTTACTTAAGCTATAATTTATTAAAAGCTCAATACTAAAATAAAAGCTAGGTTTGGCATGATTAGTTAGTAACCTTAAAATTAAAGCTTAATTTTCTATGGAATTAAAATATTTGAAAGTTAAAGTTCATATTGTAAATCAAAGCTTTTAAATTTATAAAATAAAAATTATCGAAAGGAAATAAATGTTTATTTACTCTTAATTTTATTTTGAAATAAAAATTAGATTCCAGGTAAAAAGCTCAACTTACAATAAAAAGAATAAGTATCGTAATTTGAAAAATCTTGGTTAATAACAATATAATCACTAAATTAAAGCTCAAGTTAAAAAGAAAAATTAATTGATGACTAAAAGCTTCATGTAGGTATAAAAGCTTCCTTTTGTAAAATTAAAATTTGAATGTGCAGCTTAATTTCTTGTATTAAGGCAAATTATTAGTTTGTAAATTTAAGCATTTGGAGTTTATCAGTTAAAAGCTTAGTAATAACTAAGTAATAAGCTTAGTTATATCAACCAGTTGTTTTTAGATCCGCTTTTAAATTATAAAGTTCATTAACTTTCATCAACTTTCTCCTCGTATTTATACATTTAAAATGTTGTGTTCGTAATCTTAAGCTGCATTTCTTTAGAATGAATATAAATCGCTGATTGTTTATCGCTCGTTACAAACTATATAACGAGAATTAAATTAATTTATACTGCCGCCAATAACAATTAACATAATAATTAACAAATTTTTATTACAACTTTTTCGTCATATTTTTTGTTTTATTTTTTTCGTCTGCAAACGAAAAACCTATAAACAAAATATAACTTAATCTTAATTTTTAACGATCGAATACGATAACGATATACATATGTAAATTACATAATTACACATGTCTTTTGTTTAAAATTTATAATTATTGATCATTAATTTAATGTTTTGTTTTTTATATATTTGTTTCCTTGCAGGTGGTTCTCTCGGCCTGTTCAACATATTTCCAAAGCTTATTTTTGGAACACCCTACACGACATCCTATAATTATATTAAAAGACGTTCGTTATCCAGAATTACGCACACTTGTCGATTTCATGTACAAAGGGGAAGTAAACGTGCAATATTGCCAGCTATCTGCTTTGCTTAAAACAGCGGAATCACTTAAGGTAAGTAATGCGTCGCATTATCGTATTTCGATGTTTAATTAATAATAATAAAAATGTATATACGTATAGGTTAAGGGTCTCGCTGAGATGACAAATCAAAATACAGCTTTGCGTGAGACGGAGAGGGACACCGAAAGGCTAAGGCCTCATTCAGCAACAACAACAAAATCAGAACCAATAGATACAATTGGAAATACATCGTTACCATTAAAATCATCAACATCAGCCCTAAGCACAATAACATCGCCCACCCGATTAGATCCCGACCGATGTAGCCCATCGTCACCACCATTAACAAGACTGCAAACATTATCCCCAACCCCATTAGATTTATATCAAAGAAGAAATAATCGTGATCCCGATAATAATAATCAATTGTCGGATACGCCACCGTCACCGCCACCACAACTGGGCCCCACAAACGATCTACACTATCCGAGCAAAGAGGAGCGGCCAAGTTCGCCCGACGATGATGCAATGTCGAATGATATTGGTGAGAGATCGTTTAAATTTTCTCTACCTCATAAATTCCTCTACTCAAAAGAAAATATAAATTTAACAGGAATTAATATGACAATAAATTCAAATGCCCTACATACATCCGCACCACCTTCAGTTGTTGTACCACCTATTCCAACGTCCTTGCCACCATCACATCCTACCGATTTGAGGCCCTCGTCTCGCGGCGGTCCAAATTCTACAACACCATCATTATTAAATACCAATAGTAGCAGCACATCAAGAGATCAATTAATCGATAGCGGTAGTAGATTAACAATGTCCGAATCGTTACCAGGACCATCGGGGATGGGGCCAGTACAACAAGTTCCATTGGTATGTTAAAATTAATTACACACACACACATCGACGATTATACAAATTTCAGACAATACTAGTTAAAGTGTTTTGTTTCATTCTATTTTACAGTCCCTTAAAAAAGAAATTGATTGGGATCGACATGAGGACAAGCTAATTCCAAGTGATAGTAGTGTATCAGATTTTCGTCATCCACACGATACGGTAAGTCCAAAATTTTTTTTTGTTACATACACATACATATGTCGATAGATATTAGAAACCAGTAGAACTTTTGCATGACAACTATTTATTATTATTGTAAATGTTCGATGTTTAATAGCATGTCAGATAGTTTTTAACAATCATTCGAACTTAATTTCCAAACTAAAAAAAAATATGTAAATAATTGGGTCATGTCAATACTATATATGTACACATAAACCACAAAACAATTTATAATTGTTCAAATATTTGTTAATTTAAAAAATTATCGTGTCTAATTATTCGTTAATCATAATTAATTAATGTACAAAAACAACGATAGATGCAAAAGCTCTCATTTATTGAGCTAAATCAATGCCAGGGAAGCTTTTTATTCCAACGTAATAATTAACTCTTCACCTTTCGTCTCACTTTATAATCCGAATGTTAAATCCGTCACTAAAACGATCTGATTCACAATATTTATGGTCTATTTAGCAGAAGCAGTCATTCTGGTTTAAAGCATGACTACATTTAGAACTCTAACTGTCAAATTTGTTTTTTTTGTGACCATCCTTACTCTCATACTTAAGTACTTTATCATAATGTCTAGTGAAGGCCTAAGTTATCTTATATAGGCAAAGTACGAATGGTAATGAATAACACATACTGCGATACTAACAAAGATTTTATGATTTCTTCATTGGCATTGGTGAGTATTTGGTACTGTTGAATTCCTCCATCGCAAGATAACACCGAATCTGCACTTGCCAAAGAGAGTACTATGGATATATAAACTGGTAGAGTGGTGAAACACTCGCTCCAATTCACTTTCCCATGGTAGCTGTACAATTTCAAAAAACTCAACGTCTTCTATAATAATAGAAGTCACACACTTCAAAATTAGTGATCTCGACCACCCTGTGTATCACCCTTCTAGTACCAAGTGTGCAATAGACAATAATGCCCAACTAGTCGTAACCGGATCATAGATAATGGCATGCACAGTACCATCTTGAAGATTAGCATAAACCTGATGAAATGGAATATTTTTGTACAATTTAGTCATTCAAATATGTGATCCGATCGTAAAACTCCTCAAAAGTATCTTCTTCTTTACTGTCTTTAATTTTGTATCAAGTAGCATCCTAAAGCTCTGCTTTTTGACTTTCAAACTCTTTATCATTTCTAAACAAGGACTCTTAATCGCTAAATCTGTATGTTATTCAAACGGAATGACGATCCAAACCAATACTCTCTTTGAAAAAATATACAGAACAAGGGAAAACCAAGAGTGTAAGGGAAAACCAGAATATAACTTACCAAAAGCACGACTGATCCAAGTTGTAGGACATTAGACTTCCAAACAGTATTTTTCTCAATTGCTACGTTTTTCCCTAGTAGGGATTCAAACCAATCCTCGGTTCGATCACTGGATTGTGAATCATTAAAACCACTTGCTTGTTTTCCACTATAACTTTTATTAATAATCACCACAATTCACTATTACAGTACTTTTATTTCACTGTTACTTTCACTTTTTCACTATTTCACTTTTTATCACTTTTTCACGATTTTACACCCCGATTCACTTAATTCGCCGTGACAGTTGTCGTGTCACTTCATCTATAAATTAGTATTCTGCTAGTCGATAGAAGTGACCTGATGCAACGAACGTCAATCGCTAAATTAATCAAGGAATACTAATAATTTCAACAAAATATGTCGACTGAAATTTTCACGCGCCTATAAATGTCGTTCCAAGTGACATGAAATTTTTTAAACGACTACTAGAATAAAAAGATTGTCACTTCAATTAATAATTGACAAACAAATCGACTAAGAGAATACCAATATTTGTCTGTCGCTACAAGTGACAAGTGACACGACTAAGGGAATCGGGGTGTAAATCTATCTCTGTCCTAATTCAAATTAAAACTCTACGCTTTCTGTTCGTGTATTTGATTTCCAATAACGAACATTTATTCTATTCAATCAGAGTATATATATATATATATATATATATATATATATATATATATATATATATATATATATATATATATATATATAATAAATATATATATATATATATATATATATATATATATATATATATATATATATATATATATGTATATATATATATATGTGTATATTGAAACGAGTTAGCCTTTGATTAGCATGGCAGACCTAATTTCTCAAAATGTGCCTTCACTAGAGATGTTGAATCTTAAGTGGAATGGCTTCACGCAGCTCAGTGGCAAGAGGAAGCGGTTGTGGTTGGTGAGATTCATCTCTAGTGACCTAGAGTACTGCCCTTGTCAAGATAAATTGTAGGCGAGACGTAAATTATACGTTTACTTGAATAAATTATACAGATGGTTGAGAACCCGTGGTATGTAAACCGGATCGTATGCTTCGACTGGGGTGTCATTCCCCGTAGTTGGATGTTGTGCTTAGGGCCGCACAACTTTCTTTATATGCGAAAGTAAGAAGTCAAAACAAAATTACTGTCTGTTACTAAGTGGTTTCATGGTACAACGTTACTGACAGAAAGGAATACGGAGCAGAATTGCTCGACTGTCTCTCGCTTCTTGCGAAACGGTCAGTGGACTCGGTACGACCGGTGCCGATATGTTAGTTATTGTTTTCTTTAACACTTACCATTCATGTGTATAAATAAATACATATTACCATTCATGATATATATATATATATATATATATATATATATATATATATATATATATATATATATATATATATCTATACTGTAGATGTATTTAAAATTCGGCCAGACAGATCGATACTTAAAATGCGACGATTTTTCCTTTTTCCAGTTTGTATATAGATACGAGTACTACTAAAACTATTGCACTGATTCTTTATTGTATTAACAAACACATAAACATTACATGCGATTTTCTTTTTTTTTATCAACTTTATTTGAAATTTTCTCTGCTACTTTTTGATTTTCTTTTATTTTTCACATTTACAAACCTTTATATGCTGTACACTATTGTAGCTTTTTACGTAGTTGTAAAATTTTGAGATAGTATTTATTGAAATGCAGGAGAAATATGTATTTCTTTACCTAGTGTAAGTGTGTCTTTGTGTGGGTGTTTTTGTATAGTTTTAGTGCTTTTACCGAGAATATTGCGTATATACAATTAATAAAACTGTGGAAGTGCTTAATTTTGCACAAAACGTTTCGAAGTAGAAATGAATATTTACTAAAGTCTATAGCTACATACTCTTTGAACACGAAAACTTTTGATTGTTTTTCACCAATTATACCCCTTCCATTCGAATGGAAAATATATAAATTTTTAATGTATGCATAATTTAAAACAAAAGACTTCGTTCGATGTTACTGTTTGAGTATTTTGTCTGTCTTATATTCTATGTTTCGAGTTCATGTATAAATTAAAGATTAGCAAATCGAGTATTCGTTGTAAAAAAATTGAAACATTTCAAAGCCTACTTTGAAATAATCAAATTAGATTACGTATCAAAGTTTTAGTCTTGTGCCGCTTTTAAAATCAGTATCAGAATATATAAATTTGTTTGCAATAAATAATATATATCACGAGTTTTTCTTATGAGAGTAATATCATAACCGTGTCTCCAGTACTTTTGTATAATATGAGATTAAGAATGACGTCATCATTCTAAGTTTTAACGAATCTGTTAGAATATTGGAGTAAAAGCTATAAAAGCATTTTTGACACCCAATCCAAGTCTTAAGTCGTAACAAGATTTTCAGAGCTTTTGTTTGATGTCAGAAACTCTTTGAGCTTATCATACTGTTTCTAAATATCACTTATAAGAGAGAGAAAGAGACCATTTTAGTCTTATTAGTTGAGAAAAAATGGTGACCCCATATTATTGGCCACTTGATTGATTTGAAATTGTTCATTCGGATGAGTCATACTTCATAACTGGAAGATTTTTTGTATGAATAATCACACTTATTGAATTATTTACTAAGTCATTTTTATCGTTAGCCATTTGCTTAGGCGGAAAGATTCTCCTAGTCTGTTGACTTATTTCATAAGCGGAAGTCGCGCTATATACACATTTTTATAGTTTTGAATACGTTTTGACCACATTTGAAAACTTAAATGTTCAAGATATATTGTTTCACGATGTTTTGCTTTTCCACTAAGATTATGCTGGTTTAGTTTAAATGTTCGATTCGTTATGTACCCAGCAGTAAAATATTGCCATAAAATTCCAGCTGGTTTAAGAGTCATGTTGCAGACTTTTGAAATTTTTTTTGTGACACGAGTACACTTTAATAAACAAGCTTGAAAAGCTGAAAATTTTCTATATGATTATTAAATTCTATAGTCGATTTCCATTATAAATAAATTGGGTTCTCGCAGTGGACTGTAACTTCTTTTGGGTCTCTTTCAGAGCTTTGGAAATTGTTCGGCAAACATTCATCCAGATTTTAAAGCCAGCCCTAAACTTACAACAACCACGTTATCCTAATACGATCTCACCTACTTATCTTTTAGAATTATTTGTAATAACCTAACCTGGCACTATTTCAGTATCATTTTCAGCTTAACTAGTAAATTTTTTTCTAAAAGCTTACCTCAAAGGAAGCTTGGAAGTTATTTGATATAAAAGATATTTGTGATATGTTTGTATTCAAAACAAAAAAATAGTGACGAAAAAGAATCGAGAATCGAATGATGACTCCGATCTGTCGCTACAGAAAGCGCTTCTATTTTTGCTATATTATCAATCATTGGTATCGAATCAACCAAAAATTAAATACCGTTCATTTAATGATTATGTATTAAACGGTTCGTAGCCGGATTATTGACTACTCAGACGCCATTACTCAAGATGTCTTAAATGAATGGTAATCAAACTGCTATTAACATGTGCACTAACTGGACGTATACTCTTTTGTTATTCTGCCCAATTGGCAACCCTTGCCTTTTTCTGGTATTAAACGACGAACTTTACTTGTATTTCATTTAATCGATAACTCATTTCAAGTTTCTTCACCTTTCAAACAGATGGCACTGAGAACGGTTTTGCTTGCACTTTTAACATGCTAAATCCTAAATGTGCTTTACACAATGATAGCAGTTGGTTGTTTTAACATTCGTACTTGCAAACCTCTCGTTAAGAAAAATCTAATTTAACTAGGTCGATAGGATCAAGCTACCTGATAGGTAATCCGCACCCGATTATCATTTTTCTAGGTCTTGTGATCAATTTCGTTTAGGCACAGGCACATCATGTTCACTGGTTCGCTATAATCGTCATTTACGTTTTGTGTATTTAAGTAACGAAATAAAAAATTGCTTCAGGTCTTGCCAGATGCTATTATTCTAATCTGTTTTCCAATGATGTACGCTTAAAGGCTATACGTCGACCTACGTTCTAGACTCACACCATATCCCTAGATTGTTGACATTTTCTTACAGTTAATTGATATCGTTAATGCTCTCAATAGTTCTACAGATATTTGGGTCATACTCAATTATAAGGACTTGCATGCTGTGTCACTTCAATTAGAAAGATCAAAAGATCACCAAGTGTCTTTAAGCTAATCTGGAAGTTGCTTGAATTAATTTCGAGATCAAATTCACCCCGAATGTTTCGAAGAGCTCGATGAATATCCTCCGTCTTGATATGTGGAGTAAGAATTCTATTCGTTTTGCCCCATACACACTGAGAAACCGTATGTTTACAATTTCCTTTTGAAAAAGCTCGAAAATTGGATTTGTAAGGCTGGTATAGTTTTACACAGTACGAATCTGTGTTTGTTATGCTCGAAATAGAATTTAAGATATTCGTTGTAAGCAGCCTTATATTTTCATTGTGTCAGCTATGATGAAGGCTATAATTGTCCGTGCTTTTCTAAATTGGTTCAAGTGCTTTGTGGTTAACTTGAATTATTTCAAGTGCTTTGTGGCTCATTTATTTTAAATAGAAAAGTTTCGTGTGTAAAATTCATGCTTTGAATCCCGATCGGACTATGTTCCCAAATTCTATGAACAGACCTCCGATGAACTTGCACTCAATAAATGACAAATTAAACGACGATGATGTCGAACAAATCAGAGAAATTGATAAGTAATTGTGTCGCTGCATGCAACATACGTAGAAGCTTTTCTATTTCATATTTGCTTGAGTGATAGGCTGGAAAATTAAACCAATTTATTTTATATTGGTTCTTCATAGGTACTCTTCCGCCAGAATGTTTAATACTTAATTGGGGTGAACGATCACGGCTAACGATATCAACTGGGAAGAGCTTTTTTAATGAGCTTTTTTAAACATTTTTAGGAATTCCATAAAACAAAGTATAAAATGACAGTAACGCAGTCACAATGCTTTGTCAAAGTAGAGTACAGGCTATAGAGAACTTTTGCAATTAGTTCTGGTGTTCGACAATGATATGCGCTGTCCTCGAAACTTTTTAATCTCATGTTAGAATACATCCTTCGTAAAAGTGCAGCACCTCAAGACAATATCTTATTTCGACAATCCAATCAACAGTTTTTGCCCATAAAAATGATATCTGTCTGATTGGATTAAATGGCAACGGCGTGGACGAGATACTTGATCCACTATAACAGTGTTCAGCTTCCGTTGGTCTCAAAATCAACGAGTCCAAAACCAAATATCTGATTTGTGGTTTTCGAGACCAAGACGCAATTGATTTCAGTAGTGGTAACCACACATTTGAAGGAGTGATGAGTATCTTGGATCTCTCATTACTCACGATAATAGTGTGAGAGAGTATATCAAGGTTCGCCTTGCAGCCGCTAGCAATCAGACTTTATATCCTCTACGTCCGCTTCTGAAATCAAAATATTTTTGATTCCGCGAATGCGGATAAAGTGAAATGACGAATATGTACGAAAGATGGCTTCTAACATTCGTGAAAAGAATTATGCTTGTGATAAATGGTATGACACAAAACTCGACGCTGCTGGCGCATACCGAGTTCGTTTCAACCACAAGATCAGAATTGAATTTACTTCAAATTTCTGATGCCGTGAATGAACTTAAAGGACAGCGGGTAGGCTATCTCGGTCAGCGACATATGTGCGATTCTTAAAAGGAGAGCCACTTTTCGATAGGGTAGTAGTCGCTGTCGACGACTATGGCTCCACAGTGTAGAGATCGCGACATATTCTAATTGTTTACAACAATATGAAGAGCTAGCTCGTAATTGATACCGATGGAGTCAGATTGTTGACACGGTACGGGCCAACAAGGCCTGTAAAAACCGATTAATCAAATAAATATTATAAAATATATTTTAGAAATAAAATATTTAGTTCATAACGTTTGTTCAAAAGTGTTAAATGGGTTAACTTTCTTTACGAGCTGTAACACTTCATGGTAAATTGATGTCGTTTTATACGTAGTCGTGTTTCAGGCCATTAGATGTTTTAAGCATGATTTTATGTTATCTTGTACAGTAAGTTTTGGTACAACACCTGAGATACTCGAGTGATAAAAACCTATCGTGCTGGTTAAACTACTCGTATTTTGAACTCCTTCCCGAACATTGTTATGGTTTATAACCAACGTAATAGATTTTGTCGCCGGTTGTAGCTTAATGGTTTAATGATTTTTTTATCACGCTGTAATCTCGATTGTTTGCTAATACGTTTTAATGGTTCGTAAGGTCTCAATTGAGACGCGATTAGGACCGTTTACAGCCTTTTAATCGTAGATATTGTTAATAACTGTAGATTTGTTTGTGACTAAAAATTTCTTTTATATACACTTAACGATCCGGGTAAATTATAATACCAGTAAAATAAACGTGTCTAAAACACGTTTAAACATCTAACTGTAAACTGACACTGAATATCGAAACCATAAAATAATTTATTTATTTAAACTCTCTCTCTCTCTCTCTTCTCTAATACAATTCCCCTAGTTGTAAAAATTGGTGACCCCATTTATTATATTTTGATTGGCCAGTAGAGAAAAATGAGACAACTATATAATAAATAAAATGATTTTACTGTTATAATTTGAACATGGTTCATATTAATCGATAACTAAACGTTAAAACAATTGATTTAACGTAAAAATTTATACAGGTAGTAGATTTAGAAGAAAAAAAATCTTTATGTAAATAAAAATCTAAATCTGAATAAAATTATTTAGCGATTGTGGCTTGTTTATTTATTTTATTTTATATTAGTTACTAAAATTAGAAATCGGGTTTAAATAAAACAACCATCAGTTTTATAATTTTATTGTTTATATAAATAATAAATCTCAAGAAGTTGATCTACGTTTTTTGGACATTGCATAATGCTATATCGATTAAGTCAAAATTATTTTTTTTTTATCTGTTTAAACTCATCTTTATTTAGCAGACACCTTGTATACAGTAAAACATTTGAATTTGTTATTTATTAATTGATTGATAAATAATTTATAAAAAAATAAATAATTAAATAATTTTTATTATAATTCAAAATGTGTTAAGTTGTGGACTAAAAATAAAAATATTATTCTTTAATAATATTATTTTCTTATTATATATTTATTTTAATTATTTTTGTTTTAACATCCATAAAATTTCGTTTTACTGTATTCTTTACTCTACTATTTTTTTTTTTTGGTTATTTTTAAGCATAAATTAATTTTCTTATTTTTAAAATTTTTTTTACATAACACTAAGAAGCGAGAAAAGGAGAGGGCGATTTTCACATTTGCATGTTGACGAAGATTCGATCAATTTGTTTTATAAAATATATTTCTTGTAATTTGTTAAAAAAATAATTATGAAAATCGCCCTTCTTAAAAATTAAGACGAAATATTATTTATATAAATTATAAATTAAAAATAAAACTGTGAACAATATAAATTTGATAGTTTTTATATAAATGTATATAAAAGAAAGAGAGAAAAAAAGAAAAAGAAAAAAAAATTAAACAGAGAAACTAAATAATACAAAATTTTTATATAAAATAAATTGTGATGATAATTTGTGAAACTAATTAAAAAATTTATAAATTAAATATTAAATAACGCAAACAAAACTTACAAGTTGAACACTTTGTTAAAATGAAACAATGTCCCTTCGGCCTCCAGACAAAAATCGAACCTCAACTTCTTGAATTTTTTTTTCTTTTTAATTTTTTTTTTTGTTTTTCTTACAAAATTTATTTCAGTTTATCTAATAATCCTATCATTTTTTATTTTTGGGTAGAAATACAATTTTTTTTAACATTCTTGGAAAAATTTATATATTTTTTTACTAATTATTATGTTTTTTTTTCGCGGAAAAATTAACGCATTCATAATTTTTATAATTTCATTTCGAGAAACAACAACCAATCGAAATTTATTATGATTAAAAATAAAATAAAACAAATAGTTTGAAAAAAGCATATTATTAATAATTTAATAGAAGCAAATTATTTAAATACTAATACAATATTAGAGTAGAGAGTTTTATTTAAAAAAAAAAAAAAAAAAAAAAAAACAACACTTACATAAATTAAAACTGAAAAAAAATTGAAAAAAAAGAAGTTGATGGATTTTTGTTTGGTTGCAGGAAGCGACAGATATCCCCGGAGGTGGACAACCTCCTGACCAAGGTGGTAGTAGTATATTCCCTTGTATGTATTGTGGTGCCTCGTTTACAAATCAAACAAAATTAACACGCCATATACTATCACATTCGTTGGAATCGTTAAAATTTCGTGAATCAACACATTTATTTGTGAGTCATTTGAATTTGCCGCCGCACGAATTGCAGCCACAACATTTTCCACCATTGCGGCCGGGACAACAGCAAATGGAACCACTCGAACCACCCGATGGCGGACCAATGGATATCGATTATCAAACAAATTCGAATACGGGTGGTGGCATGGGTAGCGGTAGTATTAGTGGTAATATGGGACCTGGCAACTCAACATCGTGTAGTAGTAGTGATCAGGGTAGTGTAGTGTTATGTAAATTTTGTGGAAAAAGTTTTCCCGATGTATCGTCGTTAATAACACATTTGCCCGTTCATACGGGCGATCGACCGTTTAAGTGTGAATATTGTGGAAAAGCTTTTAAATTACGACACCATATGAAAGATCACTGTCGAGTACATACAGGTAAGTGAATTTTATTATTTGCTTTTATTGTATTTTCAATTTATTGATTGCATTTCGTATATTGTTAAGAGTTTGGTTTCGAAATCGATTTTAAAACTTATCAATTTTTGACTGGGACAGCAGAATGGGTTCTTTGTGGTTTGGACTTCCAGCCATCTTTATGTTCATTCTTTGCTCTAGTAGTTCCTAGTAGCTCTCGATCTTATCCATCAATATAAAACCAATTGGGCCATATTACTATTTTCGAGCTACGAAATCTAATCCAACACACAACTACCCCTTCCATCACATACATATATACCATCTGTGTGTTAGTTCTGGACAGAACTGAGTAAGCCATTTAGTCTTCCTCCTCCAAACTCCTATAGTTTCTGTTTCCGATAACAGCTAGTTCTTAAACCCTGCATGTCCGAGGACTTGGATAATCTACATGTTAAAATGCTTATAATTAGGATGAGTGGTATCACAACGCCATCTTAGACTAAAATGATAAAGTTTTAATCAGTCATTTAAGTGCAACCGATTCCAGAAACTTAGCAGATTGAAATATCAACTGTAGATACCTCATTATGTCACAACCAGTACAACCAAAACTTTTTTGAATACCCAGGTTTCCCCCTTGAAGGGCACATGGTTTCCAAACAAAACCTCCCAAGCGTAGGCGAATACTGGACAGTCAATTGGGAATGGCATCCTCAACTTCGCCTCAATGATATTACTTCATTTGTTTAACAAACCATGTAAGTTCTAGCTCTAATGTCCAATATGGATGAAATAGAACTGAATGCCGCTCTATTGGTTCAAATAACGCATTTATCTAAGACCCGTGGGTATACTCCACTGGAAGAGTTCTATATGTATCTGTAGAGTTGGGTTTCAAGAATTCATGTTTTAATGCATCATGTACAATTATTTTGCCTATGAGATCATGTTGAATGCAGTAAGTGACCGAGAACTCACTAAGAGCCTTTTCCCAATATTTTTAATTTCAGGAAGATAAAATTGGTTTTATAATATAATTACAGACGATATTGTCGATATGTAGTGTTTTTGGGTTATATAGGAGAAAGTTATCGTTGCCATAATCAGTGTTGGTCAAATATCAGAGACTAAAGCTTTCAGATAAATTTCAATTGTTGTGAAGACAGTATAAATTATATCAGTATCCATAATTTTATTGAACCGTTTCATATTAACCTCTGCTCTCCTGATTTTGATGACGCTGAATACCAAGAAAATGTTTACTAAGATCCGACAATTCAAATCGGATCAGTATAACTTTCGCGCGAAAGGCGACAAATTATTGTTCACTCCATCAGCAGGCACATGTACCTCCATCTTCAGCACATTTTACTACACCAAGTGCCATATGTAAACTGTCTAAGCCAGTTAATCTCAATACCAGACGTAAGATCTTGTATATTGATCATTTCCAGGTTCAAAATCTGATCGTTCTAGAACATTATTCAAAGTCTGTTTTATTGAAGACTTAGAGTTGTTGCTTAAGTATGGAGCGGTGCAAAGCATATCGAATGGGATCTCCATATACAATAAATAGCAGCCGCCATCATGGTTAACATAAGACTTTATGAGGTTTAAATCACCATCTACAAATTTACAGGGGAAGGTCCTCAGGTCAATATTATATATTTTGTACTTTATTTTACACAACAAACGGTTATTCTCTCGTGTATATCCTCCTGTTTATGATACTTTTATTTCGATGAACACTTCCAGAGGATGCTCGCTTCATGTCGTTTCACGTCTTCAGGCAAGCTCCTGAATGTCTTAGATTTAACTCAACATGCTCTTCTCATTAGAGAACAGTGGTGTCTGGTGAACCGATTTGGTTTTATTTACAAGCGTAGGAACCCTGCAGCTTTTTCTGTACCATCTTTTTTCGGACATAAGATTAATAGCTCGAAGCCTACGTCAAACGCCATAGTGGTTTCCTGGATATACTTTCTTGGAAGTATCATCTGGGTTTTAAACTACCAACTCCACAAGAATGCTATATTTCATCAACAAATCACTGGTTCTACCAATCGTAACCTATATGTATCTGTTGTTTGGTGACCGGTGGTTAAAGTAAAATCTTCAATTACAAAACTTAATTGTTTGCAAAATATCGCTAGTCGGGCTTTAACTGGAATCATGTCTATAATTCTGCTCCTAGTTTAGCTATGGAGCTCATTCTCTCCTTACCCCAGGAAAAAGATATCCGAATTGCTTGTATTGTTTTCAAATGGCTCTCTCTCCCTCGCCATCTCTCACTCCCTCTCTCTCCTCTCTCTCTTTCTTTCTCTCTCTCCCTCTCTTTTTCTCTCTCTCCTCTTCATATCTCTCTTTCTCTCACTCTCCCTCTCTCTCTCTCTCTCTCTCTCTCTCTCTCTCTCTCTCTCTCTCTCTCTCTCTCTCTCTCTCTCTCTCTCTCTCTCTCTCTCTCTCTCTCTCTCTCTCTCTCTCTCTCTCTCTCTCTCTCTCTCTCTCTCTCTCTCTCTCTCTCTCTCTCTCTCTCTCTCTCTCTCTCTCTCTCTCTCTCTCTCTGAAAATTGTTCTAGCTGCTTTCTACTATCTCGTTGCCGAAGGCAATCGGGACTAAACCAACTGCTACTTTACCTCTTCACATAGTGAAAAGACAATTAAAACCGTTACCCTATCGAATCTAAAGTTGACGTGATTAGTTACCCCTACTTGTCGTAAGACGAAATACTTTACAGAATGCTTAACTCGCATCTAACCAATTTCGTTCTTTCATTGAAAAAGGATAATTTGAAAATATGGATTTCTTTACTTACTGGCTAAGGCCGTTTCCAAAGTCAAAATTCCTGTACAACTCCTTTTTTCTCTGCCGTGGTTCAAACTGCACCTGATTGCTTAGTTTCCAGCCAACTTTAATAATAATACTCACTACTGTTGTGCCCTTTCAAGAAATAGCTTCAAGACTTGGCGTCTTGAGATATATTCAGTTTGTAACAAAGCATTAGGCACTTATTCCACATCGAGATCTTAACCACTAAATGACGGTTATGAGTTAGGGTGGATGGGATACACATCAATAATCACAACGTACCTGAACAGTGATTTTCTGGATTTTATCGAATGTCAATTATGGTATGAAATGGATTATAGCCTTTATCTTTATTTGAGATGTTGGGTTTAGACAAAAAGATTGTCAAAGGTGTTCAGTATTGATTTAGTTTTTAAATTGATTTTAAAATCGGAAACCAAACTGGCAAGATATAACATATGCAACCAAAAGCCATTCATTACATAATTTTATTTAATTAATTTATAGGTGAACGACCATTTCGTTGTGGTATGTGTGGTAAAACATTTTCCCGTTCAACTATATTAAAAGCACATGAAAAAACACATTATCCCAAATATGTTAGAAAATTTTTATCATCACCAAGTCCTGTGGATGGGAAAGATGATTCACCACAATAGTAAAATTATAGTTTTAGAATTAAGTTTATTTAATTTTTTGTGAGATAAAAAAAAATTAAAACAATAATAATAGTTTATATACACTAAAAAGCAATAAAAACAAATAAAATTTTCTTTTTAAAATTACAAAAAGGTTAAAATAAAAGAATGGCGACAAAGTTGTCACGTAAAAAAAATTTTAAAAATAATATTTCTTATATATTACTATGTTTTCTCATAAACAAAAGAAAAATGTTTACCAATTTAATGTAACCAAGATTAGAATATCCATACTTACACACACACACAAACACACATCGGTGCTATTTATCAAATACCATTTTTTTGAGAGTCGAAGAATGAATGAAAAGTATTAACGACTGATTATTGGAAAAAACAAAAAAAAATTAAAAAGTTAAAAAAAAAAATTTAAATACTAAAAATAAAAAATAACAAATACGCGATTATTTTACCAATTTATTAAGAAAATATTTTAAAAAGTATTTTCTTAAATTATCTTCTAAAAACCAAGACAACAACTGTGATCACAAAAATTATAAAAAATAAAAAGAAAAATATTATTTGGAAATTTTTTTAAACTTAATTAAAATAATTACACAAATAATAATAATAAATAATATATACAATTAAATGTTAAATTAAAATAGCATATTTGTAATAAAAGTATATAATTTTTGTTATTTATTTTAAATGCGATGGTGGAAATTTATATGTATATTTATATACACATATGTATATATGGGTGAACACTTAACGTGGTAATGAAATTCATGCATCAAGAGGTGGACAATTATTTGTTTTATTACTACAGTAAATGAAAATATTCGTTGTGTAGAGGACGACCATACTCCGAGAAATATCATAGGCCGGGGTGATAAATTTATTTCGTTTTTTTTTTAATATTGTGTATTGTAGCCGAAAAATGAATTAAAAATAGTCAGGATTCTTTTTCGAGATCCACTGGTGCAATATTGACATGAGGTTTCTGGTGGTTTTTAAAAAAAGCTCCATCTATTCTACATTCGTGAACAAATCATTTTCATTAAAGTACACTGATTAATACGAGCTTGACGCCTTTAAAACAGTCTCTCACGTGGTTAATTTTCGATTTTAAGGTTAACTTTAATTTGTGTCCAGTCTCATCTGGCATAATTGGTATGCACAATTTGTTGTTTTTTAAACCGTCATTTTTGGGATCCCCTTTACAAACTTCTGGATTTTGTTCTTCTTGGTATAATTTACAATAATTTTAAAAAACATTTATTATTGTTTCTTTCGTGTTTTATATAGTAAAAGATTTAAATTTCGTATAAAATTCAGAATAGTAATTTGGACTAAAATTTACAAACAAGACCGGAAAGTTCATTTAAAAAAATGTGACTCAAATCTCTCAAACCTCGTTACATATCAAAAAATTATTTTAAATTCGACAATAAATTCGACTTTAACCACTAAAAAAATTAATATCAAAATTTTTTTCTGGAAAATTCTGAAAAAAAATTTTATCCAAAAATTTGTTTTTTTAATTTTATGTGTGATTTCTTAATTTGTTTTATGTTTAGTATGTTTAAACAAAAAGACAAATTATTTAAAGTATTTTTCAGGTAAAAATTTACATCATTTTAAAGTAAAAAAATTTAAAATTTCATTTAAAAATGAGTTAATGACATTGTCTCAAATCTCTCTAACCTCGTGACATATCAACAAATAATTCTAAAAATTAAACTTTTACCATTAAAAAACTTAATATCAAAATTTTTTTTCTGGAAAAAATTCTGAAAAAAAATTTTATACAAATTTTTTTTTTAACTTGTTCTGCGATTTCTTAGTTTGATTTTTGTTTAAATATGTTTCAAACTAACTAATTACTTAAAGATTTTTTAGATCAAACTTCACATCATTTTAAGGTAAAAATAATTTAATCTTGATGTTGTTCGTTAAACAATTTTCCCTGTCTATGTTCATCATGGTTTTGCCATAACTCAAATATGGAAAGGTTTGTCCTACACGGACTAGACAATCATAGTTTACTGCGAAACTAGGAGTTGCACCTTTATATCAAAGATATATTAGCCGAGAGTTAGTACCCAGTCATTTTCTAATTATATATATACTTTATTAAACAGTCACCCGAATCTTTTCATTTACTGTATACTTGCTATTATTAATTTGTTTTTAAACATAGTCAATGGAATTTTACAGAAACATTAACAATTATTTTGTCATATAATACATAAGTAATATCCTATTTTAATTATTTGTTTGTTTTTTTAAAACCATACATATTTGCCATACAACCAATAAACCTAATAATATATAGTTACTCGTTCACCTTCTTAATTAAATTCACCTCTCATTGCGATACAATATAATATAATATGTATATTATTTACATTTGTAATATAATTTAATTATCTTATATATACATATATTAAAAATAAGTGGTCGATGCAGGGAATAAAAATTGATTAAAATATTTTTTTTTTTTTTTTAAATAAATATTCATCCGTGTAAAATTTTGTTGTGATTTTCGGAACGATGTGAATGTCAAAAAAAAAATTAATAAATTAATAATTATTTAATTTCGACTCGAGAATGTTAAAAAAATTAAGCCGTTAGCTAAACATAAAAATTTAATCGATTTTTTATCAAAATAAACTTCCTATAATGGCTGTCTCTTCGGAATACGAGAGAAAAGGAAACATAATTTTCATTTTATTTTATTTTTAAACCTTATTTGTTTTTGTTTTTTATATAATATTATTTTAAATTTCAATTAAATACATCAGATACTCGCATTCATGTGTAAACAAAAAAAAATTTATTATTTTATTATTAATATCGACAAAAAAAAATATATAAATATACATTATTATATACATAATACATAATTTAGTTTTTATTTTATTTTTAATTTTATTGTTATATAAATATAATAAACGAATTGTGATTATTTAAGTAAACACATATTTTATAAAAAAAAATTTCTATTATTAATTATTAATATTTTATTATGTTTTATTTTATTAGTACAAAATTTGTTGTTATAATTCATATGTATATATGATTTGTTTTAGAAAAAATGTGTTTACTTAAAACAAAAGAAATGTATAGTTTTTTTTAGTTTAAAATTACAATATATATATATATATAAATATTTATAATTATATAAAATAAAAAAATCATTAAATTGTTTTTCGCATGTGAATAAAGTGGGAATAATTTCATACATTATAATAATATAATATATATCCATCGAAATTATATTTTTAATTATTTTAATTTTATTATTAACTAATTGGATAACATTGTGATCATTATGTTTTTTAAGAAATAAAAATTTATAACAAAAAAAGTATTTTAAGTTTTAAAATTATTAGAAAAGACAAATTTATAATTTTTTAGTAGACAAAAAAAAGAAACAAATTTGGCTGTGATTTTTGTTAATAATTAAATTTAAAAAAAAAACTTAATAGAGTTAAGAAAAAATAATATTTTATTTGGCATTGAAATTATAATTATTATTATTATTTTAATTATTATTATTATTTATATAAATTGGCATATAATTAATTTTTAAAATGGATCTCTAAATTGTGATGTAATTTTTATCTTAAAAATAAGTATTTATTTTACTATTATAATTATTATTTTTCGTTTTTTTTTGTAGTAGAAATTAAATTTATATAAAAATTAAATACAAAATCAGAGCTGGCTCGTATAAATCCAGCCCAGATTTTAAAATAATAAACTTAAAATAATTAAGATTTTTGAATGGATATAATTAATAAAAATTAAAAATGGAATAGAAATACCTTACATTCCACGGAAATTGAATGATGAAGAAACTATTTTACTTTATTATTTTGTCAATTATATAATTGTATTATTAAATAATTTTATTTTATAAAACAAACAAAACAATTAATTATCGATATAGTTAGACAATAAATTATATAAAAAAAAATAATAATAAACTGTTTTTGTTTTCCAAAATAAAAATAAAACGAAAAAAAAATTATTTTTTATTGTTTTTGTTTATAAATATCATATATCATATCATTTTAATTTTATTTTATATCACTAATTATCATAATATTCATCATTCAATTAACAAAACATATATTCACAAACTACATACACCTTATTTACTTTCGAGACAAAAGAGGCGCGTCAGACGATCGAAGACTGTCTGATGTAGTCCAAATCCCACAACTTCGGACTAATATCCAAAAAAAAAATCCTAATATATATTTTAATATTAAATAACGTTATTATTTATATTAATGCTTACTTTTAAATACGTCAAAAGGGGGAAGTTTATTCTTTTATTATTATTTTTAAGTTATTAATAATAATTAAACCAATCAACAACTTTAAGTTCCTTATTTAAAAAAAATATGTATTAATAATTAATTTTTATAATATTATATTTTAGTGTGATTTGTTTAAATTAATTTATTTAATTATTTAGATTAATTATATTATTTATATATTTTGTTAAAATTTCGATTAAATTATTTAATATGTCAATTTTTTTATATTATATATTATATACAATACATATAGCTAATAATAATCAATGAAAAGTATATGCTATACGGTGGGAGTATAATTAATTGAAATTCTATAGCAATAAATAAATAAAATATTATTATTAGTATTACATTTAGAATTATTATTATTAATAATATCAAATATTGAAGTAAGAAAAATTTAACTATTATTAATAATTTTTATTACAAAAAATTTAAAATATTAAAGAAAAACTATAAAAATAATTATTTTAGTAGAGAAAAATACAATAAAAATTTTAATTGTAGTTTTATTAATTTTATTACACAAAATGCCTGATCACCGAAATAAAATAAAAAATATATTAATAATACTTTATTTTATTAAATAAATAAAAAATTTAGATCTGCAGCAAAACCAGCGCAACACGTATTCTTTCTAACATTTTTCAAATATATAAACTTATAATATTAAAATGGGCTAAATGAGTTTAGCCCAATTTAATAAAATTCGAGTTATTCTCTGGTCCAATGCAATAAATTTTTTGTAACGTTAATATATTATTTCTTCACACGGACACACACACACATAAGACAAAATATCACTAGAATTAAAATTTGTAAAACTATCATACACAACCTTTTCAATAAACAAACAGTCGAAATCATAAATAAAATATTTATTTTGTCAAACAATATGTAATACAAAAAATCTGTATCGACTGATTGTAGCTTAGAGTGCCTCAATTAAATAAAAATAAATAATATAATAAAATAAATCTAATATTAAACAATTTTAATATAAATATATATATATATATATATATATATATATATATATATATATATATATATATATATATATATATATATATATATATATATATATAATATGTAAATTAAATATTTTAATAAGCATAAAATAATTTAGACAAACATATATCATTAAATCTAAAAATAAGCTGTTTCGTTAACGAATTATACATATTATGATGTGATTAAATCGTAGAAAATAAATTCGTAAATAAATTCTCTAAAACACTTAATTATTTATTGATTTTAGTTTGCTTCGAAATTCAATAAAAAAAAATATTTTATTATTTTATTTAAATGAAACTACATCTTCTAAAAGCAGCCACATAATAATGAAACAATATAATATGTTATTGTATATACAACATAAAATTTATACATAAGCATGTATATAATAAAAATAAATTAAAATGAAATATCCCAAAATTTATATAAAAACAAAATAAATAAAAAATATATATAAATAAATAAATAAATAAAAAAGGAAATAGCTCAGGGCATCTCAAATTCTTCCATAAATACAATATATTGCAATAGAATTTTTACAGTTGAAAAATAGAATATAAATTTTTTTAAATAAAAAGAAAATTATTTAAACAGAATTAATAAAATAAAAATAATAATAAAACATTTACAAAATCTGTGTTATTTATTAATTTATAATTATCATTATTATTATCACTCAAAATAAATAGTAGAAAAGTTTTATTTTAATTATTAACAAATTCTATATAAAAAAAAAAGTCTATCAAATACAGTATAAATAATAATTAATATAAATAAAATTATAAAACAATATTATTTAAATAAATAATTCTTAAAAATCCTGACAAATTTTATTTTTGAGTTTTAAAAATCAACCTACAAAATACAAACCATAATTTGAGTGCCAAGGAAAGCTGATCTTTTAAAAAAAAAAATTAATAAAACAAAATTAAATACAAAAAATAAATTAGAACGACGAAAAAAAAAATTTCATAATACACAGACGAAAAAATAAAACAAAATTTAATTATTTTTATTTATTATTTAACATTATTTTATTTATTTGTGTGTAAATAATAAAACAAGACAAAAGAATAGAACCAATTTTTTTTATATAATATATAAATATAAAACATATTATTTTAAATACTAATTAATAAAAATAACAAATAAATCATAAATATTTATTTGAAATAACAATATATATATATATATATATATATATATATATATATATATATATATATATATATATATATATATATATATATATATATGTATATATATATATATATATATATATTTATATATATATATATATATATATATATATATATATATATATATATATATATATATATATATATATATATCAAGGAAATTAATTTAAAATAAATAACTAATTTATTATTTATTTTAATCTTCAGAATACCCAATATATAATTTTATTTTGGATTAAAAAATAAAAATATTATTGAAAAAAATTAATTAAAGAAATATTACACTGTAGTGCCTCCCAAACCGATATTTACCGATTATAATAATTAATAAATTAATTAGAAATATAATTTTAATTTAATTTCCAGTTATAATATTTTGTATTTGTTATATATATATATATATATATATATATATATATATATATATATATATATATATATATATATATATATTATTGTTACTCTTGCAACTCCATGCCATCTGTTTTTGAACATGAAAAGTTTATGACACCACGATTACGTTCACAATTCGTCGTAACATCTTTGCCTGATAAATTTTTGAATACATGTCAGTCCAAAACTGTTGTGCTGTTGACACATCAAACATATAATACAAGCTGCTTATCATATATATCGTCAGTTTAGTTTTTAAATTGAATTTCGTCACCATCTAAGGTCCTGTTTCTGTGCACAACGACCATTTCGCTTATTCCGTAGCCAAATGCGCTGATTTGTTTCAAATAGCATATTCAATGACTGTCACGATTCTTTCTGATATTATCTCGATTTTAACATCATGGTATTTACCATGCTTCAAAAACTAAGAAAGACCAGTCGATAGAGCCATGGTTATGGATGTCATGAAGCAAACAAAAATACACTATACGATGTGCAACATAAGTGTTTCAACGTAATGAACCACACAACTGTGATTTGGAGCAAAAAATATTTTGAATGCATAATCGAGTCTCAGTTTCTCTTCATGTACTATCGGTATCTTTACCTCTTTTGTTAACCCTAACGTCGGTTTTCCATATTAAACAATTAATCATCATAAGGCCCATCGAATTTCGTGATTGACTATAACAGCTTTCATGATTCTAGCTTTTTCTTGTTAAAAAACGTTTTTGTATGTCAGATAATTGGGTTCAGGTATCTCGGTCGATTTACCATATAGACTATATTGCATTTCGTAATGCGCCGTTCATGCGAGCTTTATATCATTGTTTCAAAATCTCCTTGAAAACTCTGGGCTGAATTCGATATTTGATTTCCATTTTTTTATTGTTGTAACAAGTTTATAATTTTCAGATACTTTTTCTACATTTTGCTTAAAAACGTTTAAGTTGTCTTCAAAAGCTTTACCCCATCCATTATCATTGGTTTTAGAAAGGCTTGCTTGTATCTTATCCCCAAAAACTAACGTGAATTCTACTCACAGGCTTTTTGCTAGGTTACAAAGCAGTCCAATATAGGTTGAATCAACTTTTCCGCTTATACTGGAGAAGAACTGCTTTCAATTCACCATTGTTTTAACAAATGTCAGTATATCGTTTAACTCTTACACCTGTTGCAGTTTTCTTATCGTATTTTTGCTCTGCAGGTTACTAACAATAGGTGCCCTCTTTCCAATTACTCAATGGTTGATTTTTTTCATTGCAAATACATTTTGAACTCTACTAAAATAAATGATTTGGTCAGAAACAATACCATCAGTATGTATTTATACTGCTTTCATGTTGGATGATGACTACTAAAGCCGTTAGTTATCCTAGCTTGCTTTCAAAATGTCCCATTCCATGTCAAGATGTCACTATCTTCAATCGTGTCGATCACGGATCATTTTTATATAAGCTTTGACTGTTCATCGAACTGCTTTCACTTTAACTTTTAGTGTATAGTCGTATTCTTGAATAAAAACATCCTCAGACAGCTTTAAGGGCACTGTAATCGGTTGCAATTTTGAACTGCGATTGCAGATGGTATGACGTGTTTCAAATTCAATTCGCTCCAATATATATATATATATATATATATATATATATATATATATATATATATATATATATATATATATATATATATAATATATATATATATATATATATATATATACATATATATATATATATATATATATATATATATATATATATATATATATATATATATATATATATAGAGAGAGAGAGAGAGAGAGAGAGAGAGAGAGAGAAAGAAAGAGAGATTTCATTAATTAAATTAAAAAACGACTTTTTGTATTCGACATGGACGACCCATCAACTCATTAAACCTCGTTCGACCGATTCAGTTGAAGGAATATCAGTTAGAGGAATCGCTTTCCTTTCAGGAAAATGATTTGGTGACTTGAATTTACTAACATTTGTTATACCAAACAATTAGGCAGCCACTTTGGATAAACATAATGAAGTAATATGATTTGAGTCAATTTGACGTTATGATCCGTATATATTCGAAATAGTATTCCCTCCAGCAAGTATCGGAAATTGTTGACTCTCAAGAGCATCGGATTTTTCATCAGTTCAAATCAATTCATCCTATCATGATCCATCAATGCACTATGTGCAAAGGGTCGGACCACAAATACCCATTTTCATAAAATAATCGTATTATTTTGTGACTGTGACCCGCTTCTCCAGATCTAATCTATGTGGTCGAGAGAAAGTAGGTTCACATCGCGTTTTGACGTGATGTGCGACATTCAAATTCTTAATGATTAGTCGATTAGCCATTTTCATGAAATTTGCCAAATAAGTGAACAGGTGGACAAACGGTATTAGGGTTGACATATATTGATATAAACCACAGGCTTTCAATAATATAGTTCTAAAAATTGTATATCCTCTAGAAACACTTCTACGGTAAATACGTATTTTGTCTTTCTCCATCGAATAACGCTGTGCCACAGAGATGTGGTTGTCAGTAAGGGTTGGTCACCTTTGGCATGTTTTTGAGTCTTTCAAATCATTCCTGATCTTCCTCATATTCGTCCATGAGTTGATTTTCCAATTGCGTCAATAATTATATTTTAATGGTACCCATGTTGATCGTTTCATTATTTTGGGCCTGCTGTCTATTCATTTCTCTCTTTGTTTATTTAACTCGCTTGTTTCATTGGATCGATGAGCAATTGTTTGCTGGTTGTTATATGTCTCCGCAGATTCCGATGATTGGTTGTGAATGTTAGTACTCTCCATCATCGTTTATTGTCAAGACTTGTGCTATTGGTTAGAGCACATATTCGTTGCATGTATGTTCATTAGCAGTATGTAATGATGTCCTGCGATTATCTGTGACTACAGATAAATCGTTTTTCTAAAAATTGCATGAACTTCTTAGAGTTTCAAGTTCCTTTCTACACGTGAACGAAGTTTCAAATCTTTAGGATTCAAGGAACACTGTCAAGCTTTTTAGAATAAAACAACATGATTATTCGATCAAAAGCGCCAATTGAATATTATTTAAAAATTGTTGTTTGTTTGGAGTATTTGGTGCACCACAATTATGTCGTTGGCTATTCTTGATTCAGACCCCTTTAGAACGGAAATTTTTGCTTCCAAGTGTTTAATTGTTTTTCAAGTTGATGTAACTTAAACCATCGAAAAAGATTACCTCATACACGATCATAAATTAGTCTGGACAACAAGATACTTCCAAGCAATTAGTTAAGGCTTTCAAATCCAGCTAAACCGTTGAATATATACTGTTGTCTAGGACTTTATACTGTTGTCTATGCATAACAACGAGTTTGTTGTGGGCACTTTTATGATGTTCCAGGAGCCTTTGATATTGCAACCGTCGTCTCGATTACGAATGCATGCCCTAAATTTTGTATCGAACCCAATATAATCCTCAGAGAGGTGTGATTTAATCCCTGTTGTGTCATTGACGAACTTCTTTATCGCTCAAAGTTACGCTGCTATATGGTTTTGACAGTGTCAGGCAAGCATGTGAGTGTCTTATTAAATTTAACTCAACATGCTCTTCTCATTATAGAACGGTGTTTGGATATGAGTTTACATGTGAATCCGTATAAACCGATTACTTAACTCTTTGCAAAATATTGCTCGTCAATTTGTAACTAAAGCTATGTTCTCTCCTTCAGAAGTACTGGGGCGTGAATCGTTTTTGGATCAACTTCAGGTCATAGATCAATTCTGAATGAATTCAGGTATATAGTACTCATCAGACTTGCTCAATCAGTTACCCGAATCACTTGTATTCATTTCAGATGGCTCTTTTTCTTCTCTCTCTGTCACTTTCTCTCTCTCTCTTTCTTTCTCTCTCTCTCTCTATCTCTATCTCTCTCTGAAAAGGGGGGGCTGGCTTGGGTTTATACTGCCCATTGCATGATCTGAGAACCACTAGCAGCTTAGAGACATGTTGTACTATTTATCAAACGAAATTGATTGCGATTTCCCACTACATGATTTCAGCTTTTGATCTCGTTGCCGAAGACAAAATAAAAAATTATTTTGGACGGATCGTAAAACTCTAACCAGCTGAAATTGGTAAGGAATTGTAAGAAATTTCTGAACCTTCGTGCTTGTAATAACAAGGTAACAGTCATATGGGGGACATTGAGGGTAACGATCCACCTGCTCCTTTACCGCTTCACACAGTTAAACAAACCATTAAAAATTGTGCCGTACTGAATCTAAATCTGACATGATCAGCTACTTGTCCTACGACGAAATACTCTGTCGAAGGATTTAACCTGAAGCTGACCAATCGTTCTTTCATTGTTAAAAAACAACTTGAGCACTTCAGCAGTAGTTGTCCGAATTTCGATCGCATCAGATCGCTTGTATTCAATTCCAGGAATATTTCTGTACTGTCTTTTCTACCCTGGTTCGAACTGGTCTAGTTTGCATAGGTTGCAGAAGGCGACTGTGCGCTTTGATGTAACTTTAATAATAATAGATGCTGAAGCTATGACTCTGTGGTTCTGTGAATCGACTACGCTCTGTTGATTTATAGTAGATCTTGCCTAGTAAGGTCTAAACTCTCACTAGACAAGTTTTATGTATGAAAGACGTCCAATCAGTTATTTTATTCTAGAGACGTGAATATATATATATATATATATATATATATATATATATATATATATATATATATATATATATATATATAATATATATATATATTTATATATATATATATATATATATATATATATATATATATATATATATATATATATATATATATATATATACATATATATATATATATATATATATATATATATATATATATATATATATATATATATATATATATATATATATATATATATATATATATATATATATATATATATATATATATATATATATATATATATATATATAATAAATAATAATTACACAAGAAAAATGAAATGAATTATTAATTTATGTTTAAATTTAATATAATTTATAATAAATACATATATACAATATAGATATTTTTTATTTAATTTATAAACAATAAGTTTCTGTTTGTGTTATATTTAATTTTAATAACAAACAAAAAAAACAAAATAAAAATAGTTAATAATTAAAAAATAGTTACAGCGTTAATTCAAATATGTTCCTAATTAGCAGTTTATATTTCTGACAATTTATCAAAAACCAATAATAAAATAAAACTAATTTTAAAATTATATAATATTATTATTTGTAATTGTAAAAAATGAAAAGTTTGTTAATTTATTATTATATAATTCACGTGCATAAAATTTTTTACGAGTCACACTTAATTAAATTATAAAATCCAAATCACTTACAAATAGTGCGGAATATATTTATTTTGTACTGTTTTCAACAATTATTTTGATATTTAATCTTTAATTAATTAAAATATAAATTTTTTTTTTTTTTTTTGGAAATATCAGAGCAAAAATATTAATTTTGCAAAAAAATTATATTGTCAAAAGTATTACTCAAAACACAAAAAATAAAATAAAAATAAAAATCATGTAAAGAAAATAATTACATAAACAAAAAATAAATAAAATAAATAATAAATTATAAAAACAAACAAAATAATGCATATCATAGTCGTAAAAGATAAAATTTTGACGAAAAATTATGAAAAAAAAAAAAATAAAAATAAAAAAAATTTTAAGATGCTGTGTAAAAACAAAAAAAAATAATTAAATAAAAAACTTATAAGAAAAATAAACGAAATCTGAAAAAATTTAAAAAACTTTTAATTTTGCTTGTAATTTTTGCATGCCTTACTACCACTATCTTGGTGTTATTAAATCGACTATTTAATTGTTTATATTTGTTAAATTAAATTAAATTAATTTCTTAAAAAATATTATTAATTATTTCGCACCTAGATGGAGGATCCAATTTTAGCTGGATACCGCAATTCGTTGAGTGGACAACTGAATCGTTTCCCAATTCCGTTTGCCTTTCCGTTTGCACCTCTTAGTCTAGGATTATTTGATACCGATCCGTCCAGAATATTAAATTTACTGCACCACCAAACGTTACTAGCCGAGGAGGCATTACGGTAAATTTGTAAAATAATTAATTAATACATAAATTAATTATTTAAAATAATTATTTCATTTGCAGATATCGTGGCGTATTTTTAGGGCCAAAAGATGGCCACCGATATAATCCCCTAGCCGAAATGTTATCAAAAGAGCACGATCATATCTTAAAACGAAATAGTTTTCAAGGTCGCGATCCTTATCGCTACCAAATGGGGGGACTACCCGATTTATTACCAGCCACCACCAAATCGCATCTATCGCATCTCAGCGATGACCATGTTGGTGCGAAAAAAGTCCATACCGACAATAGCAAAGATTATTATAGCACCGATGATATAGCAAAATTACGTTCCGATAATGGTCTGAGTATTTTTGCGGCGAACGAACGAACAAAACACACGCAAAAAGATTTAATCGACGAAATACTGTCGAAACGAGGCGGAACATATTTAAAAGATGGTATACGATTTAATCCGTTGTCTAATGTTGCCGATCAGCACAAAGATAAGACAAATACTATATCGTCGTCGTTGTCATCGGCCTCGTCGTCGTCATCGTTCAAGGGTCTACCCGAAACAGTATTAATAAATGAGGCATCAGTTACCATTAGCGAAGATGAAAGTAAGTGCAATACATGCAATGCGGTATTTCCGTCGACATGGCTGTTGGAACAGCATATTGCATTGCAGCACTCTAGTCCAGGAAGTTCAAATGAGGATAAGTCATTTTTATGTGATCAGTAAGTATTGATCGATTTTTTTTTTACTTAAAATGTGGGAAGAAGAGTTACATAATTTTACCACTACTCTACCTCAAGTGAGGAGTTAAGGAAAACTTATTGCTCATCACACCAACATTGAGACATCTCCTTACAGATGTCTCGTGAGAATGCCCAACCAGATCTTCACAGAACGTCTATCATAATTCAAGCAGGGTTGGGATCTTATTGTTTCCTAAAAGATTTAAGATATGCGACAAGAGGAGAGGTTGTTCTATATCTTCTGGTGCAGACCACCAAAATGATGGTCGATATCTCTCTTAAAAGAAAATGACGTCACTCCTAGAGCGAGCTCAAATCCCATAAAACTGGAAGCTGCTTCTATGTGGGTCGACTTGTTTCCTTTGATACCCATGTGACTAGATCTCCAGTGAAGTATAACTTAATACGGGCTGTATATGCTTACACAATAACCTAGTTAGGACCTACTATGTCCAAAGCAGTTGAGATAGTGCAATACTGTATGTTCTATTATCCACTCAGCACACGACCCATCGGTCGCACAGTTAAGATCGCCTACTTAAGAGTTTTGTACTCCAAACTTCAGTCTTGAACTGTGCGAGTAGGCATGCCGGTCAATAAGATGAGTGATCACTGTAGTGGTGTCTGACTCACTAACCAACAACTTGGTATCTTTCAACAAATCACTCCAAACATGTTTAGTGTCAGTAAAATTTCTACAAAAGATTAGTAGAGCTTGTGCCTTCTAAATTTTCAACCTGCAGGGAAGTCGCGTAACAGAAACTGTTCACATCCGAAATCTTAAGCTGCTGCTCAGTGGTTCAAATTGAATTGAATATTTTTCATTGAAATATTGAGCATATCTTGAGCACCACTTTGGGGCGATTTGCTATCTTTCCAGTTGGTACTGCCAAAATCACAGTTTATTTTTCTCCAATATCACCTTGCTTAGACTGTTTCTTTATTTTCTGTACATCTACTTGGAAATGATCGTTCCAAGCTGGGTGAATATCTATTCATGTATTTAAAGACGATCTAAGTCTTTGATAATTTTTGATCGATTATTTATATCTATCGGGGCTATTCAACGTATGAAAGTTCGCTAATCAAGTCATATTTATCCATTTCGTACTTACTGGCTCAATCTTATTGATAATTCAAACTTCTAGATATCGCAACGCTTTAGCCAAACATCGTGAAAGTCAAAATCAACGTTCAAGAATTCCGGCCGATAAATTATTCACCTGCGACGTATGCGGCATGCAATTTCGATATTTAAAATCGTTCAAAAAGCATCGCCTAAATCACGCCCTCGAACGAATCCACGGCAAAAATGGCAAAGGAACGAGCGAGAGTAATGAAATGGTTTCGAGTTCGAATGAAATGATAGACGATAACATCGATTTGAATGGCATGATCAAGGACGAGGAGGATGACGATGAACAAAACGATATGATTGATTCGATGACACGGGACGACCATATGGTACAGAATGCAGACGAGTCACAAACAAAAATTACCAGTTCGGAATTCGAAGAGATGCATGCGGGCAGCGGAATACATAGTACCGACAGCGTTGGTTCAATTAAAGTTCGAGTGTGTAGTCCAAATTATAAATAATATTAGAAATAATTAAAATATTATTATTGTTTGTAGTCGCCTGCATTTTTACAAAAGTCAGATGTTGAATCATCGATACCAACAACAACGCTAGGTGGTTTACTACGTCCCGACACAACAATAGGTTTGAGCGCTCAAGATACGTCTCTGTTAAATTTTTTGCGAAACGATGTCGACAAGCAACAGAACAAAAGGTGAGTACCTAACGATATGCTAATATATAGACAATATATCGGGTGATATATGTATACATAATATATATTATATATTATATTTCAAGTACGCCCGTTTCGAGATTTGCCTGTCCATTTTGTGGTAAATGTGTACGGTCGAAAGAAAATCTTAAATTGCATGTAAGAAAGCACACCGGTGAACGACCGTTTGTTTGTTTGTTTTGCGGCCGAGCATTCGGCGGCAAATCCGATTTAACACGACACTTGCGTATACATACCGGTGAACGACCATATCATTGTGAGGCATGCGGCAAATGCTTCGCCCGAGCCGATTACTTATCGAAACATTTGACAACGCATTTGCATAATACGTCGCGCTGAGATGAGGCTAAGCCGAAACGACGGCAAAATTATAGAAATAGATAATATTAAATATAATTTTATTTTTTTAAATTAAAATCTAGCAAAATTATATACACCCTCAACCTCCTCCACCTCCTCCTTACGTAATATAATTATATAAAATATTACATATATACAAAACAAAAAAGAAAGCAAAACGATTTTGATTCCAGTATTAAATAAAAATACAATTTCACAAGCAATAAGCCAACAACAACATAATAATAATTAAACACAAGTAAATAAATAAATAAATAAATGATTAAAATCAGAAGTTGAACGAATAAAAACAAAAATTAAATAAAATTTTATAAAATAATTAAATAAATAAAATAAATAATAAAATTTATTATTTTTACTCATTTTGCGATTTAAATGTCTGTGATTAAAGCTACATATATAATAAAAACAATGGTTTGAAATTTATTCTTAATTACAAAAAACAAAAAGTAAACGAATATAATTAAAACAAAAATTAACTAAAAACTTAAATTATTTCAGTGACGCGGCTACGACCTTTCTCAATTGTAGGATTAGAAAATTTCATTTTTTTCTTAAAACCTTCTACGAGTACTGGGCTGTTTTTTTCCGGCGTATAACTCTTTGTGATTCTAAAATAAACTATGAACGATCGCTACTCACTTCACAGTTATCGACATTTTCATTTAAATCTCGTTTTTTTACACTCAACAAATCAAATAATTACGTACAGTAAAGTGCAAGATTGGGTATGAAATATTTAACACACAATAAAAAATTTAACTGTGTAATACACTGTAACGTTGATATCTTATAAGAATTTAAGTGAAAATAATAAATATTAAATAATACTCCAATTGGAATAATATATACAACAATATCAATCGGATAACATGGCGGATACAAAAAAAATCCTATTGGAATCCAATTCAATGTAAATTTGATTGGTGGATTTGCTATAGCTGTCTCTTTCGTTTTTGAAAATTGATACTATCCCTTTTTGGATTTTTTGAACACTATTTGAACAACAAATTTTGACTTTTGTTGATCCGCACCACATTCTTTGCCCCCAAACGTAGCGACTTCTTCGTCTACCGGAAGGTGTCTGAACCTTTAAAGATCACTGTATCGTTCGGTTCGAATCATCACGGAAAATGTGATCAAACCAGCGAACACACTGTCCTTTGACGTCAAGCACAATTGTCAGCTCATCCGGATTTGATAATAACACGATCTGCAGTGACAAGGTCAAACGTGTGACTACCACACTCAAACCAATTGTGTATTGGTGTCTCCCAGAGATCTAATATTTGGTGTTAGACTCGACCAAATATTTCTTCACTTCACTGTCACTTAATCCAATTCATTATGTAATGGCCAATTTTCCTTTAAGTGTTTTTGCAATAAAGAGTTTAAGTCTTTCACCTTTCCAGCTTACGTTAAACACAGATTTTGCAATTACCAGATCGCATTTATAAACCGAATCTCTAAGAATAAGTTATGATCGGTTTGGTTGTTGTCTCATTACAAACCGCTTCGATGCATTAAACTTAAAATGGCAATCCAATTTCTAACTAAATACTCAGGAGTCCCAAGGCAAACAATGGTTGCAGTGTCGTCATACAATTGTCTTTATTCCTCCAGTATAACAATTGTCTCTGCGTGTGGCTGCTCGGTCCGGTGGTATAAATGAATGTGGACGATGATGATAACCCTTGCACGATACCTAAATTAACCTAATTACGCGGCTTGACCGGTGATATAAGGCGACAATATAATTTTAGGTTAATTGAAAGAAAATGTTCGTCTCCCTCCAGTAGCCCAATTGGCTGAGAACCGACCACATAGCGCAGTAGTTAAAGCTACTGTGTTTAAATCTCGATAGAGGCTGGATGCAAAAGTGAGGTTTCATCATTCGATTGCGATCAGTAATGAACGTATCTTCGACCCATTGTTTCAATGCAGAACAAATGAGTCAAAAACTGCGGAGAAGGATTTATCGTTGGCCCAGGACCATAGACCAAAACGCGCCAAAAACATGAAAATGAAAATTTAACCTACTACAACTCGCCAATTATAACGATTCAATCATACCAATAATAATTGGTACAGGGCAGTTGCTAAGCTAACACATATAACATGCTACATGCTATGTACGTAACTGTCTCTTTGCTCCAGTATGGCTGGCAGTGAATAACTTGAGAGTTGAGCTTATGCATTGTAATGGATTGTGACCTAACCAGTGGAGAAAATTTTTTATATCGAAGGCGATTCGGTAACCGAACTAATTCGGTATTCTGAACCTCAGAGAGTCTCCAAATACTACAAGATTTGATTTGTCAAAAATTTCTAAACTTCTACGAAGTTGTTCTGGAGCGAACTGATGTTAATTCATTTTCTCTGGTTTTTCTCACTTTTTTAAGTGACGTTTCTCAATCATCATACGGTTTGTGATTTGAAACCTATTACATACTAAAGGGAATATGACCACCTACTCTTTTGCTAGAGTGGGTTTGATCGACTCTTTACCTAGAGTTTGAATAGTGTTACGAAAGCTATTAAAACCACCATTCGAGTACCTCTCCTTGCAAGCCAAACATCATAGTGTTTCTCCCATAATATCTCCAAATAATCGATCAGGTTGATAATGAGACGATATTTTGATAGCAGAGGGTGTAGAGAATATAAAGCTTCAAGCTTGCTATAACCAAACCTTCTGATGCCTCATCCACACATCCCATATTTCTGATTAAACATTAAAGAGATCTCAATTCTTCATCATCCCACTCCTGGGTATTTTCGATAATCCTATTTTCGATTGGCTCACTAATAAATATTCTAACGATAACGTTTCTCATAACTTACGGTCCGAAAACAACAGAACATTTCGATGTGGCGTCCAAAACAAAAGTCAAGTTTCATGCAAGGCTTTTTATTAGTATAGTGCCAAAGCATCCTAAATATATAAAGCCAGAATGAATACTCAGTTTTTGAAATGAGCTTTATTTAGTGTATCAATAATGTACGTTTTATCAAGAAACTCATACGAAACGTACAAATTTCTTTTTAAGTTTTGAGCTATTGCAACTTGGAGCTTTTAAAATTTTATTTCATAAAATGACTAAGAAAGGGTGAAATTAGATGTGAACATATACCATTTTTTTCAAATCAAAATAAATCACGATCAAATTTAATTATAAATTGATCTATATTTTTATAAATTTTGTGCTTTTCATTTCAATATAAACGATATCCTCTAAAATATATTTTCCTCGCTCTAATTCTCTATCGGTTGTACCACGAAAGTCAAACTCATTTCTTAATAAATTTAGAAAAATAATATTGACGAAAATACACATAATTGAACGCGAAAACTTAAAAAATTAATAATTAATTTATTTAAATGAAATTATGTATTCGAAAAAATTAACTAAAACCGAATTTTTAAACATAAATCAGTTAAAAAGATATTTTCAACATGCAGTTGTTAATAAATAATATTATCAGCTGATTAATGTTTACACTTCAAAATGAACACATAACCTAATCACAATTTCTATTTTGCTACACATTTATTCACAATCACAGCACAACACTACACTATATTCTTAATCCTGAAATACATCGAATCATTAAAAATGGTTTATTAATGCTGTATCAACATAAAAATAATATTTAATTGCATAATTATGCATTAAATACAAAACCAATTTTCATAATGACATAAATGTCATAACAATGGGAGAGAGAGAATATTTTTTTATATTGAATGATAGTTCGATGAAATGCCATTACTAGCCTTGCTGTTGTATAAAAATTTTGCAAGCCATTCATGTTAAAATCATACATGTGTGCATGTAATCATTAAATCTAGTTAAATGTGTACAGTGTATATGAGATTTTGTACATTGGTATTGTTCATTTTATACATGAAAGCAAAACAAAAATTACAATACAACTTAACATTTAATGAAATTGATTTGTTTGGTGTAAAGTGCCATTTTGATTTATTCTCTTTGTGAGCATACTTAAAATAAAATATAGTTCTCGTAACCTAACTATGTATCTGTCTCTGTTTTCATTTTAAGTTATTAAAATACCATATTTTCATTTAATGAATAAAGGAAAATGGAAAAATAAATCGAAAAATGATCAATTTCAGGATGAAATTTGAAATTTCTGTTTTCAATTGAATATAACCTAAGTTAAATTTGAACTACTTTTCATTCAAATATTTACTATATAGTAAAGCCTTACCTTTCATACATTTTGTATGAAACTGACGTTGATTTTTGTATTTTTTGTTACACTAAATAAAGCTCATTTTGATCATTCTTGCTTCGTTTAATCGAGACTGCTTTGATAGTGCCTACTCCGAGAGATTTAATACCACAAAAGGTTAAGCTTATACTTTCGGTCACAATATTCAATTGTCAAGGCATGTTACAAAATACTGTCAAGACTGTAACTTTTAATTATTTGAGGTAGTATAACTCTTTTTCGCTATTCTTAATCTCAATTTATTGAAGCACTCTCACCACTTACAGGCTTAAAAACAATACTAAACTCGACCTCACCGATTTCATTTTTTTTTTCGTTTATCATGTTCTTTACACCAAAAAAGCAGACCCATACTTTTTTGTTAAGTTCGGTGACCTTCGGATATCCCGTTACACCGCTTAGAAAATGGTCGTGTTTTCATATTTTGAATAATTTTATTTTCAGTGCTTAAATTAAAGTTGAATATTCTATTTACGATATTGATCGAGTCTTGTACGAATCCGAACAGTATTTACATTTGATCCAGTATATCTCTTAAAGAGTATCTCCTTCGGTGGCTAAGCTTTGATAAAAATCCCTTATTTGGATCAATAAGCGGCAGGAAGGATAACAAGTCCTTCTGAAATTTAAAACTTAAATTATTAGAATAATTTATAAGAATTACCCACCTAATGATTTTGGTTTCGAAGTGATTGGAATAGTCGTCACGTACAGTGAATTTTGGATTATATTGCAAAGACTGAACAATGAACATGCATATACCAATCTCGCGGATGAATTTTAATGCAAGTTCTTTCTATGATTCGTGTCACATTCGATCAACATTTTGTTGCCACCGAAGGAATGCAATAAACCAAAGTATGCTATTCTTATTTTCTCCTAGGCGTCAGTCACTGAAGTCTGAACCAGCCTTGAACCAGCAGTTATTTAGTTCATTTCCGCGTATGTGTATGACATCAGCATCTGTGTGATATTTTATTATAAGCAAAATAGTATTTTCAACTTCACTTTTCGCAATATAAATTTTCATTTTTAAGGTTTCACTAATGTTGCAAGTGTCTGTCTTGAGGTTTTTAAACAATACAGTTTGATAATAAAACGCAATTAGAATGTTCCTCAGATATACGAGTATGTACACATTCTTACACATTATTTTCAAGTCGTGAAACTCCTGCTATTTTGTTCAAATCAGAATTGCTAGCTATATACTTTTTTTCAGAATCGATTCTGTATCTTTTACAAATGTGTTATTTGTGTTTGATTCATGATAAATAAAACAGATGAGCAATAGTCTATATGAGGGGCCACAAGTGATTTATAAAATATAATTCTTGTCTCCATTGGTAGCTGGTTTTTAATTCTACTAAAACGACCTAACTTTTTATTCATCTTTTTAGCGATGTAATCTAGATCCTGGTCAAAAAATAGGTTTTCGTCTAAAACAACTCCAAGGTATTTATATTGTTAACTTTGTTTTGATTGACAATACATGTATTTCGTTTTTGAGATATTGAGTGGCAGTTTATGAAACATTAACCACTTCCTCAGATTCTCCAAATCTTCGTTTACTTTTCGTACTGCTTCAAAATAAGTTGTGGCCGAAATTGTGATCAATGTGTCATCTGCGAACATGTTTATTTGACAGTGTTTTATAACATCTACTATGTCATTTATATATAAGATGAATAGTAATCGTCCAAGTGCTGAACCCTGAGTCTTCCTTGCAGATAGCTATAAAACCTATATTATCTAGATTTAAGCCTTGACATGAAAAGCTTTAAAGCAGTTTCGGTCTTTGGTTAAGCACAAAAATGCCCCACATTTTTCGCATTTGCATCGTGTTCTTCCTTTGCATGTCTCAAGTCGGCAACATCGTGCTGTTTTTAAATCTTCACAAATCGGAAAATGTCTAAAATTATCATATCGTTTTGTATCATTGGGCAATCGCATCAGTTTTATGGTGGTAGGACCATTCTCTTCGGCGTCACTAGAATCCGAAGTGCTAGGCGCTTTACTTTCATCAATTGAAGAGAGTAGAGATTCGCCGATTGCTAGTCTAAAATCTAGTAATTGGATTGGCTTTATTGCTTTGCCATAAACAGCGCTGTATTCTTCGCAATCTCGGCGGTACTCTCTCCAAGAATTTACCACCACCAGATCTATAAAATGCTGTGTTACTTTTACTGTCCACTTTCTGGTCTTTAGGAAGGTGCGATAATATTCTAACATCTGGTCGCAGATATCCACGCCCCCCATATGCTTATTGTATTCACCGAAAACCTAAGGACACTCGATTTCGACGAATTTTCTCTCCTTTTTCTCCCATCGTTTCGCTTTGCCCATGGGATTTATGCCGGCTATTGTAGAAGCTATTGTGACACATTTTGTGTCTTTCCATTTTACAAGTGAAATTTTATTTAATCCATCATCATTCGTGAATTCTTGTGCTTATTTATGGTCCCAATGGCAAAATAATTCATATCCTGAAGTTTTTTCAGTAAAGGTATAGATGTAAAAAATCTATCAAAATAGATGAAGCTCCCTGACGGAATGCTTTCTACTAATTTGAGAACAACAGCTGCACCTACTCCCATTTCCTTTGAGTCGAATTTTCCCTCATAAATGCTGAAATCCATTACAAGTCTCTTTGATGTTGTTATTACAAAATTTTTAATTCCTAATGGTTTGGGCTTCCCTCTTAGAAATTAGCGAACCGGGCAGCAACCGGTAAATGGTATGACCTGTTCGTCAACTGAATAATGTTCGACTTTTCTTAAAAATGCTTGTACATCTTATCTTCACTGCGTCAATTATTGGCTAAACATTCCAAAAAAGGTTTACCAGATGCAATTTTTTCCAACTTATATCCGGCCAATACAAATCTTTTTTTTGAGATATTTAATTGTACCCATAGTTATCAAAATTCTTTAAAATTTTTTGATTTCGAGTGCGATGGTTTTCAATTCAGAACCGGTTGATTTTAGGTGGTACATATTTGTGTACAAAGCTGCGTTTTTAAAATGATTTTGATTGAAGTATCTCTCATAGTAGCTTATAGGTGTACCGATCCTTATTGATGGAGAACAGGTATGAAATATAGGAAGTTTGCTCTCCGAAAATAAGGCTTGTTTCCATAAATTTGTTGCATTTAATGTTGGGCAACCTACAGATATCATCGACATCACAATCAAACTCTTCGTCACTAGATTTTTCTAAAAGTTGACGTAGTTTTTCATTGGTAACGGCTTGATTATCTACTCTAAACGACACGATGAAAAATGATTGATCAATTTTATTTCATTAAAAAAATTGTAACAATTTTAACCAGCACACACAATTGTATGTGCACGTGTATGTGCACGTTTAATGTTAAAACATCAATTTATCACTTAAAATTGTTTATTTTTTTTATTGTATCTTAAATTTAAAACATTTATTATTCCAAACCTGATCAATAAACTAAATTTTACTAAATATATAATATTTAATTTTGTATTTACTTACTTTTGATGTGTTATCAGTTACATGGCACCACACGAAATGACAGCTAATAAATATTTTCCCGCCAAAATACACATGGAAGTTATTTGTGTTTCAACTAGTACAAATGTTGAAAGATAGTTGATAGATAAAGTTGGTTAAACAGTGTAAAGAAAAACTTCTTCGTTATGGTTAATAAAGGGTTATATCATGTTGGTCGATTTCATGAAAATTGTCCTAAATCCTTATTAGCCTCTAAAAAATTCCAATCCAATATTTCCGGAATATTTTTGTGAATATCTCGCTAGACACAAATTCATGGTTTAGTGCTTCTGCTAGTTCTTGCTTGTCGGTAATTGTTTTACTATCAAATTCAATATTCCACTGTGTCGAGGACTTGTACATGGATTTGAGTGTTTTCCACAGCTCTTTCGGATTGTAATGGTGTTCCTTATACTTGTTTTTAAGGTACATTTTTCCCAATTATTTTTCCTTCAGTAGTTTTAAGTTTTCTGAGAACCAAGAGTTAATTTATTAACGGTTTGAGTTAATTTATTAACGGCATTTTTTGACACCAATATTAATTCATCTGCATTTTCATTTATATCACATTTCGTTCGAACTTGCCGCAATTGTTGATTTAGAATACAGTTCAGATTATTCTCAGAGTAGTTTTTCCATGATCTAATTTCGTGCCCGCACTCAAAATACCATGATCGCTTATTTGTTGCTCTTTAATAACTTCACACAGAATTTTTGTTGAATTGGTCAATAATAGGTTTATTAAGGTATTGCTGGTTTGCGTAACTCTAGTGTATTCTTGAACTACTTGCATCAATCTATAATCTTTAACAAGCTGATTTAATTCTAAACTATAAAAATCGTTGCTTTTGAAATCAATGTTGAAATCTCCAAATATAAAATTTAATTTACTATAATTGATAATTTGTATGGTAACCTTTTATGACCTGAATCGCTAAAAACCAAGTGCGGCCCGTTTCATAATTAGAAATAATTTTAAAACTTATGTTTTCATGTATATATATATATGATAACACCTCCAGTATGCCGACTATCCGAGTCACATCTTACACATTAATAATTTTCAATATAAAATTCTGTGTCATAAACTCAAGTCGAGTGATCAGTAGCAATACAATTGCTACACTTTACCTCCTGACTATTACAATCCTTTTCTTTATGATTCTCGCTACACCTTGGACAACAAAGGATACTCGTACATTTACTACTGTGATGACCGAATCCATTACAATTATAACACCGTGATATCCCAATTGACTCCACTACTTGGTATCTGTCAAAATAAATATTTAACTTTTCAGCTTCTATAAGTTTTCTGAAATTCAATAATTTTGTCTACCTTATGAGAGTTGCGTCTAACATAAGTAGTTACAACCTTAATTTCACTGTTTGCCAGGATAGGATTTTGTTGTTTTAGCGCCGACACTATTTCCACATTTACAAATTTTTTTGACATACCAAGAATTTTAACTCTTGGGTTACGCTGCATTGGAAGTTTCGCACTGTAGGATAATTCCTCCATTAGAAATGTTTCTGCAGCCAGGGTTACCAGTTTTCATCAATGTCATATCGGGATTTAAAAAAAAAATGTTATTGGTATTTTATTTAAATTCAGTAATTCAGTGTTCTTATATTTTTTGTATAAAAATAGATAAAATAAATAATGAGCCAATTCCTTAGCAAAGCAAATAAAAAGTAAGAAACTAATACCTCTATTATGAATGTCACTTACGCGTCACCGAGTGACACGACTTCACTGAAATGAAATTTTGGTATTATGAATGTCACGGTGTGCGAGGATTTTGTCACTTTGCCTCACTAACAATTTGTCGGTGACAGCAAGTGAGAATTTTTTTTTGTATGATTTAAAATACGTTTTTAATTTTTTTTTTGTTTTTATTTAAATTAAAATAATAATTTCCTTTTTTTGTGATTTATTAAAATAATACTTTTCAATTTATAAATAATAATTTTCTTTTTTAATAATAATTTTATAAAACAGCAGTGAGTTTGCAAAATTACAAACGGCAGTCAGTATCCAAAATTTTTTGAAGAAAAGGAAATAAAATCCAGACATCGCAGTATTAGAATTTTTGAAAAATTTAATTATTAAAATAAACAACTATAAATCTTTAAATTAATTTACTTTTTAAAACTTGAAATTTATTATTTTACCACACCACCAAACGTCAAATATACCGAAATAAAACAAAAAATAATATATAATAGTATATAAAACTTAAAAACAACAAAATATAGAAAATAACGCATTATGATGCGTTCGTCACTCACTCAAAATAAAGCGACAATCATAATACCAAAATATGACTCGAGTGACAATATACGTCACGGTGACGAGTGAGGTGAGGTGACATTCATAATAGGGGTATAAATTTAATTTTAAAACAAAAATAATCAAAATTAAATATTTGTCATTTGTGGCGCTTTTTTAATATTCTTGCAGCTTTTTCAATTTTTAAAAAGAGTCGGAACTCTGCAGCTCATTTTATAATTTTCCTTAACCATTAGTTCGGCTTCCAAATTTTTTATTAACAGCTTATTTCTTTCTTTATGCCAAGCTGTCGTCATCAAGCTGAAAATTCATTCGGATGTGGCATTGGTATGAGGAATCGAAAAAATGTAACTAACGATTCTATACAAATTTTCAGAATTTTCATTTAATTTAAAAAGTTCAATCCATTTTTCAGTAGTAGAAAGATTTTTCTCGATATTTTTAATCGTATATGAATTTAATTTATGCAGTTCTTCAAATAATAATTCAAATAATTTTTCAATTGTGTTAAACTGTATGGGTTCATTTAAACGTAATGGTTTAAGTAAGTTATACTTATTATTACAGTCAAAATTAAACCATTTTTCTAGATAGTTAATGGCAATATCAGCCTGAAATCTGTTTACTGCAGAATCATTATCACATTTAAACAACTCTGCTCTTGCGATTCAACCATAAAATTGTTGTTTCTTTCTATCAATTAGTGATTGGCGTACTTCGCCCATTATATCATATACATCTAATACAAGTATAGAATTGCTTTGCAATTTTGTAAGTGCTGTCTGAACAACGGTACCTGTGTTCAATACAAATCCTAAATAGGCTAATAAAAGCTCATCTTTGAAAAAAGTTTTTAGTGCATGTGGTATTGTATTTTGTGATAAAAAGTAGGATTTTATTGATTAAAAATTGGTGATTAGCCTCTCGATAGCTGGAAGTAGACTGAGTAGACATTCAAAAAAAATTTTCAAAATTGTTGTCCTTTTTGTAGATGAACTGAACTCATTGTACATTTTCATAACAATAGATTCTACATCACTTTTGAGTTGATTCGTCGCTTTTTTGAAGGTGTTGTGTAAAATATGGGTGTTACATCCAACAGGAATAATATTCTGATTAACTTTTTTTAGCTCGGAAAAAACACTTTGATTTTTACCAAAATTCACTGCTGCATTATCGGCGCAAAACGACGAAACATTTTTTAAATCCAGGCCATTAATTTGAATTTTTAATTTAATTGATTCTGCAATATTTACAGATAATACATTATCTAATGAATAAAAAACCAGTAGAACATTTTCAATTCCTTTTTGTTTCGTAAAATATCTTAAAATAATAGGAAACGTTTTAATGTTGCCTTTGTTCGAAGCATCTGTACTAATTGAAAACGGCACGTTTTCCTTTAAATTTTCTAGTATAAATATAATTGATTCAGGCGCGAGAACATTATATACAATTTTGGACATTTTGGTTCTCCCACATCTATATTTTTGTGCTATATTTGAATCAGCGAACATCAGCGGAAATAATGATCCAGCACAATCACTAGAAATATAGCTGTGCGAATGCACAACGGTGTGATATGTGAATGCAACCTCAGATGCGGAAACTTGCTCATGAAAATCAAACAAGAAAATAATGATCAAACAAGAAAAAACATGATTTCGATTTATTTTTGAAAATACATATCGGGAATCGGGAAAAGCGTTTAAATATCGAGATAATCCCGAAATCGGGACACCTGGCAACCCTGTCTGCAGCCCATTACTGGTATGCTTTTATGGTCGATTTTCATTGATAATTCATCTCTAGTTTTCTTGTTTTCTTGGGGTTGCTTCGGTTGTAGTAAACCTACTGAACCTACTGTCACTGATTTATTAGATATAGACGTGTTTGGAAAATCAGCACATTTGGCGTTAGCCGAATGAAGCACTCGCGACACTAGAAATTATTTCCTTTCGTACTCCTAGCTTATATATATATATATATATATATATATATATATATATATATATATATATATATATATATATATATATATATAAAAATATATAAATATATATATATATATATATATATATATATATATATATATATATATATATATACATATATATATATATATATATACATATATATATATATATATATATATATATATATATATATATATATATATATATATATATATATATATACATATATATATATATATATATATATATATATATATATATATATATAGTTTTACACTGAAATAATTTTTGTAAATAATACACGCACACAAGTTTAATAATTAAAATTAATTAATTAAGAAATTTTAATAAAAAGGAAACATCGAAAATTACTCATATTGTACATACACAAAACAAAATAATTTTCTGTTTTTTTTTTTAATTAACAAATTCACTTATACACATTTTAATTTTTATTAATTTAAAAACAAAATAACGATCAAGTGAAATAAATAAATAAATAAAAACTATTACTGTGCCAAAATTTTTGTACCTCATAAATAAAAACTAAGAATAATAATAATAAAGAAAAGGAATTAAATGATGTAATTAAAAATATAAAACAAAATTAAAGCATGAACATAATTAAAAATAATTATTATAATTTCAATTATCAATAATTAGAATGATTTTCTAAAATTCAATGTAATTTTTAACTAAATTAAATGTTTTAGGCTAGTAAAATAATTTTTAAAATGGAAAATTAATCAAGTTGGTGTTTTAAATACTTATGATTTATTAAATTAAGATGAAAAAAAAAAATAAATTTCAAACCTCATTAATAAAATGTATTTTTTAAAAAATATTATAAATATTTTTTAACTTAAGTCATTATAAATGACAATTGTAATAGTTACCTCTTTACAAAACAAAAAAAAAACCTATATATATATATATAATTATAATTAAATATATTAATTAAACGTCTTTTCAATTAAATAAAAAATAATTATTAAAAAATTTTATTTAAAATTAATAAAATTTAATATAAAAAAAAATATTGTACAAATTTATTTATAAATACCACAAGAAAAAAAAATTATATTTACATAAAAATAATACTGTAATAAAAACAAATCGTAAATATATATTTATTAATTTGTTAAATTAAAATAATTAAATTATTTTATAATTTTTCGTCCAAAAAGCAACACAAAATAAATTGTAAATTAGTCTTTTTAAAGCAATATACTTATTAATAATAATCTAAATGTTGTAATCATTTTCTAAACAAAAAAAAATCGTATTGATGTCCAAATTTATAAATTAAATTAATATTATATAATTTTTAATTATTTGGTTCATTTTCCGAAACTCTCGATGTTCCTAAATAAAATGAAATCAAGATGAGTCTAAAAAAAAATATCTTAATTAGATAAATTAAATTTGTAAATATTAATTTAATTTCACGATATAATATCGCATTAAATAATAATTTGGTTCACCCGTTATTAATTAATTAATTCAGCAAAACGGTTTCAAATTTTAATTAAGTTAGATTTGAAATTAATTCAACTACTAATTGATGTTGTGTAAAACAAGTTTTATTAAGCAAGCTTTTTTTTTTTTAATTAAATAAGCGATTGTGATTTTTAATTAAATTAAAAAATAAACAAAAAACCATATTATCAATTTTAAAACCAAAATATTTTTAATATTAAAATACCGTGTAACAATATTACATACAACGAGTTTAGTTTTTTTGGGGTTTTAATTTAATTTAAAATTATGTAATTCAAAATTCAACGAACATAATTATTATTAAATATATAAATAAATATATTTTGTGTTAAATAAAATAATATTTCAATTATATTCGAAAATATAATGAAATGTGATATTTTCTGAACATAAATGTAAAAATAATTAATTAACAAAAAAAATTAATTAATTAATTGTAAAAAGGCACTAGTGAATCGGCCGATGTATATAAACAGACTGACTCTTTTTTATAAAATAACAAATAACCATAAAAAATTAAATATTTTTTTTACAACCAAACAAAGAACAAAAAATAGTCAATCATTAAAAAAAAATAGACTAATTTTATTTACAAAACAAAATAACAAAAACATAATAACATCAACCTCAAAACAAAAGTAATAAATAAAAATGTTAATTTTTTTAAAGATTTATACAATTTTTTTACAGATATATATTTTAAAATGTATTAAATATAAATATTGATTTAATAAAATAATAAACAAACCTCAATCAGTTTTATTTTAATTATATTGTTGTTATTATCGACAGACAATTTATAATATTACTCTATTTTATTTTTAAAAATAATTAATTAGTTATATATCGTGGGTTTGTTGGTTTTTTAAAAAAATTAGATTGTGATTTATATAGTCATCGTCTAAATTTTTAAAATAGATATAAAAGGTGCTAATATTGTAGGGTGTAACTAATTGTGATACAATTTTATGTAAAGATAACACAATATTTTATTATTATTATTTTTTTATTTATTAATTACATTTTATTCAAAATCCAATCCAATCTTATAAAAACTTTAATTTCTACATTTTGGTAAATTAAATTAAAATAAAATTAAATATAACGCTTTTGATGTTTTTAAATAAAATTTTAAATAAAAAATTAATAATTTTGTAAACCTATTAATTAAATATTATAAATAAACAACAACAAAATTATTTCCATCTATATACATACATATATAAATAAATGTATATGTTTTTAAAAATCGAAAAATAAATTAAACTAATTTGATTCAACTAAAACAAACTTTCTGTGTCCCATTTTGCATTAAAAATTAAACAAAATTTAAAAATTTTACATATGTGTTGTGAAAATTCCTTATATAAATATAAATTAAATTATTAATCATAATATTAAAATAATATTTAAATTAGGTACACAAAAAGAAAATAAACAAACCTTATTTTAATCATTCAAAAAGAAAAAAAAAATTAGCATTAATTAGAAAAATAAATATTGTAAATTTTTAAATATAATATTAAATATTAAAAATAAAATCGGTTAATTTTATTATTTGATTTGGTTCCATCCAGAATATTATATTTTGTTTATTTTCCGTTATATTCACATAAAAAAAAAGTAATGTATAGTTAATAAAGAAGAATATTAAAAATAAAACTGATGCCTGCCAATAGAAAAAATATAATTATTAAAATAATTAAAACCGATAAATACAAAAAATAAATAAATAAATAAATAAATAAAACAAACCGTACCAATTTTTATACCGAAATTGTTTAATTTATTTTTAACTATAAATAAATAATATATAATAATCATTATTATTATTATTATTTTATTTAATTCGTTGTTTTTATTTTGTATTACTTACTATTATTATAATTATAATTATTATTGTTATTATTAATTAGTTTGTTTTTAATTAACTCAACCGAAACGCAATATACAAATAAAAACTCAGGAAAATAAAAACAAAAAATAAATAAGATTTTTTTTTTTTTAAATAAAATAAATACATAATAAAACAAATAAAATAGAAAATAGAATAAACAATTTTTATATATTTTAAAATAAATGTATATGTTAATTATTAATATTATTTTTGATTTTAAATAAGTTATTTTATTTCTGTAATTATTATTAAACTATAAAATCAGCAATAAATTATAAATAATATAAATAAAATTTATAAAAAACAAAATAAATTATTTTTATTTAATTTTATATGATGAAATAAAAACCATAATTAAAAAGTCAATTTTATAAATTAATCGTAAACAAAAAAAAAATAACAGCAATAAAATAAATAATATATATATATATAGAAATGTATAATTAATATATTTTTAGTTTATAATTAATATATTTGTGTTTTTTTTTATTTTTAAAAATATTTGATTTAAAAAATTATACATAAATTAATAATGAGATTGAATTAAATAAATTTATAAAATGTAACTAATAATTTAGTTTATTTGATTTTATTGATTTATAAAAAAAATTTTAATTAAAAAACAAAATTACAAATTTAGCTACTTAATTCTTGTTGTATAAATGTTATTATTATATGTTTAATATACATGGAGTTTATTAATGTCATTGAATTGTGTTTTATTTCGGATGATCTGGAGGTGGATTAAACAATTAGGATTATTTTGGAATCTACAGTAGGAACTGTATCTGTTACGGGACACAATCTGTTTCGGGGCTCGAGGCACCTCCAACTCTTTCGCGGTTCGCTTATTTACGTCCTTACCTTACGCCATTACAGCCAAATCGAGGACGTACGACTATAAGTACGAGCCTATAGTACTGACATGGAAGATGGGTTGGCTCGTGAATTCTGCACTCCAACAGGGGTCATAGATGTGTTCATGTACACCACCGATCGTAATCGCTGTTTTAACCATTGCGTTACCTGGGTGATGATCAAATAGTTTTCTCTCATTAAACAAACGACATCGATCAAAATGTTAGTTATTTTTTTTGTGTGGAGGACGTGAAACTCTTTATGAGCGAAGTGTGGGACTCATCTAATTGACATACCCACTAAAACACCCCATTTTTTCTTCTTTCCTTATCTGGAACTATTTATCACATTACTTCGGATGAGCTATTTTTCTTATTCTTTAATAAGACATTTCGGTTTTGCTTAGGAAGGTCATCCAAGTCATTTTATATGGTTTTTGTGTTTTGTGTTACCACGTTCCACTCAACCTTCCGCTTGACGGATAACACTGATTATATTTTCAATGCACACTGTCCCGACTAGCAATTCCATTTCTTCTCTCTACGTCGACTATCCATCTACATTCCATGATAGTGTGTTGGGTATCATCTAGTACACCTGCCTCACAATAAATGCATTCAGCCGAGTCTGTCTTTCCAATTGTATTGAGGTATTCATGGAAGTACCCATGCCAACTCAGAAACTAGGTAAGGTAATAGTTTACTTTCCCACGTTTTCGTCCAACCATGACTTGATGCCATGGCATCAAGTTCGGGATCAATTTGGCAGTCCATTGACCTCTGCTTTCTTGTTCCCAGGATTCTTGTCACTTTACAACTGTGTGCCTTCTCTCTTCATCTTTTATTTCTTTATAAACTTCTCCTTGTGTTTTCCTTCGGAGTATTACTTGTTACATGTTGAGAGGCTCTATAGGGATTACACCCGCGATGACTTGTACCGCTGCTGCTGATATCGTGTAGTAGGCCGTGACTATTTTAATAGCTTTCCTGCGTTGTACTTGTGTCAACCACTTCCACTACATCTCCTTGGCCAGAACTTCTGCCCAGATCTCGACACCATATATTAGGATTGAATCCACCGTAGACATAAGCAGGTGGCGCTTGCTTGCTCTTCGTCCCATGGTGTTTGTCATCAGTCTACTCAATGAGGTAACACGTTTGGCTGCTTTATCGGAAGAGTACTTTATCTGCTCCTAAAAGGTCAGTTTCTCGTCGAGCAGTATGCTTAGATATCGAACTGCGTGTTTTGTGGTCACTTGGTACTCCCCGACAGTCATCTGGATAGTTCTTTCCATTCTGCGTTTTGTAATCCAAACTATTTCGATGTTGCTCAGTGCTAGAGATAGTTCGTGATTTTCCATCCACCTATTTACAATCCTCATCGTTTGGTTAAGCTTCAACTGGGTTGTCTCTATATTACGAGTGGATATCAGAACCGTGACATAATCTGCATATCTAACTAGTGAACACTCGTCAGGCATAGGTGTCTGTAGTAGGTCGTCATATGACGAGTTCCAGAGGATAGGCTCAAAAACTGATCACTGGGCTGCGCCTGCCGTGATCTGTCTTCTTCGTTGTCCCTCAGGAGTAATATAAAGAAGCACGCGATGTACTGGTGATGATGTACTGGTGATCGCTGCCGGTATAATCCTCAATTACTCTCCAGTTTTTGATTTTTCAGATTAAACGTTCCGTCGCAAACGTAATATCTGGGATAGTTCCCGCGTGCCTTGGACGTCGGAAAGTCGGTATGTTACCTTTGTTTACCACCAAGAGACCTGTTATGGAGGCCATTTCCAGTATATAGTTGCCTCGTGAGCTCGGATAAGATATTCGTCACTCTAATGCATGGGCATTAAAGTCCCCAGCCACAATTACTTCGCCTACAGCATTTAGGATGGCATCTTCTAGGCGATTCACCTTTCCTTTGAAATTTATTATACGTTCATTTGGGGTGAGATAGCAGCTGAATATGGTAACGTCTTTCATTTTAACAAATGGCGGCTGTGCCTAGCTCATCTGTATACCAATTGGGGGAATTCCAGTATATATATTGTTCGCTTATTACGACAATATGAGAGCCTTTTTCTTTTATTATTTGTTGAAAGAGATCATTAGCAACCTTACTCCTGTGCAGGTTTGTTTGTAAAACACAGGTAATTTTTTCATTGATTTTTCTTTCTTGAGTGAATCTCTGAATACACTGCATTTTACTGATCCAGCTTTATGTGTCACGTTCTCGCTCGCTTCGTTATAGATCATGCAACGTTCATTGTTTTGACAACTTTTGGCTTGATGCCCCTCTCCACCACACCTAAAGCAGCAGTTCTTCTGTGATGATGAAGGAATGTTGCCAATCGTTTACGAATATCACCACTGGATTCTTTATTCAAGTAATCTTTAGTAGACCGTATCATTTGCTCTGCTTGTCCATTTGACGAGAGATGTAAAGTTTTTCTTACAGAAATTAACGAAATCAGCTGAAGTAAAGGTACGAGGCGATTGAATAGCACACTCTGATAATGTAAATGATTCTAGTTGCACTTCAAGCCATTTAGATTACGAGTCAACCACAATTTGAAATACTTTCGAATAGAATGGTCCGGCGAAATCTATGTGTAACCCCGACCATGGCCTTTTTGTTTCCTCCCAAAAATTGATTGGTGCTTAGTGATTCTCGCATTGAGATTCTTTGCATGGTATACAGGAACGGACGGCCATTTCAATATCTTCATGAATCTTAGGCCACCACCTCGCCACCGATTTCATACGTACTACCTCTTGATGGGTTGTATGCAGGGCAGTGAGTATGGTCTGACAGTAGCATCATGGAATGATGGTGAGCGGACACCACAGGAGGCAATCCTTGATGTAAATTATTTCATTTTTTCGGGTCCAAAAAGGTGTGAAAGTCACCTTCTCAGGCCATCCTCTCATGTATCATGAAAATACCCGTGATAAAATAGGATCTTTCCGTGTCGACCTTGCTATATTCCTGGCAGTGGATGTTCGAGAGATTCGATGTTGTTATGAAGTAACAGACTTTGGCAAACCTAGCTTTGTAAATATCAATCCTCCTGGCATCGTAGCGAGCAAATAAGTTGCTGACAGAATTGGTAAAGCATGCACGGACAGCGCTTTGTTAACGGTTGACTTATAGTCCCCGAAAATCCGTACTGATCCGCCAGATTTAATCACTGGGACGATCGGTGTCGTCCAATCACTGTAGTCCACAGACTCTAAAATTTCCTGGTCTAACATTTTTTGTATTTCCGTTTCAATTGGTCCACGAATCCAATTTCAATAAAACGGGTGGGCCGCAGAATTCTCCATGCTCATTGAAAAATAAATATTGATACGTTTTCATTATTTCCGAGAACTTTATCAATTGAATAAAACACACTCCTTGGATAGAAATTCAACTTGAATACGACCAGAATCTTTATCGGATTCTGTTGAAAATCCTTTAATTGTAAAGCGGATTACTGTAACTCGGTGGAAACTTTCAAAAAATACAAACGGTCCGTTCCGATATAATTGTGTATCTGGATCCCGAGTCTACTTACACGGTACTTTGTTGATTAGGACAGGTGTATCCATTCTCATCTCCTTCGACACGGAGATCCGCTTGACATAGTTTTTGTACCGTGTACTCTTCTCAGAGTTCCTTTTATTCTGATTCCTGTTGGCAGGACAAGAATCACAGACCCGCTGTAGATGGCTGATGAGTCCACATAATCCACAAATGTAACTTTGAAGTTTGCAGGTTGTTCGCAAATGATTTCCCCCGCAGCTCTCACATTGTTTGGTTACGCGTGGCTGGCGGTTTTGTTCATGGTAACTGACCCTCGGGGAGTGGGCGGCACGAGAAGTATCGGATGACTGACGCGATTGCTGAACAAATTTCACTTGAGTCCAGCTGTTGCGCATTGGTGATAGCTTTGTGATCCTCTGATGCTGTTTCAGCAGCAACGGCGTTTTCACAAAACGTTTTCACGTTCCGCTAAATTTCGAAGCTCGGCGATATAGTCAGCGACTTTCTCTTCCGCCAGTAAGGCGTTTAATAATATCTTTATAAACTTTCTCACTAACCTTTTGAGGAGCTATAAGAGATTCTAGCTCATATGTTGTTCCTCCACATAGCGTCAAGAAAATACGCTTTTTTGTTGCATCCATACGTTGTCGTAAGCTTTGAAATATAAGTCAAAACTACGACAATACCCTTGCCAGCTAGCTCCTTTTTTAACGTCATATGGTTCCATGTTTCCAATCAATGCCATGACGATACGTGCACACTCAAATTTATATTTAATATGTCCCATCCTCGTCGCCAATATTATAGTTAGCAGTTATTATAGCTGGACTGTGGTCAATGGAATGAACGAGAATTAACTACTGTATACATATTGTATCTATTATTTTATATACAGTGGTGTAGTATATTACATTCATACTAATCTACAGTTACAGTGCTATAGAACATTACAGGAAGTAACTTCACTATCGGAAGTGATTTTACCGCCAAAAATACCTTTTGAGGTTCAAGATTTACCTCTGCAAAAGGCAAAGAATTACTTGCAGCTTGCTGGCCAATACTCAAACTGTGAATTTTACCTAGGAGGGAAGCCAACACACTGGCCATGATCATTCTCCTGTTATTATGACAGTTAGTGAAAATGTAATAGAAAAATTCACCTCAACTCATAAACAACAAAACAAATTGTGAATTGTTTAAGCAGCTAGTAGAGGAAATAATAGAACTTGAAGTGCCAATCGAGAGTAAAAATGAAATAGAGGAAGAACTATGGTCGGCTTGGGAATCCACCACCAAATTATCGTTGAAGAAAGAAACCTTCGGGATTTACCCAATAGAAGTAAGAGAACTAGTGCAGGAAAAACGAAAAGCCCGAAATAAATGGCAGATTACGCGTGCGCCGCAAGATAAAGCCACCTTAAACAAATTATGCATCAAACTTAAGGCATTCATAAGTAGTGACCTATGAAACAAATGGATAATACCTTTGTTCTTTAGCTCTAATTAAAGATATTGACCCCTGGAAAGCAACAAAAGAGTTAAAACATCGAAAAACGCAGATTCCTCCCAATCAAAACAAATGATATGAAATGGGTAAGAATTGAGAAAGATAAGGCGCAAATGTTTGCTGAACACCTTGAAGAAATATTTCAACCTCTAGATCGACTTCGAAGATATCAGGCCTGTAACATTGAAAGAACTAAAAGCTGAAATTAAGAACTTAAAAGCAAATAAATCTCCTGGTTACGATCTGATAATAGGGCAAATAAAAAAGGAGTTGCCTGTAAAAGGCACCCGTAAATTATTGCATACAGTCAATGCGATACTCAGGAAAAAATATGCACCAATGCAATGGAAAGTCGCAGAAGTAATATTTATTCCGAAACCGGGCAAGCCACCAAACGAAAGAAAATCTTACCGGCTAATTTCAGTTTTACCAACGCTAGCGAAATTGTTTGAGAGGCTGATGCTCAAAAGATTGAAAAGAATCATAACACAAAGAAATAGTTTGGTTTCAGAGAAACACACTCAACTATAGAGCAAGTTCATAGGCTTACAGATGTCATTGAGAATACATTAGAGAGAAAACAGCTAGAAACCACTAATCATTATCGGTCAGCAGATTCCGTATGCAAATAAGACTAAATATCTAGGGTTGACCTTAGATACCAGGGACCAGGCTCAGATGGAAAGTGCACGTTAAAAAGAAAAAAGATAAGTATCAAATATCGAAAAATGTATTGGATGTTCGGGAAAAATTGCCAACCAAAAATAAATTGCTATTATATAAACATGTGTTAAAACCTGTATGGACTTACGGATAACAGCTTTGGGACTGCATAAAGAAAATTACCACTATAATAATACAAACTTTTCAAAACCAAGTTAACGCTCCGTGGTACATAAGGAATTATGACCTCAATAGGGACCTTAATATCCAGACTGAAAAGGAATGATACGTGTAAATCAGTTTCGCGGATATGCGTATCACTTGATTATTATCGAAATAATTAACAATTTATATTATTCACAAAGTTCTTTAATTTCATCAAATTTAATATACAATTTTATTTTATTGTCGCAAAGTTTAATTGTTAACTCACAAAGTTATTTTTCACAAAGTTTATTTATTTTCAACTTATTTTATTACCCTTTTATTGTTGTGTCCAGCTGACTCGCAAAAATCGAATGAACGAGCAAGTAGTGGTTTTCTATGAAGACCATCATCTCCTGGATATAAAGTGACAATTTTTCCCATCGCCCAATGGCACGGAGGTTGGTTCTCATCCTTCAATAAAACCAGTTCACCGATTTTGAAATTCTCTCTAGTTTCTCGTGCCTTGTGCCGCTACAGCAAATTGTTAAGATATTCAATATGGTATCTTCTCCAAAACATGTTAACCGTTGTTGAATCTTTTCCCAATATCTGACTGGATCTCCGTCTTTGATGAAGTGCTGCCCATCAGGAATACTTAAGATTGGTTCTCCAACCAAGAAATGAGCTGGCGTAAGCGCGACATACGATGAATCGTCTGCTGACATTGAACATAATGGGCGAGAATTTAAGATAGCTTCTATTTGACACAGAAACGTCGACAACTCTTCCATTGTAAGATGGGTTTTTCCGGTTTCTCTGACTTAATGGCCCTTCACAGATTTAACCGCGGCTTAGGATTGAGTAGCTGGAGGATTGAAATGCCACGTAGTGCCATTTTGCGATATAAATTCTACTACGTCCTTGAGAAATTCCGAATTAGTCAAAACCTTGCTAATTTCGTTTAACTTTGTTACTGCTAGGTTCGCCAAGGTTTTGAATTTGGTGTTAGCTCCAACAAAATTTGTACCATTGCCACTGTATATATTTTTTGGAATGACTCTTCGCGCGATGAATCGTCTTAGAGCTGCGATGAACGCTTCTGAAGTACAGTCACCCACTAACTCAAAGTGTAACGCCTTTGTTGCGAAACATACGAAAATGGCAATGTATGTTTTAATTAACTTTGCTCCTCTCCCTCTTTTCGTCGCCATCATGACCGAACCTGCGTAATCAATCCCAATATTTGAGAATGGTCTGGATGCACAAACTCGCTCTCTTGGCAGATCTCCCATCTTCTGATTATTCTGGCTGGTTTTGTATCTGGCACATACCGTGCACTGATTCACAAGCTTCTTGATGGAACTACGGCTGTCTATGATCCAAAATGTCTGTCGTAATAAAAAGAAAGTTAAGGATGGACCTGGATGTAGGAATCTTTTATGGATATACAGGATTATAAGTTTGCCAAGTGGAGAAGTTTTTGACAAAATATATGGATGCTTAGTATAGTAAGCACAATCAGCATTTGTTAATCGTCCTCCCACCCTGAGTAAACCGTTGTTATCAACAAATGGACTTAATTTTTTCAATTTACTGCCGCTAGACACTGGGCATTTGCTTCTTAATCTCTTCAACTCGTCGGCAAAGTCCCGTTCCTGGTCCCATTTTATGCAATGCTGCCTTGAGTTTTGTAATTCCACCGATGTTAGAAAGGAGTAATGTATTTTTTTCGTTTCGCTTCGTTATGTTGTTTATGAATCGTCGTATATATCCTACTACCCTGATTAATTTGGTGTAGCTGGAAAATTTATTTATCAAACTGCAGGTACCTAGCTTGTCACTGTCTACAGAACACTCCGTATTGTAGCTAATTTGATAAAGTTGCTTAGTTTTTCTTCTAACTTCTTCAGCTGTCGTTGTTGAGTGCAGTTGTGGTAGCCAATCTGATTCAGGTAAGTGTAACCATCTTGGTCCATTCCACCACAAGGTCTAATAATTTTGACGGTAATATGCCACGAGTTGCCAAATCTGCGGGATTTTCAAATGATGCGACATGGTTCCACCTTTCTCGAGGTACAAGTGATAAAATTTCCGACGTTCTGTTACCAACAAAAGTTTTCCATTTACTTGGGTGGCTGCTTAGCCATGATAAAACTATTGTCGAATCTGTCCAGGCAAATAAATGGTATGTTGAATAGCCCATGGATGTTGAGACCTTAATTAATAATTTCGCCAGTTGTTGTGCTGCACATAATTCCAATCTCGGTAGCGAGACTTGCTTAATAGGTGCTACCTTGGTCTTGCATGTTAGCAATTTTACTTCACTACGCTCATTGGTGGTTGATTTTAGGTAAACAACTGCAGAGTAAGCTTACTCACTGGCGTCCGCAAAGCCATGAAGCTCCAAAACTCCTTCATGAGGAACCCATCGTGAAATTTTTAATTTTTCAATTGACGTCAGTTCATTTCTCAAGTTCGTCCATATAGTTGATATATCTGAGGTTATCGGATCGTCCCATGATAGTTTCTGTAGCCATAGTTTTTGTAGCAGAATTTTACTAATAATAATTGAAGGAGCTAACCATCCCAGTGGATCAAATATTCGAGCTATTTCTGATAGCATTATCCGTTTGGTGACAGTGATTACTCACCAAAGATTACTTTAGTAAATAACCTATAAATGGAGCTGGCCAATGGGCCTCTTCACATTAATAAGTGACTAAATTAAGAAAGGAAATTTACGAGATTTGTATTCAGTTGTAATAGTTAAAATAATAAAATAAAAAAAATAAAAATTAAGAAGAGCTTATTCTTAAGTGTTATAGCATGTCTGTACCGAATCTCAATGAAATCGGAGACCAAAAATTTGTATGACAAAAAAAACGACAAGAGGTACGTACCCCTTGTTGTTTTTTCAAAAAATAAAAAAACATTTTTCCGATTTTTTGGTTGATATCGAACAAAACATTCAACAGAATAATGTTAGTGCCATAAAGAACATTTTAATTGAAGCAAAATTTGTCAAGAGTTAATATCAATTATTTCTTGCTTTAAGGATGCCAAAAAGTTAGGTCTATTGCCCACATTCGAGAGAAATGCCATATTGGAGCTGCCCCAGCAAACGTGATGTGAGTTTGCATCGCATCTCGAGCAGGTTTCACTAATCAGTAGAGCCTGATCGATGTCCTTTGATTTTGTTCCTGTGAATCCACGGTTCTTGAATCAAAAAGACATACTTAGATAAACATGAATTGTAGTTTTTTATACTTCGTTCTTTGAGGTAACGACGCCTTTGAATGTTGCAGGTTTATCTGTATAAACTGTACTCCAAACTTTAATCAAGTTGGGATAGTAGAGGACAGTTTTTTTCTTGACCCTACTCAACTCATCTTGCGTCAAATTAATTGTGACCTTATTTAGAGCACATAAGGGTTTAAAACTAAGTGCTTCTAGCCTTGGATGCTTCACCAAGGTGAAGAAGTATGCTTTTCGGTTCCATTTTTTGGATAAAGATAGTCCATTTGTTGGTTTTTAGTCCCAGGTTATGATTTTCCAGCCACTTCAGAATATCCAAAGGTTCTTCGATCAGGTTCGGGACAAAAACTGTACCTCTTAGAGATAGGTCGCAGAACAGCTTTGAGGACCTATTTAAGAGTTCTATCGTTTGCACACTGCACGCTGTTATACAAACCCTCAAAAGCAAAGCATCTCCCAAACCAAAGGTATATTTATCGCCTGGTAAGCGAATACATAGTTTAAGACTAAGCTAAATTTAAGACTGGGCCCAAAGCCAGGTTACTTATCGACACGGTACGGTTGACATCTTAACCCGGCTCAGTTGTTTAGCGCTGTATTTTTGCCTGGTTCTCCACTTAATATTGTTAGCCAGTTGCCAAAAAAATTGGTGGTACACGATGATGTTCGGTACAGACATGTTATAACACTTAAGAATAAGCTCGAGTTTAAAATTTTTACTAGACAAACTAACGAAACTGGCTAAACGTTGCTTGATGTAACTCACTCCGATTTCCAAGTTTAGACAAATATTTCAAAATCATAAATTTTCGTTTATTTTCCGTACAAAAAATATACAATTAATTTTTTTATTTATATATTTTCCACTAAAAACAATTTACAAATTTATTTTTTATTAAAAAAATCTAACAAACTTTTCTGGCGACCTTTATCATTTTTCGATGTTGACGGCACAGAAGATGCAGCCGCTGTGTTACCACTCGTGTATCGTTTCGTCGTGTTATTTTCTGGTGTTCCCGGTATTATATCACTATTATCGTCGTCGTCGGTCATTAAAATATCATCAACATAATCGTCCTTTTCAATTGTAATCACATGATCTGTACACTTCGTTTTGCCAAAATTATCCATGGCATCAAGACAATCGAGTACCGACATTTTTTTTGGTGGACTTGGGGCCGATACTAAATTCTTATGTTCATTTTTAGTTCCTACCTTCGTCGGAGATTTAACACTTTTTGGACTAATCATTTCGACATCGTTGGGCAATGGCGGGGAATCATGCATAGCAATTGTGTCTATCGAATCATTCAGCGTTACGACGTCTGACGATACAACACTTGTTGTCGCTGAACTTACTTTTGGCGACAATGTTTTTCGTATCGATTGAAATATCGATTGTGGTATGGATTGAGTCGGTGCACCAGACGTTATTTTTTGTTGGTATATAAACGGATATAATTGATTAGCACTCAACTGTTCTTTGCTAAATAATTTTAAGTATTTCCACAGCTCACCAACCGATACGTTATGATTAAGCAAAAATGCATACATTTCATTGATCGAATCGCATAAATCACTGTCGTTAAATGTAAAGTAAAGAAGTGGTCGTTTTGTTAGCACACAAACTATAAGCTGTAGTAACGATTTTAAATGCGTTGAACCCTTAAATGCGCCACAACCCCAGTTACCCGATGCGATAGGTGGTGCTGGCGTTTTCAGTATATGTAAAAATCCAACATATGCTTTCTTAATCTCCCGAAGCATCAATTCTTCTTTAAACTGATGGTGTGCATGAATAAAGCGAAGCGCATCGATAGCAACAATATGCGTTTTCCGTCTGCCACTTGTATCAAACGGTGTATCATCGACATAATTTCCACTCCAAGCAAAACTACTAGCATATCCACTGTAACTATTATATTGTTCACTTCCCGCTATTATAATCGCTTCATTAGGCTTTAAATATTCCGTAAATAGTCGTGTCACCAATAATTCTGGACAAATTACGAAACGAATTTCTTCCTGAACTGAACCACCTCGTAGTACACCACCGCCAATAAACTTATTGGCAAAATCAACCTGCAGCATTGCTTTACCGTGTTCTTCAATTGTCCCATCGATCGCAACATGAACAGGAATTGACGAAAATTTTAATTCTGATATGTCTAAATTAGGGAATTGATTATCTGGTAAATGGCGACGAATAAATGTTAGTACACCAGTTGGTGGTGTTTGAGTGACCCGGCGAAAATAGTTACATAAACATTTTAATTTTTCCAAAACTTTTTGTTCCGGTGCCTGATACAATCGATTGAAATTAATGTCGGGAAATGAACTATATTCGGAATTCTTTTTTCGGGTGTTACGTCGTGGGAAAGTACATAGAAAAGCATTCGCTAATAAGCATGCTACCTGTTGCTGTGACATGGAAAGTGATCTGTAATATTTAAAAAACATTAAAAACACTTGAGGCTATTGAATTTAACCGGTTTTACTTATTTTCGCCCTGTTTAAGTAGTGGGACTGCGGTCAAAAATAAATCGGGCAATTGTAACGCCAATCGGATTATATTTGGCAAAGTTATTTCGAAGAATGCAAAACTTTCTTCTTCCTCCAGCTCTTCTTGGAACAGCTTATGCAGTGTTGTAAACTTCCATACTTTGTCGTATTTTGTGTTATAGGACAATATAGCCTTTTCCAGTTCTCGACTAGTGTATATCGGTTGCAATAGAGCTGTTTGTATTAATTCCCATCGTTTTTCAATAACTGTTGCCCCATTCGTATTTTTCACTGGATACTGGTTTTGAACAGATGACGGCAAACGAACATGATCCGTGTCCCATTTATGGTGACCTTTGAATGGTTTCGGTGGATGTGGTCGATTTGCGGGCAGTGGTAATTGATATAATACAGAATGATTTTCGGCTGGACTAATATGTGGCAAATGGGGTATGTTCCATTTAGGTTGTCCCCAAAATAAACTGTCCAGTGATGCTGTTTTATCTGGAATTCATTAAAAAAACAAAGCTGTACTGTAAGAAACCAATTTGTAACTTGGACCATGGCCAAGTGGTACCAATACTAGATAACGACCAAAATATGACAAACAAATTTACCACTTCTAGACATATTTATATTTTATGAATGCTAAATATTGATTAAACGTTAACTGAACACATACAATTTGATACTAATTAAAATCGAAACTAAATAATTTTCCAAAATTGTGAAACATTTTGTATTTTTATTTTGACAGTGACACTGATTTGTCTGTATATTGTGAAATCTAATTTTAGTACATACACTTTTAGTACCTGTTTGTGTAGACTTTCCATTACCGAATATGTTGAAGTATTTGAATCCAACTACTAAATAGAAGGCGCACAAAATTTATAACGTTAGGAATTGAAACTAAAAAATTAAAATTTGTGAATAAATGTCGTTACAAATCAGCAGACATTTTATATTTAAAGGTTTATTTATTGAATTTGGTAACAATGAAAGTATCGACCACGGAAATTATCTACTCGATCGGTGCTTTATATTGATCACGTTCATAATCTGTGATGGAATATCAACCTAAAATACAATCTTGATATTGACCCATCCGAAAGTGATCAAAACCCAAATTTGAAACATTCTGAAATCTGACATGGAATTGAGTGGTGTTCTTATTCATTTCCACCTGTAGTTGTGTTAGAAAAATTACTCATTCAAACTCCATCACAATTGAAAATATATTGGCACGCTGTCACTTCTGCAAGCTCTAATGGCAAACATTTCGTAAATGTGTAATCATGCTCAACCAGTTTACAATCTATCATCACTTATTGGGCTTCAATGAATCACACAGCATCCAAATACAATCGATAGTTAATATCTCGATCGAATTACTCTGCCCAAAACTCGAGTAGCTCCGATGTAAATGACAACTTGCCTCCATCGTATCAATGGAGTATAATAATATTACTGGCATTAAATTTTATAAGGACTGCAACAAACTGAGACGAGTCGTAGACATTGTCCGTCTACAACGACAAATTTAGTTAGGTCGGAACTTGTACACTATTCTTCGAATTGTGTAGAGATAATGTTTTTAACAGGATGGGAAAGTTCAGTTTACTCAGTACGTCTCGAGTTCGATTCGTTGGACTGACAACCTACAATGTGCACCAATAACTATAATTGGTTTGTAAGGTCTCAGCTGAGACTCGGTTAGTTTATGGCCTTTAAGCGATAGATTACTACTATCACTGTTACTGGACAAAACCACAATATTCGCATTGGTTTCATTTGCCTTCATCATACACCTTATTATAGGTCTCGTTAAAACTCAATGTTCTATGCAACTCACATCAGTTTTCTATAAAAAAGACAAATAATCAAAGTTTATCATAGGAAACTGCTAACGTCGGTCCACTAGCACTTCTAGCCGCTATTTGTCAGTTATGGCTTCTCTATGGAACTACTGTTTGTAAAATAGTGTCGGGAATGCAAGGATTGCTTTCTAGTTCGACCAATTCCATTGACCCAACAAATGGAAAATGTATATCCGGAACGTGATTTCCGGATTCTTTATGCACTTTGGTGCGAGCTCATGCGCTGATTTTTTCTTAACAATCGAAACGTTACGTGAAAATGGCCAGATTGAATAGAAATGTACAACTTCTGACAGTCTTCATTCATTTTGGCAGTCTTCGTGAAGCGGGTATAAAGCTTGCCAAATTTAACTTCATATGGGCTATTTATAGGTGTGTTTTGCCATCACAATAATCCACTAATCTTGGATATGTGCCAAACATCTGTCTTATATCAAACATCTGTTTTAGAGATAGAAAGTATTCTTCTTCTTTTGAACCTAAGGTGAAGACGTATTGTTTGAATTTCTTATTTCTTTACCTAATAGTTTTAAGGAATACCTCCCATTAACCTTATCTTCAATGGACACGTTGATTGGTAATTGGCATGTATCTGATTAGGCATGTATCTCCGCAGTCCAATCACATGCTAAATTCTTAAAAGTCATTCAAATGTAGCTACAAGATATCAAATATCCCAGATCAATGAACCAGGCCTATATAAGACTCTACTCGGATCTTAAATTTCAGAGCACTATGCCGGTATGAGTGAAACGAGGATTCTTGGGATAAGTATAAACTTACCCTCAAGGAACAGAGCTTTGAATTTAGAGGTTATAATAGAGTTAAATTAAGAACCTTCCGAGTGTGAATTGATAAACCATATCCATCCAAAAGGTATATTGTTTCTCAACAGAACATACTATAATGAAAAAGGTTTTATTCAAAAATAAGATTGAAGCGGGTCGTCAGTAAGACCCGAAGGAAACTTCTTGAGATCTACTTACCAGGCTTTTCAGTGACATCGAGCCCATCAGACTACAGGGTCCTATTTAATGGGGTAAATTTTAATCCTCATAATAGGATGCCAAGACTTTTGTTAAAAATCTTTAAACCTGAAGGTGTCAGATGTGTAATAATCTCATAAAGAAGATCCTCCAAATCTCCTGGAGAAGACGGCATTTTTCTACTGTACTTCACCACGGAAAAGAAATAATTTTTTCCCATTTCGTATTTTTAGAGCCAAGTTCATTATAACCCCTGAAAGTAGAAATACGTGATTGTATCGGTTATAATAAAGGTAGGGGACGTTGTGATGCTTGAACATCAGAATGAGCTTGAACCTAAGTTATATAAATCAATTAGCCTCTCCTCGTTTTTTTTGAAAATTTTTGAGCTGGTTCAACCTATACATTGGGAGTGTATTTTTCTCTGTGTTTTTATTGACATGAAGAAGCTTTCGGCGATCTTATGACTCCCATCCGCTCTTCTAGCAGCACTACAAGGGTCTTTGCTCATTTTTAAAAATATTGTACAGGTAAATTGAAGGAGAGAAGGAATGACATCAAGGAAGTGTTTTATTAATGATCTCTGATGCTTGACACGCTTCTATGTATAGACTGAACCATTAATTTGATTTTCAGGATTATGCGGTCGATCGATTACAATCATTAGGATCAATGAAACTCGATAAGATTTAATGCATAAAAGTATCGACACAATGTGACCATGGTCTGCTGTTTAGTAATTCTATAGACTAGAAATTGAACGAATAAACCAAAATCTAGAAAAAATCTGAATATACTGTCGGATCAAAAATGGACGGTGGGACAGGAATAGGAATCTTTGAACATGACTTGGCGATATTCTAGTGCCTGGAGATAAAGCATGCGATTGAGCACAGTGCAAAGCATGACCTATGAACAAAAGGCTTAAATAGAACAAGGATGTGTTTCCTAACGGATAGCCATACCAGATAGCCTTAAAGTCACTCTGGTCAAACAACTGTGTATAAAAGCTGGGTTAGGACTGTTTATTAAACTCGACAAAGCCAATTGTAACAGTTTCAATAAGTGATTATCTAGCGGTTAGCAGAAATATCTACTTAGAGGCTTTGGGGCGGTCATCTATGGCCGGCATCGGGGTGGGGTTTCCCAAAGCATAAGTAGTTCTTGTCAGACCGCTTAAGAAGGAAAAGGGAACCAGGAAGGGATAATCATGGGAATGGATGGGAAAGGAGAAAAGGCAAGGATTCAAGGCATTTCAGAGTTCCCCGTGCCAGAGAGTGTGAGACAGGTAAGAAGATTTTTGGGTGTCTCGGGGTGGTATCGCCGCTTTATTAAAAAATTTTCAATTATTTCTGCCCCAATAACAAATCTGTTGAAAAAGGGCCAACGATTTCAGTGGACTGAAAAGAAACAACAGGCATTTGATAACCTTAAAACAGCGTTAACTTCTGCCCCTGTATTAGCAACACCTAATTTCAAAGAACGTTTTTATATTCAATGCGATGCCAGTTCTACTGGAATAGGAGCAGTCCTTTTTCAAAAAGATGAGCAAGAAGAGGATAGACCAATAGCATATATGTCCCAAAAGCTTAACGGTGTCCAACGCAATTATAGTGTAACCGAGTTGGAATGTCTAGCGGCGGTGTTAGCTATTTAAAAATGTCACGCTTATGTCGAAGGCCATCCGTTTACTATATGATAACAGACCACGCTAGTCTTACCTGGCTGATGTCACTAAAAGACGTTACAGGTCGTTTAACTCGATGGAGCCTAAAACTCCAGTCATTCGATTTTGATATTCAATATCATAAAGTTAAGTCAAAATATAGTTCCGGACGCCCTGTCACATGTTTATATATGGACTCATTAAATGTAGTGGAACTGCCAATGCATATTAATGCGAAAGAAAGTTTGCGTTTATCGTTGATCAAGTCAGTACACTGTCCACCAACCGCAGCCCATTTAGGAATTAATAAAATCGTGGAGTTATTGAAACGATATTTTCATTGGCCCACCATTCTTACCGATGTAACAGCTTTCATAAATTCTTGTGAAATAGGTAAGTGTTCTAAAGCGATTAACTACCAGGGACACCCACCTTTAAAAATTCTTCCGATAAAATTTCGTCCGTGGCAGCGGTCTATCTAGATTTTTTAGGGCCGTACCCTCGTACACGTCAAGGAAATACGTCTATTTTAATTGCCGTTGATCACTTCTCGAAATTTGCGCTAACACAAGCCGTGCGTCAAGCTACAGCTGTAGTCACAGAAGTCACAAAATTCCTTGAACGTCAGATATTTATGATGTTTGGGGTTCGTTACTGACAATGGAAGACAATTCGATTCCATCCTCGTAAAGGAATTATGTGAAAAGTATGGAGTTCGTCATATTTTCACAGCTAAATACTCTCCCCAGGCAAACGCCTCCGAAAGAGTTAATCGTCTCAGCCATACGATCCTATGTAAAACAGGACCAAAAATCGTGGATGTTCATCTGAGTGCTGTTACTAATGCGATACGTAATTGTTCACATGATTCGGTTAAATTTTCTTCAAATTATATCGTTTTTTGGACAGCATTCCATACTACATGGGTTAACATACGAATTACTGAAAAAGACATTTGAGTATTCTGGGCATGAATTTTTATCCGATAACAAACCAGAACATCTGTTTAGAATACACACCCAAGTAAATAAACATCTCATTCAAGCGACAAAGAAAAATAATAATCGTTATAATTTGCGGCCCCGGCAAGTCCTTCAACTAGGACAAACTGTCTATGTACGTAATTTTAAACAGAGTAAGGCCTCCGATCAATATGCCGCGAAACTGGCTCCTAAATATGTACAAGGAATAATCTTAAAACGAATTGGAAATGTGGCTTTCGAAATTGCGGATGAGACTGGAAAATCAATGGGGGTTTATCATCTCAAACATATTAAGACTTAGTTATTAAAACCTAACTATCTTTAGTTTAAAGTTTAGTGCTTATATTGTTGCCCGGCGTTTTAGACTCATCTCCTGGGTGTGAGTCGTCCCCACGAGTTGTACTACATTCATCATTTATTAATTTAAGTACAAATCTTATTTATTTATTATTTAATTTAAAAATTATTAAATTTTGTTTTTTTTTGTCTCAGTTAAATATTTCTATTTATTAATATTTATTTATATATATTTAATTATATTTATTCAAGTAATTCATATATTATGGTGTGTTATTCATATTTTTAATCATTTGTTCTTATGAAAACTCTCCATTTGCCAATATATTATAGGCGTACATTTTGGCAACAATAATATTGGAATTATGTGAATACATTAACATACATTTTCCTTATTTTTTTAACCAACTTGTATTATATTATGCTATCTTTATTTAAAATATAAAATTATTCATTATAAACGGTAACGATCGCTTTGTTTTACGATGTTTCGCACTTTCACTTCAGTTTCTGCGTTTTTGTTTTTCAGTATGAGCTAAGTTCTATGGAACTGTAGGATGAGGAGGTAAGACAAAGTTTGCAGAGGTAAGTTGACCCATGCCTTGAATCCTTGCCTTTTCTCCTTTCCCATCCATTCCCATGATTATCACTTCCTGGTTCCTTTTTCCTTCTTAAGCGGTCTGACAAGATCTACTTATGCTTTGGGAAACCCCACCCCGATACCCTGAGCTATAGCCGGCCATTGATGACCGTGTTGTGAGTTAACACATACCCTATGCTATGTTCTATATTATAAGTCCATATATTTGTACTGTATTCTTCTTCTCTTTCTTTTTTATTTTGTTGAGAGGTAAACATTTACAACGCGCGAAGATTGGGCAGTCCGTTTCATAACGTGGTACAAGCGAGATATTAGAACAATCAACACGGTTGTTAAAAAAAATATTGTTTAAATAAAATAAAGTACAGAATTCATTATAAGTGTTGATTATTATTTATAATCCGACAAGTGGGTACCACTACCAACATTTAACATTGGTGACAGCGGTATTAGTTGAGCAGTGCATACACATATAATTAGAGCTTACGGGCAAAAACACAAAATCGCATTGTGTTTTTTTTTTCAAGCGGCGTCCGACATTTTGATATTACCTGTTATTTTTTTTTGCTTCTGAAGTTAAGCAAAATTCACGCAACACAAAAATTGTTGAATTGATTTCACAATAATTGGAGTATACCAAGTAACGTGAAACAAACATTTATCGGGGGAATAAGCACTAGTAAAAACAAAATCAACCATTTATTTAGATTTTCGAAGACATTCGAAAGATATTTTTGATTTATTAAGTCACCGAACTTAGCATATTTAATTTGATCAAAAACAACAATTACATTTTGATCTACCTTTTGTGTTGTGAATACATACGAAAAACTCAAATTTGGATCTAATTTGCAATCATTAATCAAATATTGGAGAGAATTGGCAGTATCAATAATTACTGTTCAGCAAGTGGGGAAAAAAATTGCAACCGAGAAATTACATATTATAGACGTCTGTATCTTACTGTACAATTACAAATTATTTGGATGAAAAAAAAGTATTCAACACTTCAAAAATTTGAAACTGAGATAGCTGAAGGTTATATAAACATAAGAATAGAGATGATTATTTTTGTTTGTGTCGTTAAAATTTTATACTAATAGCACAGAAGATGACACTCCTCATCAAACCAATCATTTTTGGGCTTAGTTTTTACTATACCGAGAACGTGCTAGTCAGCATCGACAACTGAGGTTTTCAATACTTTCCAGACACTGTTCACATCATCAGATTGGTAATTGGATCGCATAATGCTATTGCTGACAAGATCTTGATATTTTCGTTGCGTTTCTTCATTTATCAGACCTTCACAGGAGAATTGCGCTGTAAATTCTCCTGTCCTCCCTAACTTGTACGAAAATTCCCATCGTTTTCAGTGACTAGATAATGGTCGTACTACAACATGATATTTAAAAGTATCGACCACAAGATATCTTCTTTACGATAAATTTGTTATGTGTTGGAAATACCTAGTAATTTCCACCTAATGTTGATTAACTATATATTTAGAGAAATAATACCAAATAAGTTTGTTGGTAAAGAGGAAAGAAATGCGATATTAAGCGTCTTTTCAGACTCATTCACTATAGTACATCTTTAATCATCATATCATTATATCTATAATAGAAAAAGAAGAACGGTTTGTTTACTTTATGCAATTTTCAAAATATTGTTTTATTAGCTGTGTAGTATATAGAATATACATATATACATAAACATACAACAAAATACTTGCATACGCATTGATATAACCAGAGAAAGTCAGTGATTTTAATTTGTTTCGTTTATTTAACATCTTCAGGCATTTAGAATAATTTCTATAGAAAAATCCACTATAATAGAACTAACAAAATTCGAAATTGCGCTAGAAGGTGTTGATATTTACACGTGTTCGGTCAACGCATTTAGTTTCCCTATGTATTGTAAAATACAACCAGCTAAATTATTTAAGTGTTGGTGAGTTAGAAAATAAAAAAATATAGCTTTTGCTTATTCCTTTCAAGCTATATGTATTTTCAATGCGTATATATACGGCCGTTTCCCATCGAAAAACATGGCCGATCCTATGTATGTGTAAATGAATAGAAAGTCGTAAATACATCAACAATCGTATGAAAAAGTCGATTTTTTTTAAATTTTTGACTTTTAACTTCCTATAACTTGGTAGGCAGGCCCCATAGCGAATTACTTACTTTCCAGAGTTTGGAAAATGATTATTTATCAAAATCCTGGATTAATTATTTTTCATTTAAACTAATATTTTAATTCATGATTTTGAAGGTTTAAGAATCTAGATTTTTATATTTTCGATCGTGAATAGAAAAATAAAACGAAATGAATTTATAATTTCGGGTTTAAATGCATATTATTTGTTATATTGTGCGCTGCTTCGCGCATACAAGTAGTAATATGATGTTATTTTGCATCCCGCTCGTTTTTTCCATTTTGCCTTCGTTTCAATTTTTTTTAGAAATAATGCACAGTTTGTTCTTCGTTGTCTTTTAGTGCATTTCGCTTCATTTTTATTTTATTTTTGATTTCGTTTCTTTGTTTTAGTTTGCCACGAGCATTTGAAGCTAAAGCGCGTGTTCGTTGTCAGTATGATTTTATTTTTACGTAATATTTTTAAATCACGTAACATTTTATGCGTTTTAATTTTTGTTAGGCTTACAGAATTTTTATTTAGGATTATTAAAACTGTTTTAATTGTAAACTTAAATTACTTAATTCTTTATAAAAATTATAAAATTGATATTTTGGTCAATTACGTTTGTTGTGCTTTGTTGTCTTATAGTGCATTCGTTTCGTTTTTAATTTAGTTTTGATTTTGTTGCTTTGTTTTGTTTTAGTTTGCTACGAGCAGTTAGGAGGATGTATTTGTTTTATGATAAATTTTATGTTTTCGTAATTTATTTTCAATTTACATAAAATTTTACCTGTTTGAATTATTTTTTGTAGGTTTATAGATATTTAATAATTTTATTTAGATTTTGATAATATCTATCTGAATTTTAACTAGGAAATAAATTAAACAAAACGTTAATTTTATTATTTCCAAAAATAGTTAAATTGATGTTTCGTTTAATTTTTCGAAATAGAATTAACGAATTAACAATTAAACAAATTTTGTCATCCGAAGTAGTCAGTAAAATTATGAATGGAATAATATCAAATTTATTTATATTTATATGTTTATTAAAATTTATATTTCCGCAAATATATTTTATATTTGCCAAAAATTAAATATAGTTTAGGTCAATTTTTTTTCATACTGACAAGTAAACATACAATACAATACAAAAGCAGTAACAGACAATGTACCATCAAAAACAAAAAGAAACAAAAAATCAACGTAAACAAAACAAAAAAAATAATTTTTGTGACTTTGTGTATTCTTTGTGTGCTAGAGTGTTTTTCCTATACAAAATTCAAATGCAAAAGAGGAGTTACGTAATATAATCACTGTTTATACATTTTCTCGAATCACATTGAACTATTTTGATCATGTGATCATATTCGATAAACGAAATATTATCGAACTAACATATTAGCCGAAAATAAAAATAAAAATTAGGAAAATTTCTTATGAATGAAAAATTTGAGCATGTATCAATAAATGGGAAAATTATTGTACAGCAATTATTGTCTTGATAAATAATCATATTTAGATGCCTCATATACAAAAATTGATGTTGAGGCCTGTATTGTAAGACACAACAAAGCAAAGTCAAAATATTGCGAGAAATCAACAGTTTACGAACGAATTGTACAAATTTTGTTGTTTTCTATTCATTTACTCATACTAACTCATAAAAGAGAATAATTGGCCTGAGCTTTATTGGTATTGTACATATCGTTACCCAGTTACGTAGAATGGGGAAATTCATTTTGATCATATTCTTCAATTGCATATAATTTTAATCAGAAAATATTATTTAATATCTAAAATAAAAATTGGTTCAATTTCAAATGCAATACCCACAGTTCGTCAAATGCTAATTTTCATATGCTGAAAAATGTCGTTTTCATATTTTAGTCATTCTGCGAGTTATTCAGCGATATGTTAATGATATTATTACTAGGCCACTACCACTGTGTTAAAAATAAAATTTATTCCATTTCTATAGTAAATGATGCATACATTCATAGTAAACATTTATTGTTGTGCGATCGTTTTTGAAATATTGAACAACGAAAAGAGATAATATATTTAATCAGATTTTGTATAGTGGAACCGTTTGATATACATTTATTTCCCCTTCAAAATTATTAAATTTTAGTTAGTACGCATCGACGCTCCGTATACTCTGGCTTTCTGTAAGTAATTTTCTGTGCTAATAGTATGTAGTATTGTATAGATTCAAATAATTAGGTTAGTACTGTTCCAATTGATCATTTTTTTTATAGAATTGTAATCGTTTCTACTTCGAAAAATTTTTTTTTTAGTTGCTCATGAGTATAAATAATAATTTAACGGATGTAAATAGCAAAGGTGAAAACGCAACCGATAAAGAAATCAATGATTTGTCTTTGAGAACAAGGAAAATTGCGAAAAAACTACAAGATGAAATCGGGCAAACTGTAAGTAATGATTTAAATTTAAATTCGAACGATGACCCAAATTCGGTATTAGATAAGAGTGAATTACAATTAAGCGTTAGTGATTGTGAACAACTCGATTCCTTAGAATAATCAGATTTTCCTACAAATTCGAATGAAGTTTCAATCCTTACAATTTCTAGTGATGGTAATTCTTAGAATGAGAGTTCTCTTTCAGACCAAATTGTTTCTATAAATATAAATAGCCAAAATTACCATAATATACCTTCTGTCGATAATCCGGAAACTAAACTATCATCCAAAATTGTAGTCGATTTAAAACAAGAATTAAATCAATTTTTGTCGAATATGAAAATCTGTTACGATGCTGAAAAGGAAATAACAGCTAAAGCTTTTGTAATTACCTTAGCTGTAACGAAACTAAAAGGCAAAGCTTATAATTGCACAAGTTCACAAACATTCGAAACTTATGAAAAAATTGCAGCGGCATTGAAAAAGCAATTCAGAGAGCAGCGCTCAGTTGAGCAATTACAAACAGAGCTAGTTAGAATTCACCAAAATAGAAACGAGGACGTTAGAACGTTTGCAAATCGGGTCGATGTGATGTTAACCGATTTGGATAATGCATGTTCCCTTGGTGATGGTGTTGGTTGCAGTAAAGAAATCAAAGCATTAAACGCATCAACAGCTCTCCGATCTTTTCAAGAAGGTTTAAGAGAACCAGTTAAACTGATAGTAAAAGCATGTCGTTTTAGTAACCTTACCGATTGTAAGAATAGAGCAATAGAAGAGGAAATGATTCACAATTCCGCAAATTGCACAAATCAAAATAGAAATTAAAAATCGTATATTCAATGGTGGCAAATCACAACATCACAGCTTGTCTAATTTTAGTCCTAATAGTTCGGTAGTACATAAATCATAACCAAATAGTAGTGACAATTTTTTCAAAAATAGAACGTTTCAAAATTCCACTATGTTTGATAAGTCAGCGAATACGGGTAAAGTAACTTGCAATTACTGTAAAAACTTCGGACATTATATTAAAGATTGCAGGAAGCGTATATTTAATGAAACGAAGCGGAAACCGGATAGTTTAAAATTCGATCAACAAAATTCAAATTCGAAAAACTTCAACTCACTCGACCCAAAACCGAACACGACTTGTCGAATGAGCAATCTATCATAAAACCATGTTCAATTGTGCAGGCCACTTCGTTGTCTTCTGACAATTCCGAACCTCGTGTGGAGCAAATCGATCGAATTTTTGCAGCTTTATATTCAAAAAATAATTTAAATAGCACATATGCGAATTCCAATAAATACGCCAATCTAAATCTTAATATTTTAAAATCCAGAAATGCAAATTCCCTAATAGATACGGGGGCGGATATATCGATAATTAATAAACGCTTTATCGACGGTAACACTGTGGAAATGTAGAAACACTAGCTACTTGTACAGCAAAAATTACACGACCAAATAATGTTCCAATATTACATGATTTTCATATTGTCAACGACACATTTTCAATCGATGGGCAAGGAATTTAAGGCAAACATTTTTTTCAGACATTTAAGTGCAATATTAGTTATAATCAAGATATATTAGAAATTTTTGTTGGGGATAATTCGCGAGTTTCAATAAATTTATGTTCATACGATTGTAATAAAAGAGAAACTCCACCTAGAACTGAGAAAGTAGTAAGCATAACCGTTAATCTTCCGGAAAGAGAGGAATTTTTAATTAAAGCCAAAGAAATCGAAACTGGCTTGTTCATTGGGAATACTGTAACACGAATTATTGATTCGAAAGCAAAAATTTGTTTAATGAATATAAACACTTTTCCTATTAAAGTTCCTAATTTTGATGTTGAAGCCGAAAATATTAATAAATTCGAAATATTTTCCACTTCTAAAATTCAAGATATTATTAAAGGACGTCTTAAATTGCTTGAACAATTAATTAAAACCGAATCGTTAAGTTCCGAAAAAAAATCGTCTATCTTAAGAATTTGCCGTGAATTCAACGACGTTTTCCATCTTCCCGGTGATAGTTTATCATTCACAAATGCTGGTGAACATTCAATTCCTTTGTTGAGCAATTCAAATTCAGTATTAAGCCTTATCGATTGCCATTTTCTGCCAAAGAAGATATAAATAAGCCATTTGCCAAAATGTTAAAAGGCCATTGAACATAGCAAAAGCGGGTGGAATTCTCCTCTACTTGTGGTTCCTAAAAAAGCATCTCCTGAAGGTCATAAGAAGTGGAGAGTTGTCGTGGACTTCCGTCACCTTAACGAGATCACATTAAGTGAAATGTACCCACTGCCCAACATAGTCGATATATTGGACCAGTTGGGGAAAGCTCATTATTTTTCTACGTTGGACCTCGCAGATGGATATCGTCAAGTACCGATGAATCCTGCAGCTAAATTCAAAACTGCGTTGAGCACTGAAGCAGGACATTTTCATTTTAATCGAATGGCATTTGGTTTAAAAGGGGCGCCATGTACTTTTCAACGAATAATGAATAATGTTTTGGCAGGACTTTTTGGGTTAGGTTGTTTTGTCTATATGGATAATGTTTTCGTCTACGGATACAATCTGGATGACCATAACAAAAAATTAATTGACGTATTCAATAGATTTCGACAGCATAATCTAAAATTAAATTTAGAAAAATGTAACTTTTTGCGGCGAGAAATTGTCTATCTCGGACATATTATTACCCCATACGGAATAAAACCAGATGAGTCAAAAATATATGCAATAAAGAATTTTCCCATTCCAAAAAATGTAAGAGACATAAGGGCATTCCTTGGACTATGTGGATATTATAGACGTTTTATAAAACATTTTGCAAAGCTAGCAGAACCTCTCACGGCATTAACTAGAAAAAACGTAACGTTTGATTGGGATGCGTTCTTCGACGAGTCATTAAGAATTTTAAAAAAGAAACTAGTAAGTCCACCAATCTTGCAGTATCCCGACTTTTCAAAAATATTCATAGTCACAACGGACGCAAGTGATATTTCTTTAGGAGTGGTTTTATCGCAAAAAAAAAGGTGATACTGATTTGCCGATTGGTTATGCTAGTCGTGTTCTCAATAAAGCCGAGCGAAATTACTCAACAATTGAGAAGGAAATGCTGGCGATTATTTATGTGGTAGAACGATTTCAGCCATACTTATACGGCAGACCTTTTGTAATTCGTACCGATCACAAACCATTGGTTTGGCTTGGAAAAAGTACAAACCCTACAAGACGTACTCGTTGGAGACTTTTAATGGACGAATATGATGCAAAGATTGAGTACAAATCAGGAAAGGCCAATGCTAACGCTGATGCTTTGAGCCGAATCGAATTTCCAACTTCCAAAGTAAAAGTTTTAACAAGGTCCAAAACAATAATTCAGGATTCTATTGATCATGGCAGTTCGATTCTGAAATTGATTCAGAAGATTTACAAACACCCGAAAACGACAAAATTATTTATTTAACTGACGAAAATAAGATTAACGAAATCATTAACGAATTTCATGTTAGCCCAATAGGTGGTCACATGGGTATTTTACGAACGTTTAACCGAAAAAAATCGTACTATTATTTTCCAAGAATGTACAGTGAAATCAAAAAAGGAATTAAACTTGTCAAATTAATAAAACCGGTCAATCTACGAAGTATGAAATGAAAATCACAGATACGTCATCGACACCCTTTCAGAAAATATTTTTAGATATTGTAGGGCCATTAGATCGACCTAGTTATGATAACAACAAATACATTTTAACTCTGCAAGATGACCTCACGAAGTTTTCAACCGCCGTGCCAATACCGATGGCAGATACTGATACAGTAGCACGAGCTTTTGTGGAACATTTTGTTTGCAAATATGGTTCGCCGGTGTCACTTGTAACAGATCAAGGAAAGAATTTTATGAGCCAAGTTTTCTTAAACGTTTGCAATATTCTCAATATCAGAAAATTAAATACAACGGCGTACCACCCTCAGTCAATTGGTGCATTGGAAAGATCACATCGAACACTCGGAGAATATCTTAGAAATTTTACAACGGACACACAAAACTGGGACAAATTTGCAATGTTTGCGTATAACTCGACCCCATATATTTCGACAGGTTTCATGCCTTATGAATTGGTCTATGGGCATAAACCGATCTTACCAAACCACATAAAAAAGGATCCATACCCAATTTAGAGTAACGATGACTACAGTTTTGAAATTAAAAATAAATTACAAATTGCCTGGAAAGTTGCAAGAGATAGGCTGATCGAAAGCAAAGTCACTAGTGAGACCCTATAGCAATTATTTGATTTTAAAGAGCCAACACAGTTTATCATTACTCTCATCGACTTAAGTAATCCTCCATCGACCATGTAGCTGACACAGTGTTTGCGTCTTGTATATATATACACTGACCAACTCCGGAAGTCTAAAACGATTATTTGAAGTAGTTCAGTTATTTAAAGTAGTTGTTATTGTTGTTACTGATTTACTATCTATGTATTTGGGAAGTGCAAGTCATAAAACAGTAAGCCAGCTTATCACCCATAAGAATGCACTTTAAAAATATTTATTACTCTTATTTTGTTACCTTCCGCTTTTTTGAAGAAAATGATTCGATATAGTTTTAGTTGACAATATACCCAGTTTAGTGCAACTTAAGACGTTCAATGATCAAGATAAAAATGAGACTCCAACATTTGTATTTTATTTTATTTATATTTTGTAAATTCGTGCAAGGTAAACTTGAACTTAATTTAATTAAATATTTCGATTTATAATATAATAGTTTGCGTTGTAGGTTCGCCAGAACAAAATAGTGGCTATAATACCAACAAACTCACTAAAAACCAGGAGTGTTTCATTCAAAGCACTAAACAACATGGAATATGTACACATGTGTTTGAATGTCCAGGACATACCGTCACCAAAAATTATACGATATGTCAAAATGATAGATTACACTCGAAGATTTGTTGCCCTAGTATAAGCTTTAAATTGCGAAAAAGTCGGATGGCCTGCGAAAGGTACAAGGAAATTGTGGTATGGAAGCCAAATCAAAAATTGGAACACAATCGAAATATTTATCCTCATCTAGCTGTTATAGGTTGGTTAGTGCAGAATGAAAAATTGCATTGGTACTGTGGTGGAAGTTTGATTAGCGACAAATTTGTACTGTCGGCGGCACACTGCATCACTAATTTTAAGTATGGTTACTTATTACATCCAACACTATATGCATGTAGAAATTAACAATAATACATTTTTAGAAAAGTTCCAAATGTTGTCCGGTTTAGTGAATATGACTTGGCAATCAACAAACTAAATGAATACTATAACATCCTTAAAGTGATAATACATCCTGGATTTAAGAAGCAATTTCACACATATAATGATATTGCGTTAATCGAGCTAAAAGACTTTTTGAGGTGCTGTATTTGAGTACACATATATACAGTGTTTTATTATTAACAATTTTACCTTACAGTTTAAGGACTTGTTTGCGACCTGTTTGTTTGGTACAGCACAACACCGAGTTCTCACCATCGTTGTACACAAATGAAATCGGATATGGATTCACTAATAAAAACGATCATCAAATAAAACTTCATCAAAACAGGGTTATTCGAATATCTGAACAAAGTTGTGGAATGGGTTTGCAACTCACTAACACGTCACTTATTCCAAATGGGCTTATAAGTTCGCAAATGTGTTATAGAACTATAGCAAATGATTTGGTTTCGTGTGCCGATTACATCGACAGATCTCTGCTTGTCCGGCAGACAATCAATAATAGTTTTGTGTATGGAATTGTTGGAGTGTTTTCGTTTTGTCGAAATGGTCAAATTAGAGTATTTACGGATGTATCAAAGTATATTAATTGGATAGAATCAATTGTGTGGCCTGAATAGTTCAGTATGTGGAATTAAATTTACTCAAACGCATGTTTAATGATTTTTAATTGTTTAAACAATGAGATAAACATGGGTCAACTATCTAAAACCTTTTTTGGATCAATAATTTAGCAAAGATCCCAGTTTTTCTTGAATTATGATAGACCTTGATGATCTTTTTGGGCATTCTCACAGGCTTGTCCTCTGAATGAATCAAATGTTTTGAATGAAAATTTGAAACAACACAAACTGCGCGTATAGTATGAGGAGAAGAAACGGTTGCGCACTTCTTGTGCTCCTGTTCTTCGTACTCTTCTTATAGACTGCACTGCTTTAGATCACAATTCCTATTTAGGGTCAACTTGGACTTCATTAGTAGAACAAATAGATTTCGGAACTGAGAGTGTATGCAATTGTGGGTTAAACGAGCGTATGAGTGACATAAAAAAATCCTTAGTGTCTTAATGCGGTCGATGTTGTTAGCAAACATTTCTAGTACATCTTGGTGAACTATTACATAATTCCCACCACAAAATTTCCTAAACTTGGAAACCAATGCGTTTCTCATTATTTCACATCTCTGGTTGCGATCGTTCACCAAAAGCTTACAATAAATACACGAACGTGTTTATATATTGTACATAAGCTCTTGGTGAACGATGCAAAATAATCTATGATATGACTATACACGGAAGGGTTTATTGAATTCGAGTTTAGATGGCGTACAATCAAACGATATTGAAATATCTTCAGGATATACAGGTGGCCAGCCATATTTGCTATTTCAAGGATATTTTTAGCCTGCATATACTCAAGATTACAAAAGCAAATGGTCAATCCTAGAAGCATCACCATTGCAACTATTGGATAAGTTGTCATTGTATCTGTAGTACCGAGGCAAGTAGTACCGAGGTTGTCTTTTCCCTAATTTCAAGCCACCATTCTACCTAAGCGTATATGATCATGGGAGAAATGAATGTTTCGAATCACATTGAATTTCGATGGAGCATTTTTAATTTTAAGCCCCAGGTTCACCCATAGGGTATCTGACACGATTAAACAGTCATCGTGCCGTTCTTAGAACCGTAGGTATTTGTTATTTCCAACTAAGTTTTTTTATCCAGGATTACGAAAAATGTACAATTATACCATTAAAAGAGGAGCCAAAAGTGTTAGCTTCTTCCTCCTCGTCAAAATACTGTCTTATTTGAATTTGCAATAGGAGGTATTGTCCAAACCACCCTTAATGTCTACAAGAGCAGAATGTTCCGTAACCAATGCTGAGGGCGGCCATTGTAGATTTACTAGCATTATGCGCAAATAAGTTTCGTTGTAGTGGGTTACAATAAATGTGCAAGTTTCTTTCTCTTGCAAGTTTCTTTCTCTAACATTCCTCTAGAGTTTTGGAATATATAGTAAAAGTATAGCTTGCCATCACAAGACTGGGAAGAAACTTCTCAATATCTTGCTGGAAGAAGCATGGGCAAATACCATCTCCTCCAGATGATTTGAATGGTTTGACATTGCTTTTTTGTTAGAATTTAAAATCCTTCCTGAAAGACCTTTTGAAGATTGATGTAACGTAATCTACCATTCCTTTTTGCAACCTTAAATACCATCGGGTTTGAAGTTTTTTATAACCACTTTATCAGTAATAGTTGCCTTGAATACCGTATAGCATCAATACACTTTGGTTTTTAACTTTATCACACATTTTTAAAGCTTTTGAGGATAATAATCTTTTCACTAATTTCGAGGTTTCTGATATCCGCCCTTACTTCTGCTATGGCATCACAACAACAGCTGGTTATTTTTGGCCACAACGCATTCAGTTGTTCCGAAACCCAATTCGACAGCTGTGGCATCGATAACTGTATGAAATCTTTTTATCAGGTGATTTATTCACAACGGTATGATGAGGTATTTGTATCGAACTACCAGGTATCGATAATTAAATTAGGTTGTAGTGCTCGACCCCTTAACAACCGCTAGTAACCGCCAGATATCTCTGGTATATCCTAATGATGCCGAGACAACTGTTTTGAACAACTCGAAGTTTCTCGCTATTACCTATCAAAATAAGGTGTTTTGAGCATCTAGTTTTCCCTGCGACTACATAATTCTCGCGCATCCCGGCTCGAAACGGTAATACGAAACTTTTCGTATGACATCGTACCAGAATAAGTGTGGTTTGTGCGGGCTCTTTGGGTACCAACAGATGATGCCTTTTGTAACAGAATCGGTACCGGACTTTAAGCGGTTTATGATGGATTTGTTGTTGGTGTATCTTGTTGCACGCAGTACTCATTTTATTTGACAGTTAATTCATTTTTGTTTCGCCAAATTATCCTATTTCTATTTTTAGTTTTACTATCCGTTAATTTATCGAATTCTGTATTAATTTTTTTTTTGAAAACATCAATTTGTATAAAAAAAATAATCAAATACATGAAAAAAACAATATTTATAGTTTTCGCTATTCACTAACTGTTAACTTGACACTGTCGTCACTAAAATGCCATGGGATGAGAAAAAATAGCTCATTCCGCAACCAATTTTAAACCAAGTTGCAACAATGTATACTTTAAGCAAGCTTTTACAGGCCAGCTATACTCAGAATATATCTAGAACTTCATAAAATATACTTCGATTTTTGAAATGATTGCCAATAACTATATAACCCTACAAACCATGATTAAAAATTCTGATTTCTTCAAATACTGCTTCCAGATCCATATTTACCACCGTATGTGTTTTGTGCTAGACTTCTCTGAGACACACTTGTGGTATTATATAATATGTTCAGTAAAGATTAGCCGGGTATGCACGATCAGAATATTTAATTCTTGATAGTATGATGGTGCACGCTGGTTATATTGAACTTGTGGTTCAAACTGTCAAGATGAATTTTTTTATTATATATTACAACTGATATTTACAAATCATCTAGTAATTTAACTATCATAAGTGCATACACGGTTGAAGGGTTATAAACCATTGGTTAGTCCCAATAAAAAACCACAACAGCAGTCAATTTTACCATTTTAATTTTAATCTTCCAAGTTTAACGATTTTATCCTTTGTAGCCGCCTCTATTCAATAACATGCAACGGATCTCATCATTTTGGTGGTGAGCCAGGCGTTTCACATGTTTCCTTGCATGTTTTTTAATTTCTTCATTGACCGTTTCCACTTTTAGATCCCTGTGAAGGTTGGCGTTTTTAATGTACCACGAAGCATTCACCATGTTCCGTAGAACCTTATTTTGGAATGTTTGTATCATTTTTACATTTGTATTCTAATATAGTGCAGCCCCATAGCTGGATACCATAGGTTCAAACTGGTTTTAGGATTTGCGGGTACAAAAGCAGTTTGTTATGCAGTGTAAGATCAGACCTCCGCCCTAAGAGCCAGTACATTTTTTTGTATTTAATGTCACTCTCCGATACTCTTGTCTTATAACATGCTCTTTCCATTTAAGCTAAGCATCAAGGGTCATACCTAGATATTTAGCTGTGTTTGCATTAGGAATAACTTGAGAGTTAATACGAATGTGTATCCGTTTTACTTTCCTGTTAGTAAAATTAATATGAACAGATTAATTCTCCATTTTTCAGTTTAATTCTCCATTTTTTCGCCCAGTGACATAATGTATCAGTGTCAGTGGTTTTCTGCATTTTTTTTAACTCTGAGTATTTGTCTTCATATTTAACACGATAAAGTGGCGATATACGATTTTAATACCAAATAGAATTATTTGGGAAGATCACGATTCAATTTATATTCTAAGCCTTGATGCCATACTTTATTAAAGGCTTGGGCTACACCCTAGAAAACAGTCAAACAAACCTGCTTCCGCTCTAGCACTTCTTCGATAATATTTGTAATTCTGTGCACCTGTTGGACAGTTGAGTGGTTTTCTCTGAATCCAAATTGGTGGGATGGGATTAATTTTTTTTCTTCTATTATTTCTTTCAGTTTTTTGAAAAATAATTTTTCGAATAGCTTTGAAATCGTTGGGAGCAAAGAAATTGGTCTATATGAGTTTTTATTGTTGGGTGGCGTGTTTGGCTTATACGTATCATAATTACCTCGGCCACCTTCCATTGAAATGGGACATGTTTCAGTCTGAGTACAGCATTTATATTATGAAGCAGCTTTTGCATGCCCATTTTGAGTAGTTCTTTAACCATCTGCCCCGTAATTAGATCATAACCGAAACCCTTCTTTGCGCTGTTATTGATTTCCTCTTTCAATTCTGGTAATTTTATAGATCGAATGCTCTTCAGATTGCTTTTTGGAGCTGAAGCTATATTTTGTTCTGCTGTTTGTCTCGGGAGCGGTTGATATATGCGTTCAAGATGTTCTGCAAATAAGGTTGCTGTTTGTTGAGCACTTTTGGCTCATCACCCGTCATCGTATTTGATTGGAGGTAGTTTCATATTTGGTCCTTTAAGTGTTTTAGTTGCTCTCCATAGGGAATAGTAAGTGTTCTTTTCTCCAGTTAGACTTTTTAAATATTTGTTTACTGATTCATTTTTAACTACTCTAATTAAAATGTTTACTTATTTTTACTATTACTTTGCCAGGTCTTTCTTGCCTTTCTTTTTTCTTTGATTAGTTCCCTAATCTCGATAGGATAAGTAGTACTTTTGCGTTTTACATTTCTAGATGTTGGTGTACTTTCCCATGCAGCCTGTTGTATATTGTTTATGAGCAGCTGCCAGCTCATGCTTCAGATGCTGAGGTGTATTTATAGGTACTGCTAGGTTTGTGTTGTCTTCAATCAGTTTCCTAAAGTGGTTCCAATTAGTTTGGTGATTTGTTAATCGAGCGCTATTTAGTCTTTTGATTACTGTGGCACTTATGGTCATTAATACTGGTGTATGATCAGATGAAAGATCATCACGATCTTCAATGAGTGTATAATTTTGTCACATAAATCTATGAGATCCGGTATTTTGTAATTATCAGTGGCCAGTACGTTGGTTTACCACCGGAATGGAACTCGCAGTTAAACATTCATGCAGCCTTAAATAATTATTCTCCTTTGGATGATGATACTCTTGAACCCCAGTATGTATTTTTAGCGTTAAAATCAAACAATGAGATGTAATCTTCTTTTTCTAGCTTATGTCGAGGTGGACAATATATTGATGCCTGATTATTAGTTATTTGCACTGTTATTCCAACTACTTGTATTTTGGCTTCTTCTACTTTAAGTGATTCATAATGTATCAAGTTTTCTTTAATAAATATGACATATCCTTCGCTCACCTTTTCTGCTGAATACATGGCATCATAATAAAGAAAACCTCGAATTTGTACGAAAGACTTTTTGGTAAAATGACTTTCTGAAACTAAACATATGTCTATTTTCTCCGAATTTAGAAATACTTCCAATTCTGGTATGCGATCTGTTAGTCCGTTAGCATTCCAGATTACCATTCTTATAGTTTTACTGAACATTACTAATATGAGAGTGACGTAATTTCATTCAGACTTTCTTGGTTGCCCAGTCTCCTAACCAAGGTCTGCAGGCACCTTTCCTGTTTATCCAAACGGGTATTTATAAATTCTATGCTTCTGATTATCTTCTCAAGAATTTCACTTTTGCTGCTAACTTCAATTCCTTTTGAGGTTTGTTTTAAAATTTGTGAGTAAGACTTTGGTTCGTCTGCCTTAGTGATTTGGGTTCTTGATTCTGCTTGGATTTGAACGAGGTGTCTTTTGTTGAGCATACCAGTATTTTTCTGCAATTAGCTCTATTATTTTTTGTAGTTCCCTAGCTACTTCACAGCCTCTGTAGTTTGCTGGATGTTGTAGTTTACAATTAACACATGTAGGAGGTGTATCTTTATTTACTGGACAAGCTTGGGAGGTGTATTTTTCAGCACATCGTACGCACCTCGGATCTCGCCCACAATACTTCTTCGTATATGGTTAAATCCTTGGCATTTCTTACATTGAGGTGTTGGACCGTTGGATGTTTTTAACGCTTGTATTTTGACTTTCATAAATAGTATAATTTTAATATGGAAAACGTTTTTAATTTTTTCTGAACTATGAAAAGTTACCATAAACAAAGGTAGCCCCTTCTTGTTTATCTTTACTTCTTTTCCATGTAGTATTCTTTCTCTTTTAATTATGTACACGGCATCTTCTATTTTGAGCCCTTTTTGTTGTAGATCTGCCATAATGTCTTCCTTTGTACAGGTGGGATGTAGACCCAAAACCCCAACCTAAATTGGTCGATTATGCTTGTCTTCATAGATGTAAAATCCTATTTTCTCGGCTGCTAGCTTAGCAGCCAAAGCTCTATAGCATTTAGAGTCTGGTATGTTGATTTTCCATATATCGTTATTTAACGAAAAGACTTTTTACTCTTTGTCAGTGACCATCTTGCATAATTGATTGAATGATGTCATAACTGGATACACTTAATCGGCGGAGGAGCTTTTTCCTTGGATTTGATTGCTTGTTTTCCCAATTGGGGTAACGTTTTAGCAGTTTCCCTAATAACCGTTTTTACATTTTGCCTACTGGCGTTTGGCTGTACGGAAACGTCCATTTCAGAAGAAAATTTGATTTGCCTATTTTTTATTATTTTCTGGCTTTTTCCTCTTTAGCAGGATCCATCCAGTTTCTCCTTCCAACTCTTCTTCATCAGTACAAAACTCTGAGTTATCAATATTTTGGACTGTCGGGGGTTCGTCAGGAATCTCAGTTTGGTTGGCTTTCTTAAACTTCTCATTTTCGTATTTCAATTTATAAAATTTCAAGGTTTAGCTGAGTTGCTATTTTTTTTATTTCAGCTATTTGTCTTCAGAGTTCAGCATTTTCTTCTTCTACTTTCATATTGGGTTCTGCAAGTGCTGGTGATGGAGTTCTTCTTAATTTAGAGCTTCGTTGAAATTAAGTTATATCATCGACAGCAAAGCTTAGTTTTTGATCATGTGTTCCCATTTTTGTTCCCACGAGTAACAGGAGAAATAATGTTAACTTTACTAATTGATTTCAACATAAGGCTAAAGTGTATAACGACCTATGATGTAGGTCATTATATTATATTGCTAGTTATTGTTTATTGGCAATTACTTGCAATACACTTCTTATATATGTATATATATATATATATATATATATATATATATATATATATATATATATATATATATATATATATATATATATATATATATATATATATATATATATATATATATATATATATATATATATATATATATATATATATATATATATATATATATATATATATATATATATATATTTATATTTATATATATATATATATATATATATATATATTTTTTTTTTTTTTTTTTGTGGTTTTTACGTGCCATTATTGGCCCGTACCGTGTCAACAATCTGACTCCATCGGTTTCGATCACGAGCCAGCTCTTCAAACCGTTGTAGACAGTTTGCAGATGCCAGATCGGTCTCTACGCCGTGGAGCCATCGTCGCCGACAACGACCTCTTCGCCTACGAAAAGGCAGTTCTCCCTTAAAGGTTCGCTGTATTATTCGGTTCGGATCAGCACGCAGAACGTGTCCGAGGCAGCGTACTCGCTGTCCTTTCATTTCATGCACGATATCAGGAATTTGCATCAAATTCCTGATCTCGTGATTGAAAAGAACTCGGTAAGTGCCATCGACGTCACGTTTTGGACCATATATCACACGCATGATTCTTCTCTCGAATGTTAGAAGCCATCTTTCGTACTCATCCGTCAAGGTCCAACTCTCACATCCATACATGACAACGAGTCTGATCAACACTCTGTACAATTTCAGCTTATCCGTGTTTGAGAGATATTTTGATTTCAGCAGTGGACGTAGAAGATACAAAGTCCAATTGCCAGCGGCAAGGCGGACCTTGATATCCTCGACCACACTATTATCGTGAGTGATGAGAGATCCAAGATACTTGAATCTCATCCCTCCTTCAAACGTGTGGTTACCACTACTGAAATCAATTGTGTCTTGGTCTATAAAACCAGAGATTAGATATTTGGTTTTTCTCTCGTTGATCTTGAGACCAACGGAAGCTGAACACTTCCAGTTGATTAAGTATCTCTTTCACTCCGTTGCCATTTAATCCAATCACACAGACATCGTCTGCATAAGCAAGAAGTTGATTGGATTGTCGGAATAAGATGTTGTCCTGAGGTGTTTCACTTTTACGAAGGATGTATTCCAACATGAGAATAAAAAGCTTCGGGGACAGCGCATCTCCTTGTCGAACACCGGAATTGATTGCAAAAGTTCTTGATAGCCTGTTCTCAACTTTAACACAGCATTGTGATTGCGCTACTGTCATTTTACACAGATGTACGTATTTGTTTGGTATTCAAGCGCATACCATAGCTTCTCTCGATTGATCGAGTCATAGGCTTGCTTGAAATCAAGGAATACCTGGTGTAGATCGTGGTCGGGAGCAATCCACTTGAGAGAGTTTAAATTCCAAAAAAAAAACAAGCGGCGTGCTATTTGGCCCAACGAGATGAGTATATATGTATTTGAGTGGCTGTATTGAACTTCTTGTCACTGAGAAACGACTTATAGAATAAATTTAGTTTTAATAACAAGATGAGTGGAGTGTACAGCTTTCAAAGTTATACTAAATTTATTACAGCTAAAATTTTACAATGAAGTCATTTACAATGAAGCATATCAAAAGAAATTTATGGTCGGTGTATCTAAGATTTAAACCAATGATAAAGGAGAATACTGCAAACTCATCATAAATTTCGGTATCGCACTTGATAATACATAAATAAATAATTTGTAAAAATGAATACAATGCAAAACTTCGAAATGTCAAAACAATTTAATTGTTCGTAGAACTTAAGGTAAGTAAATATTCTAAATTAAATTTCATTTGTTAATTTTAAATCTATATTAACTATGTAACTATAATGTAGATAATGCAAATTAGCTTCACGAGAGTTGAAATATTTTGTAGAGGTAAGTCTTACTTAGAAACTAATTTACAATTTTTCGATGTTTCGTAGTACTTGGAAAGAATAATCCGTAGCGAAAAAAGCAGAGAAGTAATTCTTCCCAAGATGATCTTTTCATTCTTCAGGCATAACTTCATTTAGCCATATTAGTCGTAGAAGGTCGAAAAGGCAGTTCCACAAAGTTAGTCCGCCGAATATCAAGAGCTCTGAATTAATGCAATCAACTTCTGGTGAACGATTTTTCTTTAGTCTCTGCATGACCATGGTGAATTCCTCATAGGATGGATCCTCAATGAACATCTCTGCGGCCGTATTTGAGGGTTTTGGCGTATTCCATATAGCTGTCCTGTATTCTATATCAATCTGTAGTTTACCTTATATATATATATATATATATATATATATATATGTATATATATATATATATTTATATATATATATATATATATATATATATATATATATATATATATATATATATATATATATATATGGCTCGATAAAACGTGGTTCTGCTCACGAGGGTCATAGTTGTGCTCATACTTTAAGAGGTATCTAATTAGTATTGTTGTATAACAATCCAAATGTTGCTCATTTTTAAACTAGTCTAGGACATAAGGGAAATTAAGTTCAACAATTCTCGTTCCGTTCTTGAAGGAAGTGATTTTTTTATTTTTTCAAAGACTAAGGCTTGTGCTAAGATTAGGGAGATAAACAATCAAAGATTTTAAGTTTGACGCATATATCTATGCTTCCATTGAAATTTGTATTGGTAATATCTTCTCATAATGTAATTATATTTTAGCATCGGTGTACATACTTAGAGTAAATAGTAATATTTACTGAACGATATCCATAACCCTCTTAGTTGTTATTAGGCCAAACAATTTTCTCGATCCATTGAATATATGATGAAACTCCAGCGTGAATCTGCAGACCGTCGCACGACACCTTAAAAGATCCAACCCCGATGATGAAAAATTGTTTCCTCCCGTTTGTTTCATAATCAATTTGTAGTATACCTCCGGAATTACTCTGTAAATAAAAATACAGCTTAATTTACTGTTCTGTATTTTTAATACTGCCTAAATATAATTACCCGGCAACTATGAGTTGATGAATATTCTGTTCGACTACAAAGTTGGTTGGCGTCAATTCCATAGTTTAAGTGTTCACTTGGAACAAAGTATTGTTCACAAGTGTGTATATTGAAAATATTTACATACTGTTTTTGTACATTGGTGGAGCTTCCAAAATGTTGGTTCCATTTCAAAAACATAACCGTTGTTGAATTGATATTAAATGATGGCCATAAACATGCTGGGCGAATGTCGATTTCAAATCTGAAGTTTCAGAATGAAATAGAAAATTAATGTCTACTGGAACTGATAACTACTATTAATCAGGTGTTTGTGTGAGTCATTTAAGTGCCTGTTCGCTATTAAATAATATTGTTACGGACACGGGTGACATCTCTGATTGAATAGAATAAATGTTCATCAGCATGAATCGCAGTATACAGGAAAAGGTGATAAATAGTGAAATAGTGAAAAAGTGAAAGTAAGAGTGAAATAAAATTACTGTAAAAGTAAATTGTGGTGATTTTTATAAACGTTAGTGCAAACAAGAAAGTGGTTATTCATTATTCACAATCCAGTGATCGAACCGTGGACTGGTTTAAATCCCTACTAGCGGTAAACGTAACAATTGGTGACAGCGGCGGGATTGTGATTAATGATACATGAAACTACTGGAGTTGAAATTGTTGGAGCTGAAGAACGAGGTGAACGCACGGGGTTTTCCTACAGCGGGTAGCAAAGCAGAATTACCAGAGAGGCTACAACAAGCTTTGCTGGAACAGAACATCGATCCAGACCAGTACAAATTTAATACTGGAGTACCTAATGCGGAGGATGCAACAATAAAAGGGGTTCCAGCAACAATAAATAAACCTACCCAAGCACCTACAAATGTAGATATGGGGCAGTTAATGGCAGCGATACAACAAGTCATGGTAAATCTCGAAAATTTGAATCTGAAATGCTGACCGAACAATGGAAAGACCCAACATGCGCTTAGACAGATTGGATCAGCAAGATAATATTCAACGGCACTTTATATCCGAAGTGAGTTAAAAGTTCCACGAAATGTCCATTTCATTAAATGCCAAAGTGGATACAGTAATTGTCAAATGGAGCAACAATTCGAAGCGACTGATGAAAGTATTTTGAAACTTGAAAAGGAGATGATAGACATTAAAAATAATGGTGGTGCTACTCAAATTCTAAAAACGGAATTAAGTTTAAGCCTCCGACATTCGACGGAACAACGCCGTTCAACATTTTCAAGTTACAATTTGAAACGGCAGTAGTAAGAAAATTATTGGTGTAAGGAAGACCAGGTAGCTGCTCACATAGTGGCGTTCTCAGCGAATCGGTGAAACACTACAGGTGTTTGCAGCGGACATGGAACGATTGGTGCATCTCATCCACTTTAATATGGCGCCCGGATATATAGAACAACTAAAATTTATGCGTTTACTGATGGTATTTGTGACGTAGAAACAAGACGAGCGGTTGTGTTAGCATCGAAAACAACATTTGCGGACACCATCGTTTGTGCTTTAACGATCGAGACTGTTAACAAAATGATAATACCAGAGGTAAAAATACGACGAGTCGGATTAGAACCAGGAAATTATAACTCATTGAATTACAACAAATCAGGACCAATAAAGTTTCGGTCTGGAAAAGGTAGAATTAGATGTTGGATATGTGACAAACCTGGTCATATTTGAAGGGATTGTTGGGAAATAAAACGTAACCTGTCAATGATACCATAATCATTGTACTGGAGGAAAAGGGAAGATTGCAAGGGATCAGAAGAGAAGGAGCGTCCTGTAATATTGCAAACAATAAATGAGAAGGTCGATAAAGAAAGAAACCTAACTTCTACAACAAAATCCGGCATGACAGCCATCTCCGTTCCACGGTTGACAAGAGGTGGTGACGGCTTAACATTAGATGGAGAAATCAACGGAAGAGCCTGTATGATAACACTCTAGATACAGGAGAAATGCGGACGATTGTGCGGGCTGATTTAATAGAAAATGAAACTTCAGCCAATTGGATGATTTAAACTGCAAACAGCAACTGGCGAAAGTGTAGAATTCAAGGGAAAGAAGGATGTGGCCATACGAATTGGTAACAGGGACTTCTGTCATGAAGTTTTGGTGGCTGATGTTGTCGATGAGGTGATATTGGGAATGGACTTCATGAAGAAGAACAAATTCGTGTAGGGCATAGGGCGTGCTACATTAAACTGTGAAGATTTAAGCTACAACTGCAGTTAAATAACGGTGAGCCAATCGTTCGAAGAATTATAGTGAGACATTCAAAATGAATTCGCGGTGAAATGGAAGATAAGATTACTATAGAAATGTTGGGAGTTGCAAAACTCAATAAAGAAGAGCAGCCAGTAGAAAGGATAAGACTACCAAGAAACAGGGTGAAAACACGATATGAAATCCGAGGCCTGAAATCTAAGAAATAGCAGGTAGTCTGGCTTCACAACTTACAACGCCTTATCACCAAAACTGCAACCTAGCTGAGAAGGACCATACAGCGTGATTACGAAAATCAATGATGTAATCTACCGAATTCAGAAGGACATCCGCGGAAAACCAAAGGTTGTACATTCGGAAAGGTTGGCTCTCTATAGATGAAGGGAATTGGATCTTGTTCGGGACAAACAGGTTTGGGCGGAGGATGGTGTTACGGACACGGATGACATCTCTGATTGAATAGAATAAATGTTCGTAATTGGAAATCAGCAAGAATCGCAGTATACAGGCAAAATAATAAATAAATGGAAAATTCTACTATGACCGAGAAGCGGGCAAAATGAGTATAAATACGCGAACAGAAAGCGTAGAGATTCAGTTTGAATTAGAACAACGACAGATTAAAATCGGGAAAAGGTGATAAATAGTGAAATTGTGAAAAAGTGAAAGTAAGAGTGAAATAAAAGTACTGTAAAAGTAAATTGTGGTGATATTAATAAACGTTACTGCAAACAAGAAAGTGGTCATTCATTATTCACAATCCAGTGATCGAACCGTGGACTGGTTTGAATCCCTACTAGGGGCAAACGTAACAATATCGAACAGAATTAAATGCAGAAATGAATTGGAGCTTAAATCTTAATCATCAAGCTTTTAAAATAGCGGAAGTGAATACAAAAACTTACGGTAATTAAAACCACTTATATCCGCAACTTCTGGAAATTATGCTATGAGATAGTGCCAAGTTCATTTGGCAATTTCAAATAAGCTCAGCAAATATAATGTGCGAAGGAAGCTATAGAAAGTAATTTGAAAGCTGAACAAAAGATATCGATAAATACAACGGACAATAAAAGTTGATGGCCGAACTGGAAAGTGGGAAAACAAGTTGATGGATTCAAGAGCCAATAAATGATCCTTAATTATCATGCCAATAAGTACCAATAAACCGAAGCCACCAACAACACTAATAGTGACATTCAAAGGAAATGAATTTCAAGTCCTTCAGTGCTGCATTATAAACGGGACGGGACATCAAGAGAAAATTGCATCTTGCACACTACACATGACGCGTGTAATAAATAATGTTGTCGTCAAAGTACGACGAGTAAAATTAGAGCCAGCAGTAATTATTAGAAGATAATTAACGATCAACAAATAATTGGGGACCAATGATATTTCTGGATGGTACTAGCAACACCAGATATTGAATTTGTGATAGGAACTAAAATCTATATAGCAGAGTTGAACATGGGGCGTTGGTATTAGTGTCGTTGTTGTTGGTGGTGGTCGTGATGATGTTCTTGTTGTTGTGGCTGTTGTTGTTGTAGTAGTAGTTTTCTTGTTGTTGTTGGTTTTGATGATGTTGTTGTTGTTCATTTCGTTGTAATTGTTTTGTTCTGTTAGAAATGGTTGTTGGTCGATCTTATGTACTGAAGCATACGACCCGGAAGCTGAAGTTGTATTTACCGTATTTCTGTAACATTCGTCCTCGCTTCGAAATAAGTAAGTCTTTCCGTAGTCCTAATTTTGGCAATTTTAGGTTCCCTTTTAAATGTGGGGCATTCTCTGCTGACACTCGAATGTGGTCCGGTACAGTTTACGCATTTCAATACAGTAAATGGAGTCTCGTGTGGTGTTTCCAGTACTGCGGCACATTTGTAGCTAACCTATGCACTGTGATACCTTTTTTTTGTATGGTCAAACTTCATTGGATTTGGTATATATAATCTATCCGCCAGTCTTATAAATCCCGCATATATTGTTTCTGGCAGGTTTGGAGAGTCTAAGGTTAGAACCATTGCTGCCGTATCTATTAATTCTCCACTGTTCCACTTTTTAGCTTTGTGAACTTCGATCACACCTTGTGTGGAAAACTCTTGATTTCGTCCTCTTCTAAGGAGTCTAAGTCCCGACACAATATTATTCCATTCGAGAGGTTGAGGTATGGGTATTTAGTGACTGTCACCGGTGGTCCAAAGAGTCTATTAGAAATGTTATGGAGGGGGAAGCAGCTTCCATCTAGGAATAGAAGGTGTTATGGGAAATGAAATGAACAACAGTCCGATAAGAGCTTCGAGTGGTATATGCAAAATACCAAATGGGAAGTAAGACAAAAGGCGTAGACTTATGTGCAAAAAAAAATTACTTGTGATGGAGGAGATCGTCTCACCTGACTGGCAAATGTAGATAAGACCTAACAAATTACCTAACAACCAACAAGGCCTTTAAAGTAAAAAATAAAATTTGACAGAAATCGCTGTTTATAGAAGATAGGGGAAAGGTATGGTTAACTCGAGCACATAGTCACTATAGGTATCCAACTGATAGAGTGAAGTAAATCTAGAGTACTGTCTTTTGATTAGTCACCTGTTTCACATGTATTACAAGCAGTATTACCCTCAAATATAGACCGCAGAGATTTTAATCGAGAATCTATCATCTAGAATCTATCTATGAGGAAATTACCATGGCCATGCAGAGGTAAAAAAAACGTTCATTGATATTCGGAGGCGTAAAGGTATATAGTCAATTTAATCACTAAATCGTCCCTGTATTTGAGGTTTTCGGTCAACATAAAATACAACATTTATCACAGCATAATATCGATCAGCTATCAACAGCTCAAAAGCTCTTTTTAAGTTTTCTGGAATATTAGCCTTTAAATTCGTACCTGCCATAGTTATTAGAGAAATAGGAAATATTTCGTTAGTTATTATCAAATTGGGAGAATCGATTAGAATTCACCACACCAAAGACATACGCTAACACCCTACGATACACGAACACAAGGTAAATATAATAACACCTTCGTAGTTTTCTATTTTTTGACGCTTGATGTTTGAGACTCTATCTCCTGGGTCCGAGTTCTTCTCACGGTTGTATTGGCGAGTTGTTAGTGACTGATACGTGATGGGTAAGGCGACATATGAGAAAGCAATCTTCTTATTCAATTAATCAGAGGACATTGTATTTTTTTACTACTTTGTGGAACTGCCTTATCGAACGTATTCGATTGTTATGTCCAAAAGATGGAAAGTGGCCGCGTTATGCCCAACATTTAAGAAGGGTGATCGCTATTGAAATGCGAAAATTATCGGTCTCCTCTGGTGAAGGAAATTATAGGTGATTACCAAGAAGGATTCCTTCCAAATTGATCGGGCATTGATCAAGTTTTTTCGCAACGAATGATGTGTGTTGTTTGATGTTGTTTTCATGTACTATATGAAACATCTCACGCGATGTACACCAGGTATTACCAGATTTCAAGCAAGCCAATGACTCGATCAATCCAGAGAGGCTATGGTTTGTGCTTGATGGTAACGCAGGCACAATGCTGTGTTAAATATGAGAACAACTTTTCGAAAACTTTTAAAATTAATTCGGGTTTTGAACAAAGATATGCGCTGGTCCCGATACTTTTTAATTGCCTAAGACAATATCTTGGATTAAATGATCTTGGATCAGACAATATCTTGGATCAATTAATTGGATTAAATGACAACGAAGTGAAAGAGATATTGATCTACTAGAACAGTGTTTAGTTTCCGTTCCAACTCCCAAATATCTGATCTCTGGTTTTTCAGTGGTGATCACACCTTTTAAGGAGTGTGATCAGCACTACTGAAGTTCTGATTTTCAAGTATCTTGGGGATAACTCACTATACCTACGAATATAATATGAGAAAGGATATCTATCACGGATGGATGTGAGTGTTGAACTTTGACCGATAAGTACGAAAGATCGCTTCTAGCATTCAAGAGAAAATTCTGTGAGCTGGGTGAACCGAATGATACAGCGATCTTAAAGGGAAAGCCTCATTTTCGTAAGTGAATAGGTCGGTAGCCACTCACGGCGTAGAGAGGTATCTGGCATCTTCTAATTGTTTACAACAGTATGAAGGCCTGGCTCATGATCGAAACCGATGGAGTCAGATTGTTGACACGGTATGCGCCAACAATAGCTAAACGTTCGTTTACCTTATATTTTTGTAAATTCTAATTAAAGCAATGTCATGATAAAATGACTTTTGATCATAATCTGGATGATTCACAATTTCTGTTATTCGAAAATGTCCCACATTTTTCGATGTTCGGCGTTGATCTTGCGCCAAAAATTTCACTAAATCTGGAATTACACTAAATTTATAGAATTATGTGCTTGTCCAATAAATGTATATTAATTACTGAACACGTACCTCGATGCGGCTAAACATCCGGCTGAAGCAATCACAAAATTTTTACTAATCAACGCTCCATCACACTTCCAATTAGTATAATAGCTGCTTGTCCATCCAATTGCTGCTAAATGTGGTAAATCTGTACTATGTGTGGTGTGTCGATGGTTTTGAATTTTACGATTAGTATTGTCAATTTGTTCATACTGTTGACATTCTGAATATATAGAGCAACAATTGGTCGGGTTAATAAAACATGAGTATATACTTTACATGTAACATATCGCGCACTTCTTAAACTAATTCCGTTGTGTTGATGATCTACAAAGTTGTTTTCGAAATATAAATTCGATTCGGTACAACATACAACAGGTAGATCGTATTTAAATTCACACACGTCCGGTTTAATTCCATATTTTCGGAAAATTTCGAGTTCCCGCGGACAATACGTTATGAGTTTGCACACCCCACTAGCACCATCGATTATCCTATTGCAATAGTCGCCTTGAAAATCTCGGCCATCGTCAATAAAAACTATTTTATTATCAGAACCAGTGGTTTTGTGGCAACTTACTAGGATCAGAATGATTAGTTTTGTACTACACATTTTTCTTAGATCAACATATATGCGACTGATTTTAAAGAATGTGCGATGATCAAGATATTTTTAAACTGGATTTCGACAACTTATGTATGCATATGTATAGATGTATATAAAAGCGACCGGTTCTTGTCATTTTGGGTTATTATGTGATAAAGAAAAACATGCGTTAAATATTTTTTATTAGAGTACTTTTATTTTTTATCGGTATATAAACAATGTTTGTGCCATCATGGCCAGACAACAGATTCAATCCAGTCTACAAATGACGAGACACGTGTATAAACACCTGGCGAATTAGCCGCACCGCAAAATCGGCCAAACGATGTGAGACCAACTATATGGAAAATACATTCATTCGATCTGGTCGTCACTTGAATTGGCCCGCCCGAATCGCCTCCACACGTATCCTTTCCGCCTGCTAAATCACCCGCACATATTTGACTGTCAACTAAACCATTTTTCAAACCTCTAATAGAACTGTCGAAATATGGCCGACAAACGTCTAGTTCGATCAAATTAAACGACACTTTTAATAGTGTATCCGAACTGTCGCCAGCAAAATCAATAAGTCCCCATCCCGTTGCCACCGTTTTTGTATAGTTGATATTATGTGTCTGCCACAAACATGCTGGCCGTACATACTTCCGAAAAACAATAGTTCCGCTCAATTGTAGTAGTGCAATGTCATTGTATCGTGCCGGAAACTTATATTCTGGATGTGTAATAATTTGATTGATTAAAAAATCTTCGGGATATAAACGATCAGAGTCCGAATATAAATTGTGGTCACCAACGCGAACTATATCCGGAGGAAAACTAGTAACATATTAGTTTTAAAATATACAATTATATGAATTGCTCGTGTTAAAGTAAATAAAAATGTGTTACCGTCCAGTTTCGACACAATGAGCTGCCGTTAGCACATATGTTTCGCTAATAATAGAGCCGCCACACTTCCATGCGATTGAACCATCTACAGCGTTTGTCCATCCAATCGCCGCCATATGGGGAAATTCACCAATCGCTGCTTCCTCGCCACCAACAATTAAGGGTATACTATAGTCGCAAGACGAACTGTTAAACGTATATACGGGCGGCTTCAACAGTAGCGGAACGAATGGTATTTTCTCAACTGTTTTACTACTATATTCTTCACACTCTGTACGTAAATAATGAACTCATTAGCCTATTAATATATGTCTATTAGTTATATATACGTACTTCGAACACTTATACGTTTTCCACCTTCCGTTCTTTTCTTAATCTCGATCTCGCGTGGGCAGCAAACAATCAACTGATTCGTTCGTTGTGCAGTTCTACATCGTTGTGGCGTTACACCGAGCGAGAATGATTCCTCTTTCACTTTCTGACATTGGATGATTGGTAAACAAACTCCCTGCGAAAAATCATTATTTCGCGTGCATGGTTCTCCAACTGAAACAATTAGAAATATTATGTAAGACTTGTATGGTATAAAGGATGTTCGACTTCAACCAAATGACGCAGTGGTTATTTTTCACCATCTAACTACGATCGGTGGATTGAATGAATAGATCTGTTGGAGTACATAGTTCATGGACATTGGGCATATCGTTCTACATCATGGCATACAGTAGATAGAGGCAGGATGCAAAAGGGATTTTTCACCATACGATTACGATCGGTGGTGTGAATGAACACATATGTATATGACCCCCTGTTGGAGTGCAGAATTCATGGGACAACCGCGAAAGAGTTGGAAGTGCCCTGAGCCCCGACACAGATTGTAGAGATAAAAACAAAACAAAAAAAAATAAATAAAAATAAGTTGGTAGTGCCTTCTAACTAAACAGAAGGTAGTTGTTAACTGAGTAAACTGCGTAAAAGGTTATTATAAGTCGTATCAATGTCCAAATTGTACCACAATCTTATGTTTGCTAATAGCGTAGTGAATAAAAGCTGCGGTAGTTGGAACGAGATGTATCGGGTTCGAGGCCCAATATTAGGATCGACATAATGATAATTATTGGTGGTTTGAATGAACACATCAATGACCCTTTAATTTACACAATGTGCAGATGGTTCTTCGTAAATCAGACCCATAGAGCCGGTACGTCCTTGAGTTGGTTTTAATGCGTAAATAACGTAAATAAGTGAACCGCGAAATAGCTGGAACAAACTAGGTCGATTACTATATTTCTAGAACGATTCAATTTCAAATCAAACTGGATGAACATATTTATGCAATTAAGTTTGTATACTAATCGTCGATCGAAAACAGGTTGTTCAAAAATCGTATTTGAATACAACCTTTATACTTCAATGTCAAACTTGATAAATAAATTGGCTTCAATCACACTCTCTCATCAACAAAATATTTGACCTTTACTCCAGGGTGCATACCATATGATGTACGAAAATCCCCAATTTACATCGTACCTCGGAATATATTAAACGAGTATGTTTTTTTATCAATTCTTATAAATCTTTGTAATTAAGATTTATCAACTTCTGGGAATTCCAACAAACAATATCGACAGATTCACACGAAACGATTCATTACAATGAAACTTTGTAACCAACACTATATAAGTACAATAAATTGTTACTAAATTGAATATGATTATTGTTGTTTTGATAATTTCTTCACAGCCAGTTTACACTCACACACCGCAGTATTATTGTGACATTCGAATGCCAGTTTACAATTCGACGATCAATTAACATAAATATGTAAAGACTCGCGTCAAATTTCTCCGTATATTATTAGCTATACACATATAGCCTTCACCTTGATGCATTAGTTATGGTCACGCATCGTTAAGCGTGTAGACGCAGACAGGTTGATCACAACACAAAAAAAAACAATTACTTATAACTTACTTTCTTGAGATTTGGTTGTCACTATTATATTTAAAATCAAAACGGTAAACAATTTTATCATCTTTAGACGATATATAAGAAATATAAATGCTTAAAACTTGTTTATTAGCTCGTTGTTAAAATAAGATATATCTGACTCACAATCACTCGCGATCGCCGAACAAACAGTAACTAATATTTTACTATTGAAAAAAATCAAACTATATGATCAATGTTGTTTATACAACAAGACAGGTAGAAATGTTAATGTATTGGTTTGTTTATTTATTATAAACAATAATAAAATATTAGTCGGTCAGTAGAATCATACCTGTTAGATATATCTAGTTTCGATCACTTCAGAAAAGTATCACTGTTACGATCATAAATCATAATGTAGCACTAGCTCGTATTTCGACATAAAACAAAGCGCAGATCGATTAATCATGATTTTCCAATCATTAAATAGTGAAAGACCAGTATTTAAAGATGACTAAGTGAGTTTGAGCTTTTTACCACGGTACGAAACTAAACTATATATCTAAAACTTAAGAGATGGCACCACTATCGCAAACAAAATAAATGTTGTGCTGTTTGCTAGTCGAACGCCTAAATGTTGTCTATGTATTTAATGTTTGTTAAACTCATTCGTGCATAACGTTCGTGTAGACGGACTTGTTTACAATTTGAGTCAACTAAGTATAGAAGGACATGATTATCTGAACAAATACATAAATGTGAATATAACAATCTAGAGCTAATCTAGGACTGTACTTAATGGTTTGGGAGGTCTCACTTTCTCTTAAAACAGCCAATTCATAGAACAGGGGCCCCTATTTCTGTATACGAAACGAAACTTCAGTCGATACGAAAGTTCAATCCGTTACGAAAATAAAATGGTATTTCTGTATATGAACGAAAAGCAAACTTTGATTTTTACAGTATAAAAAAGGAAATTTGTATTAAATTGAAATTGCCCTTTGAAAACGGCAGTGTAAACATTTACAACAAATTATTTGGCATTTCTCTGTGAAACTGTCATTTTTTTGTGTTTATGAAAATTTAAAAAATTATTGTTACACACATTATAAGTACATATCATTATTTACTTAAAAATGGATTCGGTTGCAATTTATTTCGTTAGTGATAGCGATGAAGAAGAAACATATGTTAGTAGATACCGGCAAATTCGGGATAAATCAGATATTTTCACCCTTTCAGACAGCATGTAAGTACATAATTTATATACGTACGTTTATATACGACTTCATATAATTTATATACGTACATTTTCAGATTTATTAGTTTATTTAGACTTTCAAAAGTTGCTGTGAAAAATTTGATAGATGAGCTGAACGATTTTTTGCCGAAACGATCAAGATCAACATCCATTCCGAACGTAATCAAAATTGCATCCACGCTTCGGTTCGTAGCTCAAGGGAGCTACCAAACAAGTGTGGGGCAAAATTATTTAATAGGAATGTCCCAATCAACCGTGTCGGAAACAATGAGTGAAGTTTTAGGTGCAATGGAGAGTCAATTATGTAGAAAGTGGATATCGTTTAAGCAAACTGACGGGGACAAACAATTATGTTCATATTCAATTTACCACAAAACTGGGTTTCCGGGGGTTATTGGATGCGTCGACGGAACACATGTAAATATTGTGCGCCCAGTATTGTCTATAGGCGTGCGACCATAGAATGCGGATAACTGCAGTTGATTCAAGGTACGGAGGAGCTTCGCATGACTCATTAGTTTGGTCTTTGAGTAGTTACCGTCAATATTTGCATCGACAGCATAACAATAGTTCAAATTATTGGCTGCTTGGTAAATATTTATATAAATTATTTCGCTATATAAGAGTATTTAACTTTATTTTTTACAATTATTAGGAGACTCAGGATATCCTTTGGAACCTTGGTTGATTACTCCATTTAGGGCAGCCACCGAAGGAAGTAGAGAAGCGGCATTTAATACTATTCATTCGAAAACACGGAATATTATTGAGAGGTGCATTGGTTTATTAAAAATCCGGTTTAGGTGTCTGTTGGGTGCCCGTGAGCTGCACTACACTCCAAAAAAGGCTTCACAGATTGTAAATGTATGCACCATGCTTCACAATATGTGCTTACACTATAACGTTCCATTTGAGCTGGAAAACGAAACAACAATTTTAGAAGTTCAAGTTTTTAATTCACAAGACAGTGAGGATCCAGAAAATGTTTTAGCTAGACGAATAAGACAAAATATTTTAAACTCAATAGCATAAGTTTTTATTAAATTCATTTCAATTTAAAAAAATATAATTATTAAAATCTAATTAAATATGAAATATAAAGCTCTTTAAATATTAAGTTCTTGAATTTCAAGCTTTCGTTTTTTAATTTCAAGATTATCTAATTGGATTTTATAATCTTCGCATCTGCGTTTCTCTTTCCATTTAAATTCCTTTTCTTTAATTTCCAACTCTCTTTCTTTAAGCTTAATCTCCTGTTTACGTAGTTCTATCGACTTTTCTTTAAGTCGAACTAGGCGCTTTAAGGATTTGTTTGTATCGGTCATTGAATTGTTCAGAGTTTCTAATTTAGTACCAACATTTTCATGAAAATCCTTTTGAATTTTGATTTGATTTTCTAAAAGATTTCTATTATTTCGATTTTTATGTCTGGGAGTATGTATTTCTACATTAGATCCACTGTTTTCTTTTTCATTATTTTCTGTTGAGTTTGGAGCTGAATCTCTATTGATAGTTGGTGGTAAGTCCAAGTTGTTGTCTCCAAGGTTCATTGCCCCATCGGTTCAATATAGGCGTTAAGGTCTATTAATTTTATAACAGCCTGTTCAGTGGCCGAAAAGCTGTACAATTTTGAGGGACCTCCACCCGTACCAGAAATGCTAATTTTGTTTATTTTCATTCGTTTCTTTATATTAAATTTGAAATCCGACCACACTTTTTTCCAGAGGTCTGGATTTCTTATTGGCGGTCCATGTGTATTAAGCTGACTGCTTATATCATCTCACAATAATTTCGAAGAGACTCGGGCTTCTACCGTTGCATTATAACCTTTTGCTAATGCGGGATGCTCTTCCATAAATGAAACTAATATTTCAAATTGTTTAGCCGTCGTTATTTTTGCCCTTAAAACGTTATAATATAAACATATTTAACATTATATAATACATTAATAAATACATTATTTTTTAAGATTTAAAAAAAATATATATAAATATATAAATATATATATATATATATATATATATATATATATATATATGATATGATATGATGATATGATAGGAGAGTACAAGCCAACCAGTTACGGTGAATCTGAGATTGTTACCATAATCCTGGAGTATATTAAGCAGAGTTCCAAATAGATATCTGAGAATTTTTACTCCAAAATTATGCGGGCCCAGTCCCTGCTTGCATCTCAACATATAAGGTTTAGGAAAAGGAAACAATCACAGAAACGACTAAGGTGATAATCCACAGCAGAGTCATTGCTAACTACATATTAGTAAATTATTATATATTGTTAGTATAATCATTTTCACATTTGGAGTTGAGTTTGTTATTATTGTTAGTTGGATAGGTAAGGACCATTCTAAATTCATCATAAGTATTCGTATCGCCTCAACAGTTAAACTCGAGTATTTTAAAAAACATCTTTGGGTCATCTCATCATATGCCGTATTTAAAGATGTGTCCCTATAATTCCCAATCCATCACCATCTAACACGTGGGGAATATAAATTTTCGTAATGACCCGACAGCATTTCTATATACAATATGATCTAATACATTGTCAATTCGTTTGTAAGGGAAACTATTTAAATAAATAAATAGTTTAGTGCGGTCATAGTTAGCTAACCTGATCGATCATTCCATTCCACACATTCTATCTTTATGTCCGTTTTAAGATTTTACATAACAAACAATCACACAATACACAAGAGTAGAATTCTTGTATAACACACTACAGTTCAATGAAAGAAATCACCAAAGCGGCCGTCCGATTCAGAAAGTTTAATAGTTTGTAATAGAATTATTATACAGCAAAAAGAAGCTGCTTATTAAAGTAAAATAAACTTTCTGGTCAAGACCACCAGTCAAGTGATCCCCATCTAATGTTAAGAATGTCACTCAAGAAATCTTATCCATTTACACTTATATGAATAAAGAAAACAAAATTATTTAAATAATTTAGTATTTTCCATAGAAATAAAGACAAAAGTTATTTAAGAGTACAACATACCATGGTACATATATATACCCAAGAGCTAAATTGTGGACTTTATTGACAAAATAAAATCAAGAGGGATATTAACCGTTCTTTTAAAACACGATTATCTTAATATATGAACAAGCATCTGCTAAATCAAACTTCAACACTTTAGCCAATTCAAATCTCACCAAAAAATAGGTAATTTTACTGATCATATATATTATCGTCAATATAATGATCGTATAGTGGCAGTAATCGTAGATCGTATTAAAACAATCTTCAATCCCCTCTACCATCAATACACATGGCACTACATCAAAACCTCAATAGTCTTACAGATATAATCTTTAGTTCAAATTTGATATAAGATACAAATATGAATGCATCATTTCAAAATCTTTTGAATAGCAAATCCATCAATATGGAAGGTTTTGCTGTATTTACCGATATAAATGTATGTATATACTAACATGTGTATTATAATATTTAAAAACAAGCTGAAATAATTAAAAGTTAATTAACAAACTTCATTTTGTTGTTCAGGATCAGGACTGATCTGTTTCACTGTCTTCAAACATTATATCTCATGAAAAGTGGTTAAAAAAGAAATTTCGCGTTGTGCTGAAACAGATTTTTATTTCAAATCGCGTTATATCGAAAACGCGTTGTATAAGTACCGCGTTAAACGAGGGATACTTGTATATATATATTTAAAAAAAATGTTTGTCTTTTTTTCCCGTGCAAGTGAACACCTGCACAAAATATAAAATAAAACAAACAAAAATTCTCTGACCAACATAGGAAAGAGAAGGATAGGAGTTTTGATAGACGAAACGAAAAATATGTTATATACATAATATTAATACATATGACGTTCAAATGTAGACTGTAATGTATGTATTTGCGTTTTCAACATCAAATAATGATGTATATACAACACACACACACACACAATACCAACGTATATAAAAATAAAATATAAGTCGCCAATTACATTGAATGTATATATAACTGCCATTACAAGATCGCACAATGGCAGTGATCGCGTTAAATTTAAATCTCCAAAATCTCTTTTACTGTATGCTTTGATACAGACATAAAACAAAATATTAAAAATTGTTTAAAGGAAAGGGGAATATATAGCGTTCTATATGAATAGCGAATTATGGGATGGGGAATGAGGTAACTAAACACGAGACAGAACGAAAGACATATCGCATGCGATCGTTTCCAACGGAATATTGTGATGTGGATATGAAAATGATGTATATAGAATACAAAGACAAAACGTTATATACTATAATATATAACGGAGAAACAAGAACAGGCTATATAATATAATAAAATAAAAATATAATACTATGTAATAATATATAAAGAAATGTAATATAATAATAATATAATAACGATACTCATCTGTAATTAGATTTTCAACTACACACAAACACACACACACACAACGCATTTATTTTATTTAATTTAATTAAAGAAACACCGAGCAGACAAAAACACGTCCACTCGGTATGAAGATCCACACAACACCCCCATATATATATATATATATATATATATATATATATATATATATATATATATATATATGTATATATATTATATATATATATATATATATATATATATATATATATATATATATATATATAAATATATATATGTATATATATATATATATAAATATATATATATATATATATATATATATATATATATATATATATATATATATATATATATATATATATACATATATTAACAATAAAATATTTTTCTCACATTTTAATTTCAATTTGCATGGAGTCGTTAACTAAACTGTCATCGAATAAATTTTCAATCATGAACGTACAAAATCTGCTCGAATTCGTATTGCCCGATAGGGTAAAATTTCAAACGTATTCGTATACGAAAATACCAATCATACGAATTCGTATCGTTTTTAAACGGATTCGTATACAGAAATAGGGGCCCAGCACTATTACTCTAGAATACAAATATAATTGAACAAATATTCATGTTAAAATCCATGATCCGTAAGACAATAACTTACATTTCCATGTTTTGTCTCTGGCTATATAGAGCAGTAAGCCGTTTAGATGCTAACAGAAAAGACAGGACTGAGGTTGGTGTTGCCAATTATGGGATCAAACAGCACATATTTCAGATATTTTTCCTTCTTAATCCGTGTGTTAACACTTGATATCATGATATCGATGTTTTTTTCGTTCCTCTCACCTTTTACCTACGAAACCGGTTTCGGCATGATTTCTTTTTTTTGTGATTCTTTGATATCACACACAAATACAAACAAAATAAAATTCAAGGACACATTATTGTTTTGCAATTTTATGGTTTACTTTGGTTTTGAATTTTGAAGAGAAATATATAAAAATAAAATACTTACGCACATACAGTGTGTTTACACTTGATATCAAGAAATTGATTTCTGTGATATCCAGAAATCAACTATCGTTTACACTACGCATTCTGATATCGATATCAAAATAATTGTTTCTGTATGTGTGTAAGTATTTTATTTTTATTTATTTCTTTTCAAAATTCAAAACCAAACAAAACCATGAAATAACAAAACAATAATGTGTCCTTGAAATTTTATTTTGTTTTTATTTGTGAGTGATATCAAAGAATCACAAAAAGTTGCCGTCAAAAAAAGAAAGCATGCCAAAACCGGTTTCGTAGGTAAAAGGGGATAGGAACGAAAAAAACATCGATATCATGATATCAAGTGTAAACACACGGATACAGATACAATTATTTTGATATCGATATCATGATGCGTAGTGATAGTTGATTTCTGGATATCACAGAAATCGATTTCTTGATATCAAGTGTAAAAACACTGAATTGTGTACACCTGAAAAGAGAGTTGGTCATCGACATTAACAATCTTCGGTTTTTTGGCCGTTGGCCTTCATTTGCTATAACGTTCTGCTTGTCTATGAGAGCTATCGATTTGTTGATAGCCTCATCTGAAAATGGTGTTTTTCTGAACCTTAAACAATCTGCTTCTTGTTTCGTTTCCGGGTTTGATTGACACTAAGGATTTCTTTACATAACTTAGCCAACATTCCACACCGTACTTTCTTTACACTCACTGAAGTTTATGTATTGGTGGTCACTAAAAGAATAATTAAGAATACTTTCTCCACAGCCTGGTCCTCCTATCGCAAGCTCTACTGTGGTCTCCGTGTCCAGAATTTCAAAACTACTCGCATCTGTATGCGATCTAGCTTCATTCAATATATCAAAGAAAGGTTTTGCTCAGTTGCGTCTGTCACCCCATCAAAAAGGAAAACATTTATAAGTGGATCACTTTGGCCAAGCCTATTGGTGACTTCGTGCATGCTCTGTAAATATTATGTACGAAATATGAGATCTCTTAAACTGGATCTGGGAAAACCTGGGGCGATTGACAGCTAAATAACATGAACAAAAGAGTAGTAGCTGGAACTTGTAGCTCTCCAAGACTCAAGATGGCCAAAAAGTGAGGACAAACAAACCTTTAAGGATTAGTGATAAGTAGAAAATGCAAAAAGTATTCCACCAATGGCTGAGGTAGTGACCATTAGCTGGTAATGATGGGACAGTGAAATATACAATGCGATTTCATATCAAGGTCTACTAAAAAAAATATAAATAGTCTTGTCAGAAATACCATTTACTGAGCTAATTACCAGTTGGATGAATGGAACTCTGTTTGGAAAGCATTGAAAACATAGGTCTTCTATGCTATCCAGTACAGTCTCGGTATAGTGAAAGTCAAGCCCAAAAATAATTGGTCGTATGAGATGGGCCATACTGTTTAGCAATAAAATATAGCCCATAATGAGGAGCAGAGAGAAAAAAAAATAAGAAAAAATAAAGCTTGGATGGCAACTAAACAAATACATCCCTAAAAGTGAAACACCTCAAGAGAATAACTTATTCCAATAATCGAATCCACTTATTGCATATGCAGATAAAATGTGTGTGATTGGCTTAATATCCAACGAAATGAAAGAGATAAGATCCACTGGAACAGTATTCAGCTTCCGTGGGTCTTAAAATCAACAAGTCCAAAACCAAATAAATGATCTCTAGTTTAAGTAACCAAGCTGCAATTCTAACGAGTGGTGAGATTTAAGAAGATATTGTTGAAGAAGGTATTAAAGAATGTCTATCTGCTAGCAACCAAATTTCGCATCGTCTTCGTCTATTTCTCGAATCTAAATATCTTACAAATTCTAAAAAGGTTTAATTAACACTCTGTGATCAAGCCTGCTGTCATGATTTGATTTGACATGGATCTGAACGGTTGCATCCTGACAGATGAGGTCTTTTCAATCACCAGCTCAGATTTTTTTGTTAATTCCTGGTATTGTGCATAAAAACAAAAGACAGCGTGTACGATGGCTCGGTTTGATCCAGAGCGAATGATTTAAAGATCTTTTAACGTAGTTAAATAGGTCTGTGACCTATATATATAAAAATTAGGTAGAGATCAGATTATTATTAAAATGCGGCCTCTCAAAAGGAAAGAGAAGCCGATTTTTAACTTTTTTGATGGGATCATACAACAACTGAATGAATAAATGATGGAAACTACATCACATACATAAATCACATCATCTCACGTCAACTATAACTAAGAGAACATACGAAGAAGGTCAGATATGGCAAAGACAATAATTTCATACCGTGTGGCGTACTTCATATCATGACTCAGACATACAATAATGTTAATCATGAGACGAATAGTAGCAAATGCAAAGAGTCATCTTTAGTTCTCATCGCTCTGTTATATTTGTATTCAGTTTAACTGACCTCACAATAATTAAAATATGAAACTGTACGAATCCATGATTACGTTCTAGCAGCAATTCAATTCTCTGAAGAAGACAACGGTAATGACTTGGGGCACATTTATGTATAAACATAAGTTTGGCCAATTCTGCCTAACCTATTAAAGCAAGTAGTATTTTCAAAGTCTTCCTGCTTGTTGTAAAGACGCATATCAGCTGGATATTGAAATGATTTGCTATTAGGTTTGAAGATGAGATACTGTCCGTAAAAATATGAAGATATTACATTATACCCCGAAAGTAACCTTGCGATCTAATCTTGCACCATCTTGATCCTTTGTGTTTCTCTAATACACAGGGAAGCTGTTCTCTGAACATGCATTTAGGTTTTCAGGTTAGATGTTTAATGGAGGCCACCAAATAACAATCTCATATAATAATATAGGTTTAATGACTGAAGTATAGAGCAAGTATACAATATGGAGTACCGTTCTCCAATAGTAAAGGAAGTGGCTTTCTTTCTATCAGACTTTAAATCAGACTGAAGTACTTCATCTGTGAAGGTACTCTTTCAAAGAGGGTCACAGCGAGGAAGTTCGTACTTTCTAGTGAACATGACGAACTTGATTTTCTGTGGAGTTACATTCAAACCACAGCTTCTGGTCCGTATTAAAAGATTTTCAAGCGTTATGAGATTAATAGGAAAATCATCCACATATACAACTACTCTGAAGGCTGGTCCTACGAAATTCGGTTACATAAATATAATAATGCAATGTTAATAAATAATCAAATGCTAGAGAACGAGGGACTCTTTTGGGATATTTCCAACCTTGCATCCATGCTTCCACGCACTACCTGATCCTACTGAAACTATCCTGCGTTTTAATATATGATCTATCCAGGTTCCGAGTGCCTTCTCTATACCAAACCTCTATCACAGAGTATGAGAGATATTATCTGCCGTTTACGTTTAGTAGTCTGAGAGGAATCTTTTTCTTTACCAGTAAAGAGCTTCACCAGACTTCGGTTAGTATATTCTTCATAGTAAATAAGAAGTAGTCAGATTCCTCGAACGATTGTTTCTAGGTCGACAAGATTCGGAGATCACCTCAATATTATCATAATAATATTTTCAGAATCGCTTTGTTCGATTCCCAGTACTGTACCTTACTAGTGCTTCAAATATATTTAAAGGCTTTCTTACATACTTTCTTAAAGAGACTTCAGCAATGCTTCGACAATACACATTTTGGGTTGACAGCGACTAAGTTAAATTAGAGATATATTAAGTACTCTGAAATGACACATTTTTCATTGGTGTCAATGCTTCTCCAAATAAAGTGGATCGATCTTTTCTGACACCAGCTTGATGTGTTCGAGCTTCCGACTGTGGAGACTCTGAGAAGATTACTTCCACTAGAGAATAATAAAGTTCCAAGTATTATCAGACTTTCGAAAAGAGAGTTTTGATAAAGGCATTGTAATGATTCCCACTTAAAATTGCCAACGACCACTCCGAATTATCAAGTAACTGGGATAGAAGTCTCAAATACTTCTATAGAGCCTAAGATTGATAGAAAGATCTTCAACATATTTTCTGAATATAAATCCCAGATTTTTATATGTGTTGCAGGTGCCCCGATGGTGATCTACACCCCTTGTAAAATTATAGGTCAAGTATCAATCTTCTCATATAATATTCACTTCTTTCGTTCATGTCTGCGCCTCCGCAGCTGTAGTGTTATGGTTTAATGATATTCCCTATTTCGGTCGATATCTATTAGGGTCCTCGAAGTCTATGCAACCGATGAGTTAAGGATTTTTATATTGCCTACAAACTTGCTTATATAAGATAATAAAAGCTTAGTGTTAAAATGTTACTAACATATGGTAGCCACAATACGCACAAAGTCAGTAACAATCTCCATATACATAGATAACAATACTTCACCAACCTCATGCTCTCGATGTGTATAAATAGCAAATTCAAATCAATATTGGTAAATTGAATTCGTAAAATCGAACTTTGACAAAACATGAAATGAGCTTTTTAATAAGATTTTCATATTTTCAGCGAAAGCTTCAACAAAAAGCTTTATATCGAAAATTCGTCATTACGAAACCCATCGTGAATTTAGAAAAATCATGAATCTTTTTCATTTGAAATCGGTCTCGACGAGTAGCAATACAAACAAATCACTCCACCATCCATCCACAATCGAAGAATTCTATAATTAGCTCGTTATGAGATTGTCGTCGCACGCTGTTTCGTGAATCGTGATACAGTAAAGCGAGTAATTTGTGTTTTATTTATTTACTCACATATTCGAGATCCATACGCTAGAATTTAAATCGAATGGTGTAATACGGCGTCTGAGTATAGATGGCCCACATCCCGGTAATTGGTTTGCCGTGGCGTTCATCAGATAAGCTTTTTTGTCGATTACGTCTTCGACCTTCGTTTATATCGAAACGATTTTTGAAGATTTTACTCTAATACGGCTTAAGTTTGATTTATATATTTTATATATAATGCTTCTGCTTATGTTGTTGTTGTGTGTTATCCATCTGACAGTCGTGTTCAATAATTTTTATTCATCGGAAAAATTTCATTAACAGTTGGATCGTAGCCGAACTGAGGAATCGAAATTCTATATGGTATCTTCCGGCTTCAACTAACGTAGTTCTATATACCTTAGCAACGCCAACCATCTCTCTTTTTCCAACAATGTACATCTTTCTTTTTAAGACACGGCTATTCAGAAATAAATATTCGCACGGTCGTTGATCTCTCTCCATCCTGCTTATAACTGCTTGTTTTTTTTACCCATAGGCTGCTAAATGCCTGGTACCTGTATGCCTTTTCTTTAATTATCTGTATGTCAGAAAGGCCACACATATGGCTCAGCATGAGGAGTCCAATAACTAAACGTATGGGTAAAGGGGGTTGTCCATGACCATCTTGGAATTGACTATCGAGATCCTGCTCTAATTGCTTCCAGGGTAGGACATGAGCTGGCTGAAATAGCTTATGAGCTGGATAACCATCCTTATGGTCTCGTATACGGTAGCATCCATCTTCTGTTATGTTTTAACTATTGTTCTTTCATTGACTCAGGGACAAGATCGGGGATCAATGTTCTTCCTTTAATGGACACCTTTTCATTCCCAGTTACGTTGCCAATTTGTTCGGAAATTTCTAATTCCCTTCGTTTAAATATTTTTATTGTGGTTCATTTCTCTTCACGCCAGTATTGGTACTCGATCAAAGCCAAATGCTTCTTTTTGGTTTTCATTTGAATGATCAATGCTAAAACTTCTGCACACATCTTTCAACTCTTGCAAACGGTTGCGTAATTTTCTGCCTCCGAATTTTCAGCAGTATGTGATGGAGAGTCTGCATATAACCATCCCTGAATTTTAATTCCAGGTTTTCCATTCGAACGGCATTTGATTATACGGTGCAGATGTAACAAAGGTGAGTGATATCTGTTTGACTGAAGCGGCTGCTACTGCTGTTGATGCTAGTCCGCCTGATTAAACAATATTTGTACGATATGGATTCTGGATCATATTTCGATAGTTTATGTATGTATTGTATTTGGTTGTATAATCGAAGTTGTGCGCTACCTTCTAAAACTTTTTACACGCGAAGCTACTCATCAAGTAAATTTCAATTTGATATCTTGTTTTATTAGTGATCAGTCTTACTTGTTGCTGATACATTCTACTAAGTGACCTACCAACTCTGAGAAGTGTCTTAGTAGTATGTGAATAAACACATCCACTAGAATGATGAACTCATCATAAAATTCCATCTTTCTTCTTTGTCATTACATAAAACTGCAGGTATGATTGTTGAGTGCTGAATTGAATGAATGGGGTATCTTTTCTTCAGAAGAGTTGGTGCTATATGACATTTATAATTGAAGATATTAAAATTGAAGCTTTCCAATTCTTCATTAGTTGCCAGTGGTGTAAGGGTTGGTTGACAAAAAAAAACACTGCGTGGTCAAGAATAACTACACTTCGACTGTAACGCGTAAAGCGTTCGACATTGATAATTAAAATATTTCAAGGAAAGATTTCAAGGAACTCCTGCTGACGGGTCTGCTACAAAGAACGTATAAATTAAGTAAAATATAATTAAACCGTTTTGCTTGTAGACAATTTGAATCTAGGAACCGTTGAAGCTTCTCTTCGCTACTCAGTTTTTGGGACGTTCTTAAGATACTTGTAACTCAGCTCTATTTCACGATCCCTTTGATTACACAGAAGACTTAATTAGCAAATTATAGAGCTTTGAAGCAGAATTCGTGTACAGGTCGCTGGGCATACACTCAATAGGTAACTACTGATCTAGATATTCCGATGATATTGATTAAATTCTAGAAACCCTGACTACAGGAGATAATTAAATTTGTGAGCAGGATTGTTAATTCCGACTTAGGAGGATCCACCAGTACAATTTTCGTAATCAAAGAGACACCGCAAAAGAGGAAAGACGTTTTGATTTAAAACCGAATCATTTACATTGAACGGTTGTTTCAAGGTCGTCCATTCGAGTTTGTTTGAATTTTGATGTCCAGAATTTTGTATATCTCCGGCTTATTATACTGACCCATCGATCATCGATTGCAATGTCCCAATGCAATCAATTTCATAATTTTGTTTCATTTGGCGGTTTAATTGAGATTTTTTGGTTCAACGTACAATTTGGAAGCTTTCAAAGACAAAATCGATCTTAACGATCACGTCTTCGGAACCACTGTGATTTTCCTTGAATCCAAATAGATGAGATAGAATTTAACATCTTTCAGTCTCTTAAGTACTAATTTTTCGAATCGTTTAACGTAAAGTAGTTTTTTTGACGACTTGTACAGGCCATTGTTGGCCGGTACCATGTCAACAATCTGACTTCAACTTCTGGCAGAAGGTGCCCAATCGCTCTCTACGCCGTGGAGCCAACTTCGCTGTATCATTCGGTTTGGACCACCACTCAGAACAGGACCGAGCCAGCGTACTCGCTGTCCTTTTATTTCATGCACGATATCAGGAATTTGCATTAAATTCTTGATCTCGTGGTTGAAACGAACTCGGTATGTGCCATCCACGTCGCGTTTTGGGCCATATATCACAAGCATGATTCTTCTCTCGAATGTTAGAAGCCATGTCTCGTACTCATCTGTCAAGGTTCAGTGACGGACCCATTTGGACGGAATGCTTCATTCTTCAAGCATAACTTCATTTCGCCATATTAGCTGAACAAGGTCGGAGAGACAGTTCCATAAAGTTAGCCCTCCGAATACCAAGAGCTCGGAATTAATGCAATCAATTATTGGTGTACGATTTTTCTTTAATCTCTGCATGGTCATGGTTAATTCCTCATAGAGATCTATATTTGAGGGTATTCAGATACAGCTTGTGATACATGTGGAACATTAAGTAGATTAGAAAAATGTGTACTTCATGTATCGAGTACCGCATCGACGTTAACACAGAGTTTTTTAAGACCTTAGCCTTCCTCCATTCGCGCTTCTTCTGACTACAAATGCGATTAGCTGTCCTCCTAGCACGAACCTACCTGTTTTTTCTTGCAATTGTAAACCGAGTCTGCGCTTTATTGCAAGACAACACTCTTCATCAAACCAATCATCTTTGGCCTTAGTTTTTAGTATACCGAGAATGTGCTGGGCAGCATAGACAACCGAAGTTTTCAATACTTCCTAGACACTGTTCACTTTATCAGATTGGTAATTGGATCGCAAAATGCTATTTTTGACATGATCTTGAGATTTTCGTTTATCAGACCTTCACAAGATAATTGCGTTGTATATTCTCCTGTCCTCCCTAACATGTACGAAAATTACGATCGTAACTTTGCAGTGACCAGATAATGGTCACTGCCTACGAATTTTGTTGACAACCGATAAGATCTCACGTCTTGGACAACCCAAACCACGCCATTTAGAAATCAACACGTGGTTAATTTGGCTTCGGAATGTTTTACGTGGATGTGTCCATGTTTCCAAATGAAAGTTTTTATGAGGAAAGAATGTACTTGCCACTTTGAGATAATGAGCAATCGCAAAGTACATCATTTTTTCCCGATTATCGGTCACTGTTTCGTGTCGGGAGTACGGAGTCATTTTATTACATATAAGTTCATTTCTTGCTTGAAAGTCACCAATTACCGATCTGACATCGTACTACGGTATAGAATCCATCAGATTATTCAAATTATTTTGGAATGAGTCTTTATTTTAGGGTTGGCTTACATCAGTGGGCGCATGTACACAGACAATTGACAGGTTGGCTAATCTCATGTGCAAGCGAAACTAACACATCCCATTATCGACTGCTTGGAAGTCCAACACAGCCTGTTTTACCTGTGGCCTAATGAGGAATGGTCTCCACTTTTAGGCCATCGAGTTTCTTGGAGCGCTACGAGTTCCAGCCGATACTCTTTCATACATGTGATAAGACCGTCAAACGTGCCAGGGTTTCGAAGTACATTTTAAACATTGTTGGTTAATTGTTTTAGGAATGTGGGTCGTCAGCCCAGCGATCCAACCAGATTTAGTCACCTCCTACGACATGCTCTGGATACTGTGGTGGTATTCTATGGATCTCATTTTACGTTCGTAATATTTACGAAACATTAATGCCTCCACCCACAGGACGAAAACCAAAGCAAAGTAATGGGCCTAGATTTAAGTATTGGGTTCGTCGTAAGAATCATTATTACCTCGACCAAACTATATTGAGATTAGGCGTGCTTTAGTCTTAGTGGAGCATAAATAATATCAAGGAGCTTTTGCAAACCCAATAGGCAGTTCCTTACCAGACTTCCCTGTGATTAGATCAGAACTGAATATACTTTAAATGATTTTATGTCACCATATCAATGTAGGTTATGATATAAAATTAGAAATAAACGAATTGTTATACCCAAGTTATTATCTAGATCCATTTTTTAGTTTTGACTGACGCAATAGAAAGTGAATCATCAGTAATCCACTGTTTAATTAAAAGTTGGGCTGATTAAATGTGAATAAACAATAATATTTCTGTTGTATCTGTCAAATTTATTTTTAAACATATCATAATGCTTTATATATTGACTGAAAGAGCACACGTGGCATGCATCATCATTACATCAGTTTGTGTCACACAAATATGTGCTATATTATCAATCGCAGATACACCATCACCTATCTAATGAGTTTGGGGATTTGCTACAAACTGATTAATTAAAAATGTTTTTTTTAAATAAGCTGGTGGTATAAAATCTCTATTGGTCTCGTAACGATGCTGTAAAGATGTGTATATGAAAGATAAAAAATGCAGGTGTCGATATTATTTGCGAACTCGTTAAGCTCACCGACCAAATGGTGCAGTGGTTAAAGCTGTGACAGTTGGAGCGGCAGGTTTCGTGTTCGAATCCTGATAGGGGCAGGATGCAAATGGGATTTTGAATCATCGATTATGATCGGTGGTGTTAATGAACAAATCTATGACCCCCTGTTGGAGTGCAGAACTCATGGGCCAATCTATCTTTCAAGTCAGTATACTGTAGGCTGGCATGGAGCTATGCAATGTTCAGATGGTTCTACGTAAATCGAACCTACAGCCGTACGTCTTCGATTTGGCTGTAATGGCGTAAGGTAGGACGTAAATAAGCGAACCACGAAAAAGTTGGGAGTGCCTTGAGCCCGAAAACAGACAGGAAAGATAAAAAACAAACACAGTATAAATTAATTAACAATCAAAATTAATCATCAAATAATGTGACGGCTAAACAACTATTTTGAGTAGAATACTATGTGTTATCAAAACCTTATCATTTTGGTGAATCATATTTCGGCTACAACTTTGAAAAATTTCTGTTTTTTAAAAGAAGAGTTGCATTGCGGCAACGATTACTGAAGAACAATAAAATAACATGATTCATAAGTGGAAGACATTAGACTTGGATACAATATATAGGCCTGGTTAATGTGTGACATACCAACAACTATAAATACCATGTAAATACCCCCAACCAAACGGATTCAGAAACCATGAATTTCTTCGAAGTTTTGTCAGACAAATGTGATGACATTCGCAATCAACATCCCTACTGCGAATTAATTATGGTTGGTGACTTTAATGCCACAATATAAGCCCACACGTAACATCTGTAAAAAAATCTGTGCGAAGGAAGCGAAAAGAGCTGACAACAAGAAAGCCGCTAAGGTTTCCGAGTTGAAAATCTCCGATCGCAACTTTTACCAGATGGTCGCATCGGTTGCCAATATTTCTAAAACATCTATTTCCGCAATGAAATGTGCAGACGGTGCTTTGGCGGTGGATCCATATTTGCAGGCCAACTTACTGGCAAACGTCTTCACTTCGAACTCGACTTTTGTCCCCGATGGAGTTACACCTTCGTCAATTCCGTATTGTGGTACCAAAATGGATCCTGTCAACATCTCGGAGGAAATTGTCTTCAGGAACCTGAAGACAATGGACATAAATAAGGCCACTGGACCTGACGGAATTCCTGTTCGAATATTGAAGGAGTTTGCCAGTGACTTGACTCCAATATTAACTAAAAATTTTCTCCTTTCTTATAAGCAAGGTAAATACCCGAACGCCTGGAAGAGTGCGATGGTGCAACCGGTCCTTAAACGTGGTTGTGATAAAACTGACCCTTCAAACTACCGGCCAATATCAATTGTGTCAGCCGTGGCTAAAGTTTTTGAGAAATGCATCAACCAACAACTGGTGCATTATCTTGAGATTAATAAAATAATTTCAGATAAACAATATGGCTTCCGTGAAAGCCGCTCCACAATCGATCTTTTGACGTATGTTACAAACAAATGGAATCTCGCCCTTGAGCACCATGGAGAAGCCTTTGCAATCGCTTTGGATATATCCAAGGCTTTTGACAAGGTTTGGCATGAGAATCTCATTTGTAAACTTGTGGCATACGGCTTAGATTCGATGACCATCAAGTGGATAAAAAGCTTTCTCAAAGACCGAAAGATCAACGTTGTGCTAAATGGGAGATCATCAACGACACATTCCCCAAATGCTGGAGTCCCCCAGGGATCAGTTTTGTCACCAACTTTGTTTTTGTTATACATTAATGACTTGTTGGATAGCACTGTGAACCCTATCTACAGTTTTGCCGATGATGCAACATTGCACTCTTCTATTTCATTCGAGGACGAGCCTACTCCTTCAGAGTTAAACGGTAAACGGCTGGAAGTTGTCACTTCGCTTAATTCCGAATTTAGTACAATATTTGAGTGGGGAGTTAAAAATCAGGTCAAATTTAACGAGAAAAAACACAAATATGCACGTTCTCACGTAAAAGAAGTCGCAACGAATACCCTTTTGTGGTAAAAGGCCACGTTCTCGTGGGTTGTGACTCAATTCGTCTGCTTGGTGTTCAAATTAGTAACAATTTAAAATGGAATGAACACATTATCGCATTGGCCAAATCAGCTTCACGTAAACTCGGGTTCCTCAATAGATGCAGACGGTTTTTTAAATCGCATCAGGTTCTCCAGATATATAAAACCTTTATTAGACCGTGTATAGAATATTGCTGTCAAGTTTGGGGTGGAGCATATGGCACTGCTCTCCAGTTGCTGGATAGAGTTCAGCGGCGTGCCATACGAATAATACGAAACTCCGGACTTACGAAAGATCTAGACAGCCTACAGCACCGCAGAGATGTGGCAGAACTATGCGTGTTCTATAGATTAATAAATGGTAAATGTTCTGCAGATTTAAAGGAGAAAATACCACGATTTGTAACGCCAGGACGGGTAACACGAGGAACGGTCAATGCGCATAGGTTTACGGTGAAGCTGCCGAAACCTCGAACTGAAGGTACAAAGCGCGAATTCATTCAGTTTCCGTTGGATTATAGAATGCACAAGTTTAAGGCAGCTATCAACCTTTACTTGAAGGACCGCGCGTTGGGTGCAGGAGCTCTGACAGTTACAAGGAGCTGAGACTGTCAAAAAGTCCGCCCTGCACCCAATTAAAGCTTTATAAAAAAAAAAAAAAAAAAACATATAGTTAATCATAAGCGATATAGTTCATACCGGGTGTTTCTTTTAAACTGAGACGATCAAATATCTCGAATAATAGCCACTCTACGGAAAAAATGTCCATAATCAAAATTTTATCATACCGCAGGGGAAATACATAAGTGCAAAAAAAAATAGTCCCCCACCCCCCGCTGTGTTGATGGAGGCGGGGGTAACTTTTAAACTAAGATAGAATGCCATATTTTATATTGCAGATACGGATTCTACGACTAAAAGGACGTATGATTTGAATGAAATAGTTTGTTCGGTTCAAGATAGATGGCGTTGTAATCGACGAAATTCAATTATGTCAATTTCTTCTTCTTAGAACATCACGCATTCGATTCTGCAATACGTTTGAAATAAAATTCGTCATCAAAACAATTTGTTCAGTTTTGTAAATCACATGGAGAATGGAGCGTTTAACTGTGGCAGAGAAAATTGAAATGGTTCTGGTTTATGGAGAAGCTGACAGAAATCTTGAAAATACTGTTACTATTCACACTGAAAGTTTTCCAGATAGGATTCGTTCATGTGCTTCATTTGGCCGTACCATCAACCAATTTATTACTGATGGAAATGTTCAACCGAGGACCCGTAGAGCAACAGACACTGGAGAAAATAATGAATTTGCTGTATTGGCAGCAATGGCTCATAATCCTCATGTTAGTACACGAGAAATAGTTCACGATTCCGGATTGTCCCTCACCAGTGTTTGGAGAATTTTAAAATGGCACAAGTATTATCCATATCATGTGTCTTTACACCAAGATCTTCATGAAGCTGATTTCCAAAATCGGGTAACTTTTTGTCAATAGGCACGTGAATAAATACAACAAACCCCCAATTGTTTTCGTTGCGTAATGTTCTCTGACAAACCGGGTGGTGTGGAATAATTAGCACCAAACTCATAGGCCCCCACATTATTGAAGGCAACTTGAATGGTCAAATGTACCGAAACTTTTTGGCAAATAAACTGCCAATATTACTTGAAAATTTGAGCTTAGAAGTGAGATAGAACATGTGGTTTCAACATGATGGTTGTCCTGCACACTATTCGGTGGTGGCACGTGAAATACTTGATCGTGATTTCAATGGTCCCTGGATCGGTAGAGCTGGTTCGATAAATTGGCCCGCCAGATCATCAGATCTTACTGCGCCTGTTTGTAGGGCTATCTCAAAGACAAAGTTTACAAACAAGAACCGACAACACGTGAGAATATGATTGAGCGAATCAGAAATGCGTGTGCTGAAATTCAACCAAACATTGAAGTCGCAGGCCATCATTTTGAATACTTATTTTAAGCTAAAATTATTTTTTCACCTGCCATTTACATTAATAAGTTGGTTTCGAGTATTTCCAATGAAAACGTGGTGTTTTTTTTATTTCAAACGTATTGCAGAATCGAATGCGTGTGTTCTAAGAAGAAGAAATTGAAAAAAATGAATTTTGTCGATTACAACGCCATCTATCATGAACCGAACAAAATATTTCATTCAAATCATACGTACTTTTAGTCGTAGAATCCGTATCTGCAATAAAAAATATGGCTTAGTTTATAAGTTACCCCCGCCCCACCTACAAAGCGGGGTGTTGGGGGACTATTTTTTTGCACTAATGTATTTCCCCCACGGTATGATTAAATTTTGATTATGGACATTTTTTCCGTAGAGTGGCTATTTTCGAGATATTTGATCGTCTCAGTTTAAAAGGAACACCCGGTATATACGACGACCACATCGCCTAGCCATACCATTTCATCATTCACTGAAATCGAAACATTAAGATCTTAACTGTATGTTCTAGTGATCTGATGTTACACCAGATACACAAATATAAACGGTGCCTTAAGCGGTGTATCAGGATACCATGTGCCCTCCGTATCACGTATAGTATTATCTGTGCATACTGTGAATCTGTGCACCGACGGACAAAATTGTTCTCCCACACTCGAGGGATGAAATTATGGACTACGCTTCCGGTTTCTCTAGAAAATATATCAATGGAACCTTCAGTTATTAACTTAGACACTAATGCTCAACCGTCGGGGGTGCAAGTAGTTAAAAGCTCTTTAATTAAGACCAGGAACTTGGGATATCAGCGATGGAAAAGAAAAGCACAGAAAAGATCACTTGTTGATTGTGACGTCAAAACGCCTTCTTCCTTTGGAAGAAGAAAAAGGTCGAACCAGACCCTCATTGAACCAGACTAAAAAATAATCGGTATATTCTAGTTTGAAGTCACAGGTGAACCGGGATGTGGGCCCAGGATTGGAAGAAATTTCGAAACTGAGTTTCAAAGAAGTTGTCCAAAACAAACTCATGGATCTCGATGAAGGACGTTCATCACTTTTCGAACAAATTGGTCGAAAAGTGATAAACACACCTTGTGATTCTGGAGATCGTTTGGCTTTTGAGGACTGAGGTTTGTACAGTGGCATACTTAGTTTGCAGTGCGCAAACGATAGAACTCTTAAGTGGGTCCTCGAAGCTGTACTGATTCTACGTCGCTGGGAGGGAGCTGAGCTGTAGTTTATCCTGTTCTGCAACCAACCCAGGCCTGTAAAGGGTACAGTTTTTGTTCTGGGCCCAATCTCGAAAGGAAAATCAAAACCTGGGACTAAAGATCAACAAATGGACCATATTTGACCAAAAGGGCTCCCTCTTTACGCATACTTCGACTAGATGAGCCATTTGTTTTGGAAAGCTGAAAGCACTTTCTTTTAAACCCTTCTTTGCTCTAAGTAGGGTCACGCAAAAAGAGCTGAGGAGAGTCAAGGAAAAACTGTCCTACACCATCCCAACCTGATTGGAATGGTTGGCGTACAGTTTTTACAGATAAACTTGCTCTTCCTGGTTAGTGATACCTGTTTGATACCTTGAAGCTGTATTTTAGTTAAAAATAACATGAAAAACAGACTAATGGATGAAATTTGTTGTTATAACCTTACGGCAGTCGTCGTTGAAGTAAAGAAACAGGGTATTCGACGTGAGGTTCTAGTGATCTATGTTTATCTCCCATATGATTGGGAACTTCTTCCTCCTTCTCCAGGATTTATCAAAGTTATAGAGTACACAAACCGTAATGATGTCCCAATCAGTGCCGTGCTACCTCACATCACGTATGCTGGGGTAGCATCGATATTAATCCTAGATGGATTTCGCTCTTGGTCTAGTCATCTGGAATGTGGGCAATTGACTTTCCTGTTCACATCTTCAAGGCAAGAAGTAATTGATAGTACTCTTGCCTCACGAAGTCTTTGTGGAAAATCTCATCTTGATGATCCTAGATAACGTTACTCTCTCTTACCATCTCGTTCATCTCGTTCTCTCTAACCAGCGATAAACCTGAAATAAACCATGAAAACCGGTACAACGCAAGATTGAGACTTGTACAAATCTTCACAAAGAGTTCAAGAAATGTATCCGAAGTGACAAAACATCGAAATGGAGATATTTCTGTGAGGAAGTGGTTAGTGGATAGTATTACGATAACTGCTAAACTCGAAAGTTCTCCGTGGTAACATGAAGGTCATTATCGGAACTCACACGAGTACAAATCAGGAAGCTATAAATGTTCTAGTGATAACTCATTTTTCCGAAAGTGAGAATTCCAATGAAGTAGATGGGAAACAACATCCACACCAACTTCCAACCTTCAGAGATTGGAACTTGGTGGCGAAGGTGGTGACAAAATATAAAATCCGATGGAATATCGGCTTTTACTCAAAAGTTAAAAGACCAGTACCAAACGGGATATTCTCGGGTCTCCTACAAAAATGGAAATTATTCTAGACTATCTTGCACATAATTAAGAGCCAGTTTGACCCTGGTATACATTCCAAGATCATGGAGAAAAGTCAAGGTGACTCATCATCCTGGATTCTGTTCTACTTAAATGCTTAGATCGACTGGTTGAGGTACTTTTCGGATGCACTTCAAGCAAATACCATACACTTCAAATAACACGCATACCAGAAAGGCTGATCTGTTGAAACACCATCAAATCGGGGACAGATTGAAATGCTTCCTTCATTGAAATGATCTCTGCAGCTGAAAGACATGGCATGGAGGCCACACTTGTTACTAAGAATAATTACTGCAGACTTAGTATGCGATACGATGACTGTGACCGCCCGAAAGGAATGTTCTCAAGGTGGCATTCTGTTTCTGTCTCCACCCTAGTGGTGTCTTGTGGTCAACTTACTGCTAGTTCAATTTAACGACAACGAATTGTTCTGCCAGGGTTAGGAATCGCCATAATACTGGCAGGTACATATACGGATGTAATATGTGATCACATGCAAATTGCGATGAACATAGTTGAAGCCTCTGCCTGGTGTAGTGACCAGGATCTAACAGTCAATCCTAGGAAAACTGAGATCATTCTTTTTACTAGACGTAGGACTTTCGGAAAATTTATTCTTCCAAAAATTGGGGCTCATACGATCCCGAGCTCTTCGGAAGTCAAGTATCTATGGGGATCCAACAAAGCATGCAACATTTACTGAAACTGCCATCATTTGGTCAATCATGCGGCCTGAAACCCAGATGCGTGTACTGGCTATACGTTTCGGTGATCAAACCCGTAATCTCGTTTGCCGAACTTATTTGGTGGCCTAGAGCAATGAACGGGGTTGGAGGGAGATCTCTAAATCGCCTTCAAAGACTTGCTTGTCTGGGTATTGAAGGAGCAATGCACATCACACCTACTGCAGTGCTTGAGATGTCTTCTTGTAGGTCTGCTACCGCTTGATCTTTGGATCAGAAGGTGTGCATCGCAAACAATCACTCGCCTACTTTCAAATATGGAGGGAGGAGAGCCAGCACACAACTGCCCATATGTCCTCGGACGATATTATGACAAAGCACGCCTTCGCGAAATTATTTTTGGTACCTATTACCGAAAATTACAAATGTGACTATAATTGCCCATCCTACCCCTCTGGTGACGATATGATGATCTTTACTGACGTGTCGGGATATACATACGAAATGCTCAGGTCAAATTATTTACCCCCCTTGGTGGGTACGCTACTGTCTTTCAGGCGGAAATTGCTGCAATTTTGAAAGCAGCACTGTCCAAGCTTTTCTATAAGTGGTTGGTTCCAATACTGTTTTATCAAAACTTGTTTTGGAGACGATAATTGCTTTTAATCGGCTAGGCAGTCTGAATAAAGTTAGACTTCACTGTATGTATACCCAGTCAACTGGGTATCAAATGAAATATATTGGCCGCTAAAATAGCCCGTTTGAGTGTGGCTTCCAATTTTGTGGGACCTGAGCTCACTTTAGAAGTGACGTCATTTTCTCTTAAACGTGAAATTGACCATCGCCTTGGTGATTTACACCAAAAGAGATGGAATAACCTCATCTCTTGTCGACTATCCAAAATCTTCTTTGGATCAATAAATCAGCAAAGATCCTAGTCCTTCTTAAATTATGATAGACGCACTTTTAGGATCTTGCTGGGCATTCTTACGACACGTTGCTCAACATCACAAACTGTGAACAGTGGGGGGAGGAGGCCTATATGAGGATCAACTGACGACTTTGAGGATACTAGATATCTTGGATTTCATTAGAAGGACAAACAGATTTCGGGACTGAGAGTGTACGTCTGGGAAGGGATGTCACAACTGGCCAATCGAATCTGAGGGGCAGAGTGAAAAATATACTGTATATATGCATTCCGGCTCTCACTGGGTATGTTTGGCGTTATAGGCTGCTCATTCCTGTTAAAACTTTCTAGAATTGTGAAATATTCATCAAATTGGTGAATTTTCCAAACCTCATCCACAAATGGGTTTTGTTTCGAAGTTAAAAACGAGTATTTATGTTAAAGAATTAAAGTTGAAGCGCCAGTTGTTTCAATATTGAAAATCTTGTAAAAAGGAGCGTTCAAGTTTCTAAATGACTTACATACAAGAGGTGAAATAGTTTATAAAGTGGTTGAAATACTGGCTCGACGGAAGAATAAGAGAAGTGCAAACCACAATGACTTGAGCTGTGAAGGATAAAATATAAAAACGATTCGTATAAAGGAGACCTAGTACGCGGACCAGTAGTTGAACAGCGCTGATCTAATTACTTGTAAGAAATATATATAAACGAAGTTTTAAATCGGTCTTTATTGGTGTAACCAATGTGTGTATGTATTAAAATGATACCAACCTACCAAACAAATTCATGATAATGTCTGTATAAGTATGAGTTTAAATGAAATTTTGTGTGTGTAGGTTTAGAGATTATTTTTAGACATAAGCCACTCCCCATTGCTTTTGCTTATATTAATAATTAATGCTTATACCAATACGAGCAAATATATTATAAAAGTTGAAGTAGTGACTAAATAAGGTGATAGTCAAGAGTGACTTCATCCAATCGTCACAAAATCAATACTTGATAATGAGTATATTACAACAATCAGCAAAGTTAAAAGCAATACCACCAACCAAATGGTTCCGCTGTTCGAGACCAGAACTCATCGTGTTTGATCGAATCATCTTCCATGCAGGACTATATAGGCTGTCATGGGGTAGAGCAGTACACAGATGATCTACGCAAATTTAAGGTTCAACAAAAAAGTGAGGTATCACTAAAGCATTTGGATCCGTGATGGGCAGTTGAATATGAAGCTGGAGTTTTTTGTAGTTCATATAGAAAAACGCGTGCAGTGCTTAATGAATCGAACTGATCTGCCAGAAAACGTGTACAAAATTCGCTATCTTACAGAATCTCTTCTAATTGCGCATACTCATACTAACGGCTTTATATATAGGACAACACTATTGGCCCACGTTTGCTTAAAATATAAAAGCATATCTACGTCAGTGTCATGTATATGTAAGCACACTTAATCGCTTTTCATACACCTATACGTACGAATAGAAGTGATGAAGTATGCGAACACAACTATATGATAGCGTACAGATACAGATTGATGAGCACATGGATTGGATGTGTCAATGAGCCAATTGAGTTTTAGTGATAGAGATTAGAGAAAACAACTATATTATACAGTGTCACAGTACAATGTCATGTATAATTTATTAACTACTCATTAATCCGGTAGTTGAAAACTTTGTATATATGTACTTACTATACTGGTTTGTATCGAATGTTACTTGTTTTATATACAAGTGGATCCCCATTTATCGAATCGCGAGATCTATCGATCAAATGGGCTGTATAGAAACTCTAGTATATTTGAAAGTTTTAAAACTGTTTGCGGTATACGATGATATCATGTTCTGATACATGCACATGGAATACAATCAAATATGATTTTTTAGAAAACCACAGTGCGACATTGGACAAGAACGATTCGATCGATCGATCGTTTACATAAAACAAACAAATTAATTAATAAATAATTTAATCATAGCATAAATAATATTAAATAAATAAATAAATTAACTTATTATATTAGTATCACAGTCATATGTAGAAGATGAAGTTATATACAATTTATATAATATCCTGGCTTTGAGAACTTATCCAATCCCTAAATAGTGGGATACTTGTAAACACCGACGGTGTTAACGCACAGGTTATGAATGAATACGAGACTATTCCGAAAAGTACATACTCTCCATTACTATCGCGTACAAATAATGGGCCACCCGAGTCTCCATGGCATGTACTTTGGATTTCGGTATTATCAAAGTTAGATCCAAAGTAACATATTTGATTTGATGGATTTAAATAGTCAGGACACGGCACCTTCTCCAAATCCACTTGGGCCAATATTTTGCTTGATTTTTGACCATACATTTGTGTACTTCCGTATCCAATTACAGTGGCAATGTGTGGTAGTATAGTCTCATCGTCACTCTTCGGTGCCAGTGCCATTGAGCTAACAGCTTCGTTAAATGTTAGCTCGGTTTTCAATTTTATCATCGCTATATCGTTTGGCCTCCCTTTTTGATCTTGATGATATTGTTCATGTTGAATAAATTCGAATTCGGTTATGGCCTCGTTGGGTTTGACATCTACCAAACTATTCGTGCCAACCGCTATGTGTGTTATATCGCGACAATGGGCGGCTGTTAAAATTAGTTTTCTGCTTATGATTGTGCCGCCACAACTCCATTCGATAGTGTCGTGTAATTTCTTGCCAAGTGCAACCATAAACGGATATTGATTTTTTTCAACTGGTCGACCATTGATAATTGCCGGTACTATTTGATTGGATTCTGTAAGGAAGCAAATAAATAAATTTAAGATAAATTTTAGATAAATTTTTTCGTTAGTTAAGACACTTACCTATACTATGCGTTCGGGATTTGTTTAGGCTTGGACAGCATATTAATCCAGGTGTTTTACACTTATTACACATGGTCAGTTTTATTTTGTTCGCTACTAGAGCTTCACAATCGCGAGGTGCAACACAGCTACCTCGACCACCAGATTGAGTTACGCATTGATTGTCATCAGTGATTGGCAATGAACCAACACTACTGATCAATGTTATACAGGTGATTATTAATAAATAAATAAAAACGTATTTAATAGACATTTTGATTGAGTTTGAAAATTAAATTAAATTGTAATAAAACGATGTTTATTGTTTATGATATAAAACCAAATTGAATTGGATATACCATCCAGCAACAGATTATAAACTATTGTACGAAAGAGCCAGAGCACATGTGAATGAGTTTTTGTTTCATAATTGTTATCTGAAAACGACCAACATACATCGTTTTTGACCATGTATATGTGTGACGAGTAAGCTTTTTATATAGGCATAGAGTTCTGCTTAAATTGTTGTGCGTATCGCTTATCGCTGAATTTATCACTTGAATATTCGTAGCTACGTTATTTGTTTCGAAGCTGACAACTTTCAGAAAGGATTCTTAAAAGATGATAGCAGTTTGAGAGGGGGTACCGGTTTGATTTCCACCAGTGGCTAGCTGTCAATATAGGTTTTTCCTTCAACTGATTACGATCGCTGGCTGGGAATAAACACATATATGATCCCTGTTCGAGTGCAGAACTTATCATCTCAATACTATAGGCCTTAGCACTACATCCTCGATTGGCCTATAATGGCGTCAAAAATGCAAAGATTGGAAACGGACCTTCAATAATATGAGATGGATCTTTTTATTTAAATTATTCCCAAAGCTCGGTGATGTGAATGGTAACGTGTTTTATCTACTAGAGAGTATATAGATAAAATAAAGAATAACGTATAGTTTTTGTAAAGTTGATCGAAGCTTAATCCAACTAAATCAATATAAATAGTTATACATCGTTTTACATAAAACGACTAACATATCCGATTATACGCGTAATCGAACTGAATTCGTATTAATACAAAAATAATTATTACGACAAAATTTATAGCACATAATCTCGTTATTAACGTCACTATAGTCAATAAAACCTGTCGAAATTATTTCGAAAGTTTATTTGTTGTTTCCGCGAAAATAGAACGCGTTCATACTGATAGAAACAACCAATAGATGTTAGAATATTATCTATGTGTTGGGAAGTAAATTTAATTAAACTCGATAGCCTTATACTCATCCACTCCCATCCAGTTCTCACATAAATAGGTAACAATTTGTACAATATCAACTCGAAGTAAAGTAACGAACCTTTGGCACTCATATCCATTGGTCGTCTTAATCATGTTCTCTGCATCTTCCTAATAATACAGGTTCCTAAATTCTGCCATATAGTAGAGGTTTAAATAGAACCCTCAGTTATTTTTGAGCCCATCAATCGTTAAGTCACAACTTTTCACCCCGAATAGATTCGGTTCAAGCTAACTAAGCCCACATCTTATACCGACAGTATCTTGAACATTTTCTTTAAAAACTTTCTCCGTCTTGTAATATGGTTACTAGGAGTACACCTTGAATGACCATCATAACAGCACTTTGACTCATTAAACATATATACCCACTTATAAGTTCCAGCACAATGTTCTAATTTACGAATAAATCCTTGTAGATGAAAATTCCCCTCGCGTTCTTCAAAATAGCCTGTACAGTCGTTTAAAGCTAACCCATTTTCCGATTGAGACTCTAGTACGTTCGTGTCACATTCCGAAAGCAATTAATATTAGTCAGCCCTTCTGGCATTAAGAGTGGAATATTCTTCAGTTCAATAGTTTAAACTTTAAAAAATTAACTGAGCTTTTGACAACGAATTCTGTCCAGAGCTTATGGTAATTATGTTTGTCTGAGTGGGGTGATCTATGTGTAGAAAAAGTACCAAAGGCACACTTTTCTAGTTTATGTACATAAGTGATAACAGTTAGATCAAGACAAAAACAAAGAAAGTCCTTATGCAATCTATATTAGCAGAGCCATCTTTATTGGAGCCGTAATAATATGACGTATTTTTTGTTGAGCTTTTTTTAGAGGAGGTACATTTTTCATTTTCCCATAAGAATCAATGTAAAAATCACATTTTTCGAAATAATTTTTATCAATAAAAAATTATATATTTGATTTCTGTTTTTACAGTGTTAAGTACATAAAATGTTGAAGTTAATCATATCTGAAAATCAGTTACCTAAATATCTTAATAATTTAATAAAACATAAATTAAAATTCAATATGAATTTACAATATTGAATGCACAGTAAAATATGTATATGTGTATGTGATGTTGATTTTAAAGTTAAAGAAGATTTCAATAAGAGCAGTTCATTTTTTTAATCTAACCGCACACATTTACTTTTATTTTGCAGCAAAATGTCCGTAGCTGTATTGAAATATATTTAGACATAAGAAATTCTGTTTTTGCACATAAATAAAATTTAATAACTAAAATAAACAATAATTTTAATTATATAATAAAAAAATGATTTTGCACCTTTAGTGTTACCTACTAAAAACGAAACTAAAAAATAAAAAAAAAATTTTTATGTCGATCTAAAAGAAAAAAAAGGGTGTTCCATACGAACAGCACATTTTATTTTTTTCTGACTGCATAATTTTCTTTTAATTTCGAATCAAAATAACCGTATTTTCTTTGAAATACATTTATATTCTAGAAATTATAAAAATAAAACATAATTATTGTTAAAAAAATAATTTTAATTATAAAATAATAAATTGATGGAATGTTTATAGGTGTACCCTATACTATAAAAAACAAACCAGAAACATGACATGGCGGAAAAGCTTTACAAGAAACATCTGACATTCATAATAAAATTAATTTATTTGTTTCACATATCATAATAATTATTAATTATAATTATTATATTCAATATAGATAAAAGTAAATCTATTTAAATTTAATTTATTCAGGATAAAATGTTAAGTTTTAGTACTTTCATTTTAGTACTTACGATCTTTCAATAGATGTCAGTAGGGCGTAATTTTTTTATCCAAAAAGTCGTTAGATTTAAAAAAATTTCTAATGGATTTGGTTTTACCAATTCAAGTTAACAAGTTAACGGTTAAATTTTATATGTCAGTATATATAAATACATATATACATACATACATACTCGTATATATCTTTATAAAATCAAATTTTCCTCCAACTCGAAAAAAATGCTAACCTTAAAATTCTTACATATATAAGTTTCTTGACAAAACACACAATTTTATCAGCAAATACTCGATTTCATACGGATTTTAGAATATGTTAAAGTATTTTATCCTGTAAAATGTAATAACATTTATGATAAAATTTGATACAATATAATTCTACTGTACGATTCTAGTTTTAATTCCTATAGAATTATAGTGGGATTCTAGTAGTTTGACCGTTTTTAGATAAACGTTTAAGTAAATGAGAATATATTTTAAATCTAAATTAAATTTATTTATTTATTTTACATTAGCTTGGATTAATTTCGAAATTTTGAATTTTGATAATCAAAAAGTTTTTTGTCAAAAACAAAGTAGCTTTTTAGTAGTAGTTTTAATTTTTCCAGAGATGACTCTGTTGTCATTGATCGTACTCGATCGATATTTCATATTGCACATGCGTATACATGAGAATAGTTTTTTTTTCATATGATACGACTGTGTATGTATTTGTGCGTATACATATTAAAAGTTCTTATGCGATATTTGAATTTAATGATTTATTTATTTAATTATTTATATTATATTCAATTGATTTTATTCAAAAATATTTAAATGATATATTATATAAATAGTTTTTATATGATTTCAACATTAAAATGTTTATTTTGTCATACTTTTCATTGAAATATTTCATTTTAAAAAAATGTTATCTTTCCATATATTTTGTATGGAAATTTACGTTTTTTCCTCTATTTTACTTCCTCTAATTTAAGCTCAATTTTTAATATTTCGGCTCTGTAAAATTTAGATGGCTCTGATATTAGTTCCGAAGGACTATCGTAAATGTCTACTTAATTCAACTATAATTAAACACACAAAAAGCCGACCGATACAAAACTCGGATTGACAAAATTCTGGCATTGAAAAAACACTATGAATGAACCAATATGGCTTAAATAAAGCCCATCAGCTTATCAGTTATGTCCGACCTTTTGTCCATGTCGACCATTTGTCCATATCAACGTTTTGCCACGTCAGATTTTTATCCATATCAGCTTTTTTGTCTCTGTCAGCGTTTTGTTGTATAGTTTCACTTCCGTGACGTGCAGATTAAAACTACTTATTTAATAGTAGTTCGAGAGAACACGATAAATTGAATGTTTACACGTATACAGCGTTAAACGGAAATTCAGCAAATACTATCCTCGATTAGAAACATTACCCTGTAAATGTGATAACTCGTCATAGTTAGACTATTTTGTTATCTAAAATTAATACGTCCTACTTTACGCCTTAACGGCCAAATCGAGGACGTACGGCTATAGGTCCGATTTTCGTAGAACCATCTGCGCATTGCATAGCTCCATGCCAGCCTATAGTACTGACATGGAAGATGCACTCCAACAGGGGGTCATATCCTGCACTCCAACAGGGGGTCATAGATGTGTTCATTAACACCACCGATTGTAATCAGAAAAATCCCTTTTGCATCCTGCCCCTATCGGGATTCGAACCCGGTACCTCCCGCTCCAACTGCCACAGATTTAACCACTGAGCCACCTGGGCGGTTGAAATTAATTAGTATAACAATTGTTAACCAATAACGACATAATGGTTTTCATTTTTATCCGTTGTGTCAGTTTGACAGATGTAATATTATATTTATTATTTAAAAATAAATTATTGGTTAAACCACAGATAGCTACTGTGATACTCTCGAAATATCGATACTATGTACTAGTCTGCACCACCCAAAGTCACCTTGGCCAACACTCTGTCTATAAGAATTTATAAGTATTTATAAATTCTTAAAGGCAGAGTATAAGGCCGATAACCTAGCAAATCCTGTTCAGTTTCCAATTAACGTTCTACCTTACATCGAAGGATGTAAGGTAGAACGTTAAATGGAATCACCATAGGGCGTTTAGGTAATAAATTGATCTAATAATATGCAGTCTTTCTCCCTCAGATGTATATGGTTCTTTAGTAGACATACTTGTTAATGATCAAATCTATATAATACCTTCACTAAAACGATAAGGCTGCGAATTTCTTCAAAGGTTTCTGCAATATAAGTAAATTTCATAGATATGCATGTTGCATGTTACTGAGCTTTTCCAAATATTTTAGAAAGTTTTATGACAGACATGGGATCGGTATAGTCCGATCTACCAACATTTGGAATAAAACTTACTCGTTAACTCTTGATAAAAGAAAATCCATGGTGTAATTCAACAGGAAATATACCATCAACACCGGCAGATTTGAAACGTGGTTATGTCTGTGTTGTCGGTTATGTTGAGACTATAACCTGAAAATGGGCTAGAAATGAGTAGGTCACTTTTTAAGAGGAAGTAAACTTGTATTGCAGGTAGACGAAGTGCATCAAATCTACGAGTATTATTAATACAATCAACGTCTTGTTAAATCCATTAAATCTATTATTTTTTTCATAAAAGCTCATCTAAGAACATCTTTGTGACTCTCTTAACCCTTGTGGCGTTCCAGAGCAACTCAAATAAATCGCAAATTAGCTCACGCCACACGGTATGAATAAAATCGATATTTCGAGTTATAGTTCTTGTAATTCACAAGTTCTGTCGCGTCCTGACTATTCGTATATATATACGAATCGCACAGTAAGAGCATTTAGTACGGTAGCATATGCCTGCTGAGATGGATTTGATCTTTTCGATCACCTAGTCATTCAATGACGTCATCATCAGATCGAAACCGGCCTAGTGGATTACAAGATACAAGCAACAACTACCCGCACACTTCATTGGTGACCCAACAGCCCAACAAATCAATACCTACTGACACAACCTCCCGATATCATCCTGCCTAACCTCCTAACACGGCAAAATTAACTTCTCATAATGGAATTTCTACCTTCTCTCTCTCAATACGTGGTAGTTCGTTTCACGCTCTCAAGGCACAGATAAATCCAGGAAATTCGTTTCAAGTCGCAACAAGCCTAATCACTAGGCGTTCGGCCTAGTGGATTACAAGATACAAGCAATAACTCCTAAGTAAAACTCACACTCAATTTACAGCAAGCCATACGCTTCACCCTTTTATACAATTTTTGTTCAACCTATACCTCGCTTTATTCTTCAGCTTTCTAGCGTCTGTCCATAATAATTTTAGAACACGACAGCAAATTACAATTGTACAAGAAGCTTTGTACCCTGAGGAAGGGAGTATTCATGTTTCGTAAATATTACGAACGAAACATGAGATAGAATACCACCACAGTATCCAGAGCTTGACGTAGGAGGCGACTAAATCTGGTTGGACCGCTGGACTGACGACCCGCATCCATAAAAACCAACCTGTTAAAAATGTCAACAAACGAAAAAAAAACGGATACCGCCAAAAAACTAATGACCTCCCGCTTAAGTATCCGGAAACGAGATTGAAGTTCGGCACGTGGAACGAGCAGTCACTTCGAAAACCTGGCGCGTTTGACGGCCTTATCACATGTATGAAGGAGTATCGGCTGGAACTCGTAGCGCTCCAAAAAACTCGATGGCCTAAAAGTGGAGACCATGCGTCCCAGGGTTCAGGTTGCTACACATTGGAGATGACTTCGGAAATCTTGGAGTTGGATTTCTAATGGGGCCACAGGTAAAAAAGGCTGTACTGAACTTTCAGGCAGTCGATAATCGAATGTGTAAGCTTCGCTTGCACATGAGATTAGCCAACCTGTCAATTGTCTGTGTGCATGCGCCAACTGATGTAAGCCAACCTCATTTTACAATAATTTGGATAATCTGATGGGCTCTATACCGGAGCACTATGTCAGATTGGTGAGTGATTGTTGGCTTTAATGCTAGAGCTGGCAGAAATCAGACCAACTTATGCAATAATATAGGTCCGTATTCCTCTCGCGAAACTGCGATGGATAATGGGAAAAGAATGATGTTCTTTGCGATCGCTCATGATCTCAAAGTGGCAAGTACATTCTTTCCTCATAAAAACATCCATTTAAAAACATGGACACATCCACGAAAAACATCCCGAAGCCAAATTGGCCATGTGTTGATTTCTAAACGGCGGGCTCGGGCTGTCCAAGACGTGAGATCGTATCGGTCGTCAACAAAATTCGTAGGCAGTGACCATTTTATGGTCGCTGCAAAGTTACGATGGAAATTTTCGTACAAGTCAGGGAGGAGAATATACAACGCGATTCTCCTGTGAAGGTCTGATAAATGAAGAAACGTAACGAAAATGTCAAGATCTTGTCAGCAATAGCATTTTACGATCCAATTACCAATCTGATGATGTGAACAGTGTCTGGGAAGTATTGAAAACCTCGGTTGTCGATACTGCCCAGCACACTCTCGGTATAGTGAAAACTAAGCCCAAAAATGATTGGTTTGATGAGGAGTGTCGTCTTGCTGTTGAGCAACGCAATATAGCCCACAATGAAGCGCAGACTCGGTATACAATTGCAAGGAAAAACAAGGCAGGTCTTGTTAGGAGAACAGCTAAACGCATTTGTAGACAGAAGAAGCGCGAATGGTGGAAGGCCAAGGTCTTAAGAGTACAACAACTCAGCAATGAGCACAATTCGCGTGGTTTCTTTAGTTTAAAGAAATCACCGAATTGCACAATACCTTAAGATATCGGCCAACTGCCATTCGAGACCAGGATGGAAACCTCTATGTTAACGTCGATGCGGTAATCGATACATGGCGTGAACATTTTTCTGACTTACTTAATGTTCCACATGTATTACAAGCTGTATTTGAATACCCTCAAATACAGACCGCGAAGATGTTCATTGAGGATCCATCCTATGAGGAATTCACCATGGCCATGCAGAGACTAAAGCAAAATCGTTCATCAGGAATTCAGAGCTCTCGATATTCGGAGGGCTTACTTTGTGGAACTGTCCTTCGACCTTGTTCGATTGGTATGGCAATTGAAGTTATGCCTGAAGGATGGAAAGTGGCCTCTTTATGCCCAATACTCAAAACAAAGGGTGATCGCTTGAAATGCGAGAACTATCGCGGTATAGCTCTCTTTTGCACAGCATACAAGTTACTGTCGTACATATTGGGAAGAATTACTCCTTTAGCGGAGGAAATTGTCGGTGACTACCAAGGAGGATTCCACCCAAATCGGTCAGTCACTGATCAAGTTTTTTCGCTGCGAATGATTCTTTCCAAGTATTACGAAACATCTCGCGATGTACACCAGGTATTCCTAGATTTCAAGCAGGCCTATATACAACTCGATCAATTGAGAGAAATTATGGTATGCGCTTGAATATTTAGGAATACCGAAAAAATATGTACATCTCTGTAAAATGACAGTAACGCAGTCACAATGCTGTGTTAAAGTTGAGAACAGGTTATCGAAAACTTATGCAATCACTACTGGTGTTCGACAAGGAGATGCGCTGTCCCCGATACTTTTTAATCCCATGTTAAAATACATTCTTCGTAAAAGTGAAACACCTCAGGACAATATCTTATTCCGACAATCCAATCAACTTCTTGCATACGCAGATGATATCTGTGTGATTAGATTAAATGGCAACGGAGTGAAAGAGATACTTGATCCACTGAAACAGTTTTCAGCGAGGATATCAAGGTCCGCCTTGCCGCTGGCAATCGGGCTTTGTATCCTCTACGGCCACTGCTGAAATCAAAATATCTTGCAAATACGGATAAGCTGAAACTGTACAGAGTGTTGATCAGACCCGTTGTTTTGTATGGATGTGAGAGTTGGACCTTGACGGATGAGTACGAAAGATGGCTTCTAACATTCGAGAGAAGAATCATGCGTGTGACATATGTCCCCAAAACGCGACGTCGATGGCGCTTACCGAGTTCTTTTCAATCACGAGATCAGGAATTTAATGCAAATTCCTGATATCGTGCATGAAATCAAAGGACAGCGAGTACGCTGGTTCGGACACGTTCGGCGTGCTGATCCGAACCGAATGATACAGCGAACTTTTAAGGTAGAACCACCTTTCGGTAGGCGACGTTGGCTCCACGGCGTAGAGAGCGATCTGGCATCTTCAAACTGTCTACACCGGTTTGAAGAGCTGGCTCGTGATCGAAACCGTTAGATGGTCTGTAAAAACCGTAAAAAAACACCGTTACTGTCAATGGAGATCGGTATAGATCGACGATAACCAACTTTTTATGGTCGAAATTGGAAAAATTTGATCTTGACATTATTTGGTTCCAACAAGACGAGGCTACGTGCTACACAGCAAGTGCAACAATTGAATTATTGCGAGAAAAGTTTGGAGATTCGATTATTTCAAGAAATTGTGATATTGAATTGCCTCCAAGAAGTTGTGATTTAACATCATTTGACCATTTCTTGTGGAGTTATTTGAAGTGATTGGTCTTTAGCAATAAACCAAAATTATGACATACGACTTGATTTAGTGGAAAAAGTGCCCGAAAAGTTTTCTTCATTCAAATTTCACTTTAAACGTATTGCGCGCTATCTATGAATTGTTAACGTTACTATCACTTAACGTAATTTTGATTAGAGGCAACTGGACTATTAAAAAGTATACTTATCTCCCTTAATGTATTGGCTAAAACATATTTAAAAGAATTCTTTATGTACTAAGATCAATGGTTCGGGTCGGCCATAAAGTTCTGCACTCCATTATTGTGTTACAGAGGTATAACTACACCAGTTCAAGCTTTAAAAGAAAATTTATTTGCATGTGGTTATGGTTGATGGAGTCAAAAAACACACTAACGGCCTAGCGAGATGGGGTGATTCGGCTCCAAAACAAATAGCAGATATCCAAACCGGAAATATTATGTCAAAATATATCATTCGTTTTGTATTTGGACAAAAATAATACAATAACATATATATACGCTAATCTCTTGCGTCATTAATTTGATAACAACCAATTATATTTATCATTTGTTTACTACTATCGGTAATTGAAAAATTACTTGAACTGATAATTATATTTTTATTCCTCTCGTTTATAAAACGAACTATTTTATACGAACCAGTGATAAATATATTTGTGTATTTTTGGGTTTAAATAATTATTCAAATAATTTTGGCTTGTTCGATTAATCCTCTTTCATGCAATTATACGGAATCAAGTGTCAAATAAGCAAATAAATTGAACGTCTTATCAGTGGTTGCCGCTTTGTTTTACAACCAACGATTTTACCTCAAGAATATGTTCATTGTAGAACAAGGCCATAATTATAGGTACGCTAACCAGCCTATGCTTCCTTGTGGTGATTAGAAAAGTTAGTCTCAATATTAGGTCTAAACGATTCCAACAGCGCTATTTCAAAATAAATTTCTTATCACAAGTCGCGTGTCAGCTAAATATTATTAATTATCAATTGTTGGAACAATTAAGCTGAATATCTGTCTAATGATTATGCTCCAAATAGTCGAGAGCAACGATAAACTAATCAACCAAATTAATTCATCGTAATATAATATTTATGAATACGAGTTTATTATCAAAGCTGTGAAATGCCCAATTTATGACGTATTATATTTTTTATATGCTTCCATGACGAAAAAAATTATGGGTATACCAAAAAGTATTCCGGTCAGATTTTAACCAGTTTGCACCGATGAGTTTTTCCAAGTATACTTATCTTCTCGTACTAAGCACATTAACAACAAACCATCCTATACGTCTCCAGTGACGATATGATGATCTTAACTGATCAGTATGCTGCAATCTGGCTGGGGCTGAGTTATACATATAGCTCATCGTATCTGCATTCTTTCTCACAACCAGACTGCTCTAAAGACAATGACTCCATTGACTTTTGTGGGTTCTAAGCCCGCTCTTGGTGACATTATCACTTAGATAGATGGGATTGATGGGACTGAATCACATGTTGTCGATTATCCGAAATTTTCGTTGGAACCAGTAAGGATCCAAGTCCTTCTAGGCATACTTTGATGATCTTTAAAGGTTATCCATACACATGTTCTGAATGAAAATTGAGAACAACGCAAACTGCTAACCGAGTGGGGAAGGAGAAAAACCATACCCTTGCCATAGTCTGCACTGCTTTGGATCACGATTCCTTCATGAAATCTTGGAATTCAAAATCAAATTTTTTTTTATGCAGTGGTTAAACCGCAATATTTAAAGCGGGGATTTTCGGGTTAGAATTAGGAACAGACTATAGGCGGTCATTGAGCAATGCAATGTGTAGATGGTACACGCTAATCGGAGCTTTAGTCGCATGTCTTCTATTTGGTTGGCAAATACGTACGGAACGTTGAAGTCTAAATCGGGAAAGGGATTCTACTGATATCTGTTTTTTTCATGATTCGGAGTTTCAACCTCCTCAATGCCAGATTCGATGCGAACTCACATTTTGTATGCCGTGCCACCTCGGATATTAATCAAGGGGCACCTCGCTTCTGGAATCTGGAATCTAGAACCGAACTGGTTATTCGAATTATAGTATGGGAAACAGACCAACCTTCCAATATAGTTAGGACGGCAAGAAACACGAATTGTAAGGACTCCATCTCTACAAGTCCCTTCAATATTCTCCGATTGAATTTAAAAAGTCAATAAGTATTTGAAAGGAGAGCTGACTTGCTTCACTAATAAGCTCTGGAAAAAGCAGTTTTCTTAGTAAACCTACGAGAACTTGGACTCCATGGTGAACTATGGAGATGCCATGAACAAAGTGAAACCGGAAGATTAGGACTTGTGCAGATCCTCTCAAAGGCAGTAAACAAATGTATTCGTAGTGATGTGGAAATCTTTCTGTGAGGAAGTAGATAACCTTACAGCAAGCACTAGAAACATAGCGTTCTTTATGGTAATATTAAGTGCAATATCGCAAAATAAAACTTAGATATAGATCTCACAAATCAACTGCCAGATTTCAGCAAACTTATCACCGATTGCAATTAATCTTTACAAGGTCAACTTCTCCGAGGAGTGAATATAGTCTGTTGACAAACGTTGCTTTTGGTATCGAGACGCATTCCTGGGTGTTTGTCCGTTACCTACATGGAACAGGGGTTAGGCGCCATATATCGTAGAGCTAGCATGACAGTTCTGTGTTCTTCGTAGACAGAGTGAAACCATGATAAGTTAACCAGGAGCTAGTTCTTGTCATGAGCATCTTCTATATCTCGGGTGATTATAATTTCTTCAATAGATCAAGAATAGATCATTGGGTTGCATATCCTGTGATATTTTTGTAGCATTTTCTTTTCGGCGAATATTATCATCCTATCTTGAAGATAATCTCAACCATTAGAACTTATGAACCATTTTAATGTATAGGTTTCACATTGTAGATGGAAACATAATACTTACGGCATAATCCAACGGACGTTGCATCATACCGCTGTTCTCTCGAACAAGTATTGAAAAATGGGTCCGTACCTGCGGTTCCTCTCGTACTACGCCCAACGCATGTCTTTACACACAATCGCCTTTTTATGTCATCTGGTGCAAGATAATGTTTAACTCTCTTAACCATTAACCTGAGTTAGCATATAGAATAGCCGACCGTGTCGTAGAGCTGAATGATACCTAATTCGTCAACTGCACCAGTGGAAGATTACTATTTCCTGCAACTCTGTTGCTTGGCATAGAGATCTCTTGTATTGTGAATTTGAAAAGGCGCTGCAACAAGTCATCTTCTTCAAGAAGTATTTAGCAGTATTTCAGGAGGGATCTAAATTTTATAGGAATATTGTCCGAATCAGGCGATTTCTTGTTTGAAACAGGCCTTGTTCGGTTTATTGAGGTAAAGTTGCCGTTTGTCAGTCGAGAAATTTTGGAAAGCGAGCGTCCCAATCTGTCGTGTTTTCCACTTGATGTAGTCCTTGAAATAGCTGTTTTCTTCATTTTGGATACATTTTGTACCTGTTTGATCCCTTACATGGTCGTTTGATGATATGACCAAGGCCGGCAAAGGCATTATATATTATCACTAATCTTCACGAACCGTGTAAACCGTTCTCTTTTACATTGAGTAAGGGTTTCTAAGTAATGCTTATATCACTTTACTACGCTTTTTAAACTTATATCACTACATTTTTGTTGATAACTTATATCACTACATTTCTCAGCTTGAAGCTCCCATTAATGATGTCAATTCAGAAATATTAACGTTAGCTCAAACGATTTGGTGTTGATGATATAACCGAATTGATTGAAGACAAAGCGCTTAACGAGGCAGAGCTGCTAGAAATAGCTCTTGAAGAGGCTTACTCAGAAGTTAGAAGCGCTCCACCTGAATTAACATCTATTTGAATTCTTGAATATATATATATATATATATATATATATATATATATATATATATATATATATATATATATATATATATATATATATATATATATATATATATATATATATATATATATGTATATATATATACATATTAAAATTAAATTATATTATAAATTCCGATAATTTGGCTTGTTTAAAGTTCTTAATGTATAATAAAAATTAAAAAATTACATTTATTCATTTAGAAATTAATATGATTATCATAACAGTTATCCAGGTGCGTTCCGTCTTATTTGGCAAGGTGGGCAGTGTCCAGCTTTACCATTTACTATACTTCTATCAAGATCAAACAAATGATAATTTAAGTATCGTTTATCGTAGATTCACAAGATTCGTTCTAAATTAACGCGCATATTGTGTGCAACCTGTTCAAAAAATCATATACAAGAATAGTGGGCAAATTACGAAAATCACTTGCTGGTATAGTTTTCTCTCTCTCTTTTTTAACATAGGAACTAATTTTAAGGTGAGATGTTATGATTTTAAATATGATATCGGTTAGTAGTTAAAATTTGTGGCAGTTGCGAATTGACCTTATGTGGCCATAATGAAAAAACTATTTCAGACCGACGGGAGTGTTCAGAGCCGTATTCGAATCATTTTGAAAAAATTAGGTTACTTTGAAATCATATTATGCTACTACTCCAATTTTTAACCAAAATTTCAACCACATTCAAAATGATGTTCTCAAATGTATCAATGCCGTATATAATGACTTCACAGAAATTCAAGATGTTCTTTCCATTTCCATACAAGCAGAAACTACTGATGTCTCAAACAAAAGTTAATTTGTGTTCATATTTTGATTAGTTTCTAAAGATCGTATTAAAACTGGAGAAGTCGTCGAAAGATTTATTTCTTTTGTAGAAATCCAAGATTGATCAGCTAATGGATAAGCTGTAAAAATAGAATATTACCAGTGACAAAACTACTGCTCAAACTTATGACGGTGTTACAATTATGAGTGGAAATAAAGGTGGAGTGCAACATCTCGAATCAAGCAGACCCGACATATTAGTGCTAACGGAAACAAAAATATCTCAAAACATCTACGAGAATGAATTCTACTTCAAGCGCTACCAGTTCGAACAAGCATTCGAGTTGCAACGTGGAGTGTGCATATTCATTAAAGACCACATACCGTACGCTCGACATCATAAGTACGAAATTTCTTCAAAGACCGCTCAAGACTACTCATGTTGCAGAGCTCTGCGTGCTCTATAAATTAATAAATGGTAAATGTTCTGCAGAATTAAAGGAGAAAATACCACCATTTGGTACGCCAGGACGGGTAACACGAGGAACGGTTAATGCGCATAGGTTTACGGTGAAGCTGCCGAAACCTCGAACTGAAGATGCAAAGCGCGAATTTATTTATCGAACATCTATGAAGTGGAATTCGTTGGCTGGTTTTCAATTTCCGTTGAAGTATAAAATGCACAAGTTTAAGGCAGCAATCAACCTTTACTTGACGCCAGTAAACCTTTAATTTACGCCAGTAAATATTATTCCGTACCGGAATAACTTGTACGGAAACCTATACGAGCATCACACATTGTAGAAGCTTTTTTTATGGCCCGGTATTTGAAGATTGTGCGTCTTCAAAATATAGATACGTTATCTTCATGTGGTTTTAAAACTGACAGTGCACTACGTATATAAGTTTGGTTTTATTGGCATTTTCAAGATAATCCAATCTCGTTTTCATTATTTTTACGGAATAACTTGTACGGAATAACTTATTATTATTTAGTTTTGAGCTAGTTGTAATGAAGTCATTTTCTGTGTGTCGTAAAATTTTTAAAAGAAAAAATCCACCACGCAAACCAAGTTAGGCAACCCTTTTAATAGTTATAAAACCATAATTTACATGAGGACAGAGACACATAGACAAATAAGTAATTAGATAGATTTTTTGGGGTGGGGTGGGGAATCTTTGATAGACATTATATGTGGACCATTACCAAACATGTGGTTGTCGGCTTTTAACGGTTAAATCCTCTCCTGCGGTTCCTTTGCCGTTTGGATTCATGGAGCTATCGCTAAGTATAACTTCCATTCGGCTCAAAATATGTTCTCATTGCGTTTCTGCTTCTTTTAAAATATCTCAAACTCAATCTTTTAAACCTTTATATTTGACTAAATATATATAAAAATAATTATATATATATATATATATATATATATATATATATATATATATATATATATATATATATATATATATAAATATATATATATATATATATATATATATATATATATATATATATATATATATATATATATATATATATATATATATATATATATATATATATATATATATATATATATATATATATTGCATTTAAAACTGTATATCTGGCTTTCCTGCTGCCTCTTTCTGCTTCTTCAATCTCTTAGTGGTGGTTTTGATTGGACCACCACCTTCTCCACCTACATAGTCAATCTTATATCAATTTTAAATGTCATAAATCGGGTTTTGAATCCCAATGGGAATTAATTTTCCCAAAATGGTAGTATTCAATAAAATCATGGTGTTGTGTGCTACCAAAACTATATGATAGCGTTTATATAGATTGATGAGCACATGTATTGGAAGTTTCAATGAGCCAATTGTGACTGAATGATGAAGATTAGAGAAAACAACTATATTAATTACATTAGAGCACATACACAGTGTCACAGTACAATGTCATGCATAATTTATCAACTACTCATTAATCCGGTAGTTGGAAACTTTGTATGTACTTGCATATAGTTTCAATTATACGATACTGGTTTGTATACGAATGTTCTGATACATGCACATGGAATACAATCAAGTGTGATATTTTAGAAAATCACAGTGCGACATTGGACAATAACGCTTCGATCGATCGATCGATTACACAAAAAAACAAACAAATTAATTAATAAATAATTTAATCATAGCATAAATAATATTGAATAAATAAATAAATTAACTTATTATATTAGTATCACAGTCATATGTAGAGGATGAAGTTATATATACAATTTATATAATATCCTGGCTTTGGGTACTAATCCAATCCCTAAATAGTGGGATACTTGTAAACACCGATGGTGTTAACGCACAGGTTATGAATGAATACGAGACTATTCCAAAAAGTACATACTCTCCATTACTATCGCGTACAAATAATGGGCCTCCCGAGTCTCCATGGCATGTACTTTGGATTTCGGTATTATCAAAGTTAGATCCAAAGTAACATATTTGATTTGATGGATTTAAATAGTCAGGACACGGCACCTTTTCCAAATCCACTTGGGCCAATATTTTGCTTGATTTTTGACCATACATTTGTGTGCTTCCGAATCCAATTACAGTGGCAACATGTGGCAGTGTAGTCTCATCGTCACTCTTCGGTGCCAGTGCTATTGAGTTAACAGCTGCGTTAAATGTTAGCTCGGTTTTCAATTTTATCATCGCTATATCGTTTGGCCTCCCTTTTTGATCTTGATGATATTGTTCATGTTGAATAAATTCGAATTCGGTTATGGCCTCGTTGGGTTTGACATCTACCAAACTATTCGTGCCAACCGCAATGTGCGTTACATCACGACAATGAGCGGCTGTTAAAATTAGTTTTCTGCTTATGATTGTGCCGCCACAACTCCATTCGATAGTGTCGTGTAATTTCTTGCCAAGTGCTACCATAAACGGATATTGATTTTTTTCAACTGATCGACCATTGATAATTGCCGGTACTATTTGATTGGATTCTGTAAGGAAGCAAATAAATAAATTTAAGATAAATTTTAGATACATTTTTTCGTTAGTTAAGACACTTACCTATTCTATTCGTTCTGGATTTGTTTAGGCTTGGACAGCATATTAATCCAGGTGTTTTACACTTATTACACATGGTCAGTTTTATTTTGTTCGCTACTAGAGCTTCACAATCGCGAGGTGCAACACAGCTACCTCGACCACCAGATTGAGTTACGCATTGATTGTCATCAGTGATTGGCAATGAAGCAACACTACTGATCAATGCTATACAGGTGATTATTAATAAATAAATAAAAACGTATTTAATAGACATTTTGATTTAGTTTGAAAATTATATTAAATTGTAATAAAACGATGTTTATTGTTTATGATATAAAACCAAATTGAATTGGATATACCATCCAGCAACAGATTATAAACTATTGTACGAAAGAGCCAGAGTACATGTGAATGAGTTTTTGTTTCATATTTGTTATCTAAAAACGACCAACATACATCGTTTTTAAACCATGTATATGTGTGACGAGTAAGCTTTTTATATAGGCATAGAGTTCTGCTTAAATTGTTGTGAAATAATCACTGAAATATTCGTAGCTACGTTATTTGATTATGATCGGTGGTTGTGAATGAACACATATTTGATCCCATTTCGAGTGCAGAATCTATACTCTGATCTTTCATCTTTTATCTCAATACTATATAGGCTGGTATGGCGCTATGTAAATCGAACATTTAGCACTACATCCTCGATTGGCCTATAATGGTGTTAGTATAGAACGTAAACAAGTGAACCGGAAAAGAGTAGAAGGGACTTGAGCTCAAAAATATAAATTTTGCGCAAACGAACCTTCAATAATATGAGATGACTCTTTTTATTAAAATTATTCCCAAAGCTCGGTGGTGAGAATGGAGACAAGTTTTATCTACTAGAGAGCATAGATAAAATCGAGTAAAGTAGTTTTTGTAAAGTTGGTCGAAGCCTGATCCAACTAAATCAATATAAATAGTTATACATCGTTTTACATAAAACGACTAACATATCCGATTATACGCGTAATCGAACCGAATTCATATTAATACAAAAATAATTATTACGACAAAATTGATAGCACATAATCTCGTAATTAACGTCACTAGTCAATGAAACCTGTCGAAATTATTTCGAAAGTTTATTTGTTGTTTCCGCGAAAATAGAACGCGTTCATACTGATAGAAACAACCAATGTTAGATCATTATCTAGGTGTTGGAGCTAGTATGCAACTATAACGGAAGTAAATTTATTAAAACTCGATGGCCTTATACTCATCCACTCCCATCCAGTTCTCACATAAATAGGTAACAATTTGTACAATATCAACTCGAAGTAAAGTAACGAACCTTTGGCACTCATATCCATTGGTCGTCTTAATCATGTTCTCTGCATCTTCATTGTAATGCAGGTTCCTAAATTCTGCTATATATAAAAGAGGTTTCAATTGAACCAATAGTCACAATTTTTCCCCCCGAATAGATCCAAGCGAACTAAATCAAAACATCCTAAATATAGAAGCAGCAATCATCGAAAACGAGCTTCAAAAGTTTATACCCCATATTTACATATACATTAATAAGTCATGACATCATTAGGTCTATTTTATTGGTATTAATCCCATATATTTTATTCATTCCGAAATAATTTTATTCCAACCTTTTGCTGGTTTTGGAATTATTCTATTCCACTTTTAATTTTAATGTTCAACACCAGAGTAATTTTTTTTCTATATGTTGTCGCCCTTCGATTTGAAATTTAAATTTGACAAACGCCATTTATCAAAAGAAAAAGCGCCGTTTATATTTTATTTTTGATTTTGTGTTTCATATTTGTGTTAAATTATTTTTTTTTTGCTTTATTTTTATTGCGACTGAAACTACGTTCATTCCAATGTGCTTTATTGATGGCACTCACATAAAAATAAAAGCTCCGCCAACAAATCAAAATTTTTATATTGCAATCGGAAAAAATATTACACCATATTAATGAAAGCTATAGTTTTTTCCAGGAAAAGGTTTATAGACGCGTACTGTGGTGAACCAGGCTCCTTGCACGACAGTAGAGTTTTACGACCTTCACTTCTAAATCGAAAAGCTAATAGTGAATATGAAGCATCGTTCTTAAATAATTCGTTTCTTTTGGGTGACTCAGCGTACCCTTCAAAATCGTGGTTGGATATTAAGCGTATAGGTTTAATTAGCTTCATTCATCCACCAGAATGGTTGTTGAAAATGCTTTCGAGTTACTAAAAACTCGATTTCGAAGATTACTTCATTTCACTGAACATAGCGATTTAAAAACTGTCGTTAACTTAACAATTGCAAACTGTGTGTTACATAATATATGTATTGACGAGAACGACAATTGGGATGAAGAAGATAATTCATCGAATGATGCAGAATTGCAGGATCTAGACTTGGAAATAACAATATTAAATACTTGGAAATAACAATATCAAGCAGATTTTCATAACCTCAAATAAGTATATTACTTAATTAGCAAAATCAAAAAAAAACTTTGAAAAGTAAATAAAAAAATAATTATATAAAGTATAATTTTGGTTTTATAGTAATTTATGTTTATAATTAATCTAAAAAAAATATTAACAATATTTATAAAACTCCCCTTTCTTTGTGAAGTAGGAGCATTAGCTCTCGATGCCTTCGTTCCCGAGCAGCCTCTGCCTCCTGCATTCATATAAATTTGTGTTCCTCTTGCAATTTAAGCGTTTTCTCGGCGAACTCTAATTTTCGTAACTGTAATTGGTTCTTAGGCAATATACGCTTTGCCTTTGGTTTTGAAGTCGATGGTGATGTACAGATAAAGAGTCCATTTCATTTTGGCCGGGAAGAGATATTTTTATATTTCATAGAAATTCTTCATCCGGATTTATGGCACCCCGTCTTCCTATTCCTGAACAGGTAATCGTACTGGAGTCTTAAGGAGGCAAGTTTTCGTGGCCATATATATCGTCCATCAAATTCATAAATGGAGCAACTGAAGGTACAGCTCCAGTACGATTATTATTATCAATTATTATTGGTTGGATGGATAGCGTGGGTCTATAAAATTTCCCCGTACTAACTACTAAGGTGCTGGAATGCAAAAAGCTGGTGTGGCTCATTACAGTCTCCCAATATACATTGTGTGTCCATTTTTTGCAACAATTTCCTTGATTTCGTTCGACATCATCGCGGAATACATACCTGATATGTATGTTGAGTGTACATGTAGGTGGCTTTCATTCTGTAATGTTTGTGTAGATACTCCCTTTACCATCAGCTATGTACTGATGCCTGTTTGTATAGAGGAATCCTCCGTCCGCACTACTACTGGGCTCTGAGATTTCTTTTGTTTCCTTTCACTTCCACTGATCCCACTAGTACTCATCATCATCACGCTTTTAGTTGGTTTATTTGTGAACCATACCAGCATCACTCACTTTGTTTGTTTGGTATCATTTTCTACAAACGAGAAATACGGTTGCCTATATGACAGATCTCAGCATTATCGTTGGAAGGCTATGTTGTAAAACCCGAAATACGAAAATTAGCCACGCATACATGAGCGTGTGCAGTGCTACCTTAGCTTGAGTAACTGTCGATTATAAGTTCACAATTAAAGCCGAACGCCATAGCACATTCTGTTACCCCAAGGGTAACAGGGTTGGCCATTCACCACGATAAGGCACGCTTGGGAGTAGAGAAGGGATATTTTAGCAACCTGCATTGTATGAGCGCATGTGCATATATATATATATATATATATATATATATATATATATATACATATATATATATATATATATATATATATATATATATATATATATATATATATATATACATATATATATATATATATATATATATATATATATATATATATATATATAAATATGTATATATATGTATATTTATATATATATTTATATATATATATATATATATATATATATATATATATATATATATATATATATATATATATATATATATATATATGTATATAAATATATACATATATATATATATATATATATATATATATATATATATATATATATATATATATATATATATTTATATATATATATATATATATATATATATATATATATATATATATATATATATATATATATATATATATATATATATATATACATATGTAAATATATATATATATATATATATATATATATTTATATATATATATATATATATATATATATATATATATATATATATATCTGTGGTCACAAAGCGTAACCGCTTAAGTCGACCTAAGCTAAAAACAAGCTTCTGCAACCACAAGATGCACCTCATTTTATTACGTATAGACACACAAACAAAAATGAAATCGAATGATTTTTACCGGAAATAGAGAATAAAGAACAAAAGACGTAACAGCTTAATTATATTGAAATAATTTTTATGTTTTTGCACTAACCGCCTAAGTCTTAAAAATTGACCTAAGCTCGAAAAATATTATTAGTGCAAGTTCAGATTTATTAAACTGAAAATAATTTCATAGAAAGGCGTAAAAACCTTATTTAACTTAAGCGGTTAGTGCAAATATAGGTTATTTTAAATTTGATTGATATATATACGTACTTAAGCTAAGAGTGCAAAATATAATTTTAACTATAATTATACCTAAAATAATTTAAGCCTACAATAGTAAGTTAAAGTGAAATTTTATTTAAATTTAAGTGGTTACGCCGAATGTATTTACACAAAAACCCTTTGCCTAAATACATTTAAGGTGCTTACGCAGGAAACATTTTGAAACATACTGTTATTTAAGCGATATATTTAAGCGATTACGCCATTAAAATTTGGTGTTAAAAATGAGTTCACGAGCAAAGTTGATGCTAGAAATGGCGCATAAACAAAAAAACAAAACAGCACATCAGGATCTTCTCTTAAAGCAGCGATCAAAGGAATTAAGTAAGTATCTAATGAACTGTTTTGTGTGTGTGTGTGTTCGACCGAGTCATTTAACTTTTAGTTCAATTAATATCATTTCATTTACATAATATTATTTTTTGTGAGTAGGTGTGGCCAAAATTGCAGGAGCAGCAAGCCCATCAAAAGTTAAACCGCAAAAACAAAATACCGTTGAGGGTAACGTTTTTGACCCGATCGTCTTAGATGAAACAGCTTCAAATATTTTAAATGGATTTAATTTTGGCTTAGGTGACATCATTAATACATTACAGAACGTATATGAACTTAAAATGGATACTGTACAAAATAATAATCAAGATATAGCAGATTTCGAATCTTGCGATGATTCTCTAGAGGATCCTAATTTTTCACTATCACATTCAAAAGGGTCAACGAGTGAAACTGAAACAGATGAAAATATATCCCAAATGGTCTTTGAAATAGAAAATGCTCTAGGTAATGACGATACTTCATTGGATATAAAATCGAAAAAGAATCGTAAAAAAATTAATCGCAACCTGGGAAAATCTTATTTATCTGGGAAAAATTTTACCACTGTAAAAGGAAAAATCATTTCGGAACGAAAATTTGAACGCATTGAGAATTGCCAAAAAAAGTGTAAGGAGAAAATATCCAATGTACAACAAAAGCAATTATTCGAGCATTACTGGGCTCTTGGTACTTATAATCAACGAATTTTGTATATTTCATCTTTTATTGATATAGAAGAGAAAAAACACAGAAGCTGAAAAAATCTTTAGTAGCACCACGTAATAGAGCAAACACCATGGTATATTACGTCATTTTAAATAATCAAAAACAAATCGTTTGCCAAAAATGCTTCCGCAAATGTTTTGGTGAAACTGAAAGCTTCATTAAAAGTGTTAAAAAAAACTAGCTTCACCTGAATTTCCATTTTCCGATCGCCGAGGAAAATTTAAACCTCATAATAAACTATCTGAAGAACATATACAAGCAATAAAAGATCATATTGATAGTTTTCCAGCGTATGAGAGCCACTTTTCTCGCCGGCACACAAGCATTCGTTATTTACACGCGGATTTATCAATTTCCAAAATGCATTTATTATACTGCGAACAGAGCGATAGGCCTGTAAGCCTAAGCAAATATTTAGGAGTTATAATACAAAACTTATCATTTTTATTTTTATTCTTTTTAGGGATGAACCTAAAATTCAAATCGCCAAGCATCGATACATGCAATCGATGTGACATCCTTAAATGTAAAATCGATGCTGCTGATGCTTTATCCGAAGAGAAGACCAATCTTATTGCAGGACAAAAACTTCATCACATGGAAGCTGATTTAGCTTACAAAGCAAAAGATGCTGACAAAATGAATGCAAAAACTAATGCAATCTCAAAAACCTACACGTTTGACCTACAGCAATGTCTTCCAACATCACATATCCAAACATCGGTGAGTTTTTATAAAACGCAATTATACACGTATAATTTAACAATTCATGACTGTGCTTCGAACGAGGCGTTCTGTTATATGTGGCATAAAGCAATCGGAGCACGTGGTGGAAATAACATTGCTTCATGTCTCTATAAACATTTAAATTGCCTTGGAAGTAATGTGAATATAGTGACATTTTACAGTGACTCATGCGTAGGACAAAATAAGAATTCGTATATCGCTGCAATGTTTTTAATGTTCATCGAGAATTGTGACAATATACATACAATCGATCACAAATTCTTAATTCCTGGTCATACACACATGGAGTGTGATGTAGATCACTCCGTTATTGAAAGGAAGAAAAAAAACTTCCGTCAAAATTCACCATCCGAGAGACTGGTACCAGTTCGTCCGGTCAGCTGGTACTAAACAAATATTTAAAGTAATTGAAATGTAGGTTAACGATTTTTATGACTTTTGCGGGATTGTGAAAAATAAATTTATGTGGCATGGTGCAAGTACAACCTGCGAAAAATTCATATGGAAAGATGTGAAGTGGCTCCGCTACACTAAAGGTAATTTTGGTATTGTAAGATACAAAAACTCCTTAAATGATGATGAACCATTTAAGGAGTTGAACATACGCCACCGCGGAATAAAGACAATATCGCATCACGATTAGGAAATAAAAGACTTTGACCAATGTATAAGCGTCGAGAAAAAGAAAGATTTAATGGACTTGCTTCCATTAATCGATCCGTGCTGTCATGAATTTTATAAAAATTTAAAAACAAGGGATATGCTCAATATTCATACAGATTTAGTGGAGGAGGATTGAGTCTTGAGATACAAATTTATCTTTTATTATAAGAAAATATTGAAATATCTTGTGCATTAAATTTATTGGAGTACGTTTTACATTGTATTATTTCTCAACTTTTGTTTTAAAACTAAAATAAAAATACATAATCATATAATTTTTTCTTAAGTTGGGATTTTTTTATTAACGATATATGGAATAATAGCTTAAACTGCTTTAGAAACTGGAAATGGTAGTATATTATTTTGCACTAATAGATTAAGTTGACATAGGTTTCAAAGAAGGCACAATATTCATATACACTAATCACTTAAACTGTCTTAAGTTACAAATATTTGGTAAATTACGTATGCAATTACCGCTTAAATTTGTTTTTGTGTTATATTTTTAAAAGTATAGGTTAAAATCAGTCCCGAAATCCTGGTATTTTGAAGTTTAATATACACAATTAACTCCCATTTATACATCCTCAAAAGCTTGCATAGTTTTTTCGGAAAATAAGTTTAAATTCCAACGGTCTTCCCTGAAAAATTGGTAAAATCGACTTTAGCGGTTACGCCTTGAAACCACAGATATATATATATATATATATATATATATATATATATATATATATATACATATATATATATATTACTACATATTTATAAATAATAAAGCATCGGCTTCCATTTTGGGACTTACAATTTTTTACTTATGTATTCTCTTTATATGGGTTCGTTAGCAAAACTAACAACGAACATAAATTCGATCATGATCGAACAAATAATACTCGAAATCGAACTGCCAAATAAGGGAAATTCTCAGTCGTTTGAGTTTATACGCGATTGCTTTGGTGTTCGTTTTCATTTTGTACGTTATCGAATTCAAAAATACCGATTGTTCGATATCGTCGTTCGATTATTCGATATCGAGTTCCCAAATAAGGGCCTTGGTTTCGCTTCTTGTCCATTTTCTTCGTGACAAACTACATTATAAGAAAACAAATAAGTTTCTTTGGCATTTAAATATGTATTAATTACATGTACTTACCTAGCGATAAGTGTCTTTTTAATTCATCTGCAGTTGGTTTTGTTTAGGCCATTAAACTAAGAAAAATTTTGTTATTGTAACGACAAAAAAATATGCAGTATTTTAGCACTTTTTATCGAAGAAAATTTAAATTTTTGACAGTTTGTTGTTTTTTTCATGACGTGCTACCAACTGTTACATAAAAATATAAACTAAATTCTATGTCGTTTTATTGAGAATTTTTTTCATTCCTATTCCTATTTCAGTGTTCAATAAAAAGCAACTATTAACATCGAATAAAAATCCCTCTGGATTTTAACTCATCTACTAAGAACCTCTATATTTCAACGTTATCACTAAAAACTTGACAGTGTAAAGAAATTTTTTTATTTTTTTAGCTGTCATTTTTATTTATAAAATGCAAAACGGGAAACTATAATAATAATAAATTTTAATAACTAATAATATTGTAAAAATTGACTGTGTAACGTTACAAATAAAATAAAAACAAATTAATATGTCAAAAATGTAAGTTATAAATCGCCCTAAAAACCAATAGGTGAATCGAAGTAAGTGCTTGCTCCGACCGACGCAACAGGTGGTTTATTTACTAATCTTTCACCTTGACCAAGGGCAACAGTAATTTCTGGTAAAAGTTGCAAAAAAACTCGAACAAACTTATTGGCTCTTTATGAATTTGGTAATGGAACTTCTGATTGAGCGCATTCTTGCCCAGCCGTAACCAACTCATCAATCTCCAGAACAGTAGTCCCTCCTTGTACGAATAAGTAAAAAAGTAGAATGAAAAATGTGATGCGAATAAATAGGTGCTCTATACATGTTATTTTTAACAGACTGTGTTTTGTCCAGGATGAAGTATTCCAAACACGGAGCTTGTTTGAACTAATGCTACTTCATCATATTTAAACATTCCTGTTTGGTTAATTAAACGGGGATGTTCTTCATAAAATTCACCCGTACATATCCCGAACAGCCAAATCGCATAAGATTTCTCATAAAGAATACTTCAGCAACAGCAGATGCAATAATTCTTTGCAATTACAATTCCCTCCTAAATTTTGAGTCTTATGGTGGTTTCTGAATATTTCGACATGTAATAAACATTATCCGATATATTAAACTTATTACTATATTTATATGGATTTTTTGGTGGTGGAAAAAAATTAAACTACCGATATGTTGATGACATTTACTCGACTGTTTGACATTTACGAATAAACCGTGTAAAATGCTACAATTTGATAATAGATGGCACGTATAACACTATAAAAAATAATATCTTTTCTCATATGTAGATATTAGTTTTTAACTAGACCTAAAGATGTCAGTAATCGTTCTTAGAGGTTGTTTAAGACAAACACAGATGGCAGTGTAGATACATAAATGAACTTTGCCTAGGATTTGTAGATAACTAAATGTCTAAAATAATTATGATTGACCGTCTAAATGAACGGTTTCATTGATCTTTATGTTCCGTATAACCCTTATAAACACATATTTGTTACATTTATTCACTATTTCCAGTTTTTTTCAGATTATTCACGTTTTTTACTTATTTTATGTAAATTACACGTTTTTACTGTAATTTACGTTATTTATATAAAAATGTAAATAACGTTTTTTACATGTAAAGTGCCCATCACTGCTGATCACCGAAGTCAAACAATATTGGAAATGTTATTGTAATGCCTGGTTTATATTCAATGATTTTCGCAGAAGCAGACAAATAAAACGAGTAGGCGCAATTTAATAAGAGACAACACGAAGAGAAAAAAATATTTTTAAATTTTATTGTTGTCCTCCAGTCACGCAGAAGGCTTTAATCCCGTTTTAGTTTTCTGCTTCTGCAAAAGTCGTTGAATGTAAACCAGGCTTAAAGATAAGTTTTAATTTTATTTTATAATATGAATAAACTCTAATTTTTGTTTTAAATGTCGTAGATTCGAATAGGAGGAAAATTCGTAGCATATGCTAGCCTACAATGATTTGTGTTTTGAAAGTAATTTTTTATTGTTTATCATTACAATAAATATAGACACAAGATAGTAAATCAACCTCTCTGAACGGCACACGTTAAATTTGATGGTAAAAATAGAATCTGAATATGTGAAAGCATACCCTGATGACTTCAGGCATTATCGACCAATAAAATAACTTTTCAATTTGCAATTTTCATCTTTTTATTAATTCTCACATGCAATTCCTAAAAGGTTTTTACTGTCAACCATGCTTTCTAGCTGAAGTATAGTCAACTGGTAAATTATAATATTTCCAACTTTATGATATTTTTTTAAACACACGTGTTTTTTGGATGACCAATTACGAGCACAAGTGGTTTTGTATTTTCGCCCGTTAAGCTGCAACAAAATAGTATGCTTATACGGTCCTCGGCAAGCTTTCCACCTTTGCTCTTCGCTTTTTGTGTTTTCCCAATTTTCTACAGAAATATGTATTTATCTAGTAAACATTATGTAAAGGTATTTGCACATATATGTATCAAGGTATAGCAAGGCTTGCTATAACTTGATATTCATATAAAAAGGATTATTTATTTATTTTTGATTTATTTTGATGCAGTTCACGTCAAATTTTAAGTTATAACGCGTCATTGATAATAAAATTATAAAATATGTAGTTAAACTTGAAATTTTGGTTTCATTAACTGCTCCAATTTATATTGTAGTGAGCAAGTAAACTTTATGTGCTATGCATGAATTAATCTTCAACCGCTTAGAGTCATGCAGTCACTTAGAAAGCATGGTGCGTTTGGAAACAATGTGTCCCAAATCTATACATTGCTACACAGTACAGATTACCTCATCAATCTTGGATTGGAATTTCTCATAGGATGTTTTAGGTAATAAATTGATCTAATAATACACAGTCTTTATCCCTCTGATCCGATGTATATGGTTCTTTAGATAGTCATACTAGTTAATGATCAAATCTAATTAATACCTTATCGGCTGCGCATTTCTTCAAAGGCTTCTGGATTATCCAAGAAATTTTCCACTCTCGCAGCATGTTATACATAGTGGGAAAATTTTATAGATATGTAAGCCTGTTGCATGTTACTGAGCATTTTCAAATATTTAAGAAAGTTTTATGACAGACATGGGACCGGTATAGTCCGATCTACCAACATTTGGAATAAAACTTACTCGTTAACTCTTGATAAGAGAAAATCCATGGAGTAATTCAGCAGGAAATATAACATGCAAGCTAAGTACCAATTTGGAGCTACAACATAATCAATAGTGACTACGACAGTGATGTCGGTTATGTTGGTATTATAACCTGAAAAAGAGTTAGAAATGAGTAAGTCTTTTATTTAGAGGAAGTAAGATGGGTAAATTCAATAAATCTATTAATTTTTAACAATAGATAATCCAAGAAAATCAAAAAAGAATTCAAGAACCCTTTTGTTCAATTTAAGAAGATATCCCAATCAAGAGATGGATTTGGCTTTATTCTTCAGCTTTCAAGCATTTGTCCATAACATTTTAGAACACGACAGCAAAACAGTTCTGTTTCCACGACAGCAAAAAAGTTCGGTTCTTCTGTTTCTTAAACAGAACTCTACCACTGGAAATGTTGAATCCAAATACTGAGCCATCAGCAATCAGTCTCTTTAATTCAACTGAAGATGACTATAGCTTTGCTGCAAGTTAGTTAATTTTACTATATTCATGGATACCCGTAAAAAGAAGAAAAAATATTTTTTCTTTAATCTCTTAAATCACTATTAAAGTGGTTTAATGAACCTCTAACTGACAGCTGACCACCACACCAAACCATTTATATAGGTTGTGGCGTTCTTGAGCAGCTCCAACAAATACAATTAAATTTTCTCACGCCACAATTAATTGATAAAAATATTTCGAGTTAAGTTCTTGTAATTCACTAGTACTGTCGCGACACAACTTAAACGTGTATATACGAGTTGCGCAGTGTGAGCATCGGGTCCGGTGGCATATGCCTGATGAGATGGATTTGATCTTTTCGATCACACGGTCATTCGGTGACGTCATCATCATCAAATTGAAACCGGCCTAGTGGATTACAAGATACAAGGAACAACTCAGATTTACACATACATTCGAATTTACATAAAGCTTCACGCTTTCTACAAGGTCTTATCGTTGGCGGATTTACAAATGAAAAAACCATAAAGTAGATAGCAGCCGAGTTGAATTGACCGAAATTATAAGCTTTCCGTTTTTGTTTCCCATACCGAACTACTTGGTCGTTGCCTCAGCAGCGACCTTGTCCTGATTAACAGAGAAAATAGCTAGCCTTATACAAAGATGTCGGGTTTCGGGGGTCGGTCTCGAGTACATTTCCCAGTGGTGACCAAAACTAACGATTTGGTGATATTAATATGTAAGGATATGTGTTGTTCACATGTGGGTTGAACCATGAGCCACTCGTAGCATTGAGTTTTGAAATACTTTCCGCCTTATAATAAAAAAATTGTTCCTGGAATAATTTATAATAACAAACAAACAGCGTGAAGATGCCAACGTAAGTTGAGAAACCATTTGACAACCGAAATAAGGGATGTTCCTATAAAACAGATCATGGATTGAGAGGTATATATATATATATTTATATATATATATATTTTTTTTTTTTTTTTATATTCATTACCAGCTATATTTAATAACAGATATATACAATAATATTAACATAACAATAATAGTGGTAAGATAAGTGAACCATTGGATCATATAGATCACGTGACTGATTCACTGATTACAAAGTAGAAAATATATATATTTATTAATTTATATAAAATTTAAAATAAGTGATTTATAAATAGTTATATTTAAATAAAAAATAATAAAAATTTTAGATAATAAAATTGTCTAACACCTTATAAAGTACTCTTTGCACCCATTACACATTTTTTAATTACATTGTGAAATTATTAATTCAATAAGAAAAAGAGGTGGTCGATATCTTTCGTTTGATGTAGCCATTGTTTTAAAGTTTTTGAAAAATTGGAAAAGCTACTGCACTTTCTTATGTCTAATGGTAAATTATTATAAATTAATGGCGAAGCGATAGTAAAAAACTTTTTACGCAGATCGAGGTTAAACTTTGGGATTTGCTTTTTGTATAGTTGATTTGTTCGTAGGTTATGACCTGTGTGAGTCACAAAATTATTTCCACTTTTAACAAAAAATATTCTTAAAACTTTGAAAACATAAATATGTCGTAGCGGTAGTATAGTTAGACTTTCAAATATAGGCCACGAAGGTGAGTATGATGGTTTGAAGCAGATAATTCTTAATAATTGTTTTTGCCTTACGTATATAGGATGTAATATAGATTTACATGCACTACCCCAACATGATAGACCATATTGTATGATTGAGTCAGCTAAGGCAAAGTATATGATCCTCAGTAAATTTTGTGGACAATATCGACGTAGTACATATAATTTTCTAGAGACCAATAGTAATCTATTTTTTAGTCCTTGAATATGCAATTTCCAATTTAAGTCTCTGTCAAGAAGGACACCCAAGTATCGAAATTCATTGACTGAATTAACTATAAAGCAACTATCAGTGCATGGTATATTTCTACTACATTCAAAAGTATGATACCTGTAGAGACATTGAAATGATTTCTCGAAAATGTAGTAGCTTGGTTTTCTGGCTCAAAACAAAGTTATGAACCTTCAACCATACTGATAAAGTATTTAGATCATGCTCTATGTGATTGAGATTTTCCTGTCTGCTGCTACTAGCGTATGTAAATGAAAAATCGTCGGCAAACGCAGTAGGAGAACCATGAAATGATAGATGAAATATTCCATTTACATAAATTAAGAACAGTAAAGGTCCTAATACAGAACCTTGTGGAACCCCTACATTATTAGGTAACTCATCACTTAGATGCTGATTTATTCGTACTATTTGGACTCGTCCAGTTAAATACGACTGTAACCATTTATGCGTTATACCTCTGAAACCACAGCAATATAGCTTCTTGAGAAGGATATTGTGTTGCACTCTGTCAAAGGCTTTAGTTAGATCGACAAACAGAGCTGATACTTTGAGACCTTTATCAACATGACAAGTTATCTGATCCAAAAATTCCAATAATGCTTGTTCTGTATTTCTATTTTTTCTAAACCCATATTGTAGAGGTGACAGCAAATCTATTTTATTTAAAAAGGTAACAATCCTACACTTAATCGCTTTTTCGAACAACTTAGAAAAAACAGAAAGTAGTGATATTGGGCGGTAATTATTAAGATATTTTTTGTCACCCTTTTTAAATATTGGAACAACTATAGCTCTCTTTAATGATAGAGGAAACACTCCAGTTTCCAAGCTTAAATTAAAAATAAAAGCTAGGACATCTACTAGAAAGAACGCCATTTTTTTACAACAGTATTCGAGATACCATCCAAACCTGGAGAACATTTGTTTTTTAGAGAACGAATTATGTACAGTTCTGTAGCCGAAATCTCCGATAAAACTAAACTATTGACCGAATTATAATTCTGAGAGATCATATGATTTGTATCAACTGAACTCATAGAAACAGTTGTGATGTTTGAGTCTCCAACATGAGTGAAAAAATCGTTGAACTCATTGGATATTTGTCCTGACTCTGAAATTAATTGACCAGTTTGATTTGTAATTTCTTTTATTTCAGCTGAATCTGAACATCCCATTACAATTTCATCGACTGTTCTCCAGTTCTTGCGAGCATTATTCCCATTGTTGATAAATTTTGTTGAATAAAATTTATTTTTGGTTTTTTCGATTTCTATATTCACAGTATCACATAAGGTTCGGCTATATTGATTAAGTCTATTATTATTAACATGCTTTTTGGCAAGCAGACAGATCTTATTTCTTTTACGCACCAGTCGCAATAAATTATCAGTCATCCACGGCTTTATCTTTATTGACTGTTTACCAATTGATTTTGTGTTAGTGCATTTAACTAAATGACCATTAAAAATATCAATAAAATTATCAAATGCCTTAGAAGCATCTTGCAAATTATAAACATCAACCCAACTCTCATACAAAAGTAATTCCTGTAATTTATTATAATCAATAATTACTTTAGTTTGGCTTTTAGGAGTTGATTTGTTTTTAAACTGTACGTCTGATAATTTGGTTTCAATTAAACAATGATCTGTTATTTTTAGATCCAATACTTTATGGAAAACTTGTTTAAAGTACCTTTGATCGAATCTACACAGAACGTTGTCAATACATGAAGCTGTGTTGTCTGTAATTCTGGTTGGTTCAGAAATATAATCCAACCCATATTCTGATAGTGCAAGCAAAAGTTTATCCAGAAGTGAGCTAGGTTTTAGAAAATCTATGTTAAAGTCACCCATAATAATTAGGTTGGGATATGTTAAATCTTCCAAGAGCGTAGTGAATTCCTCAATAAAGCTAGAAACATTAGTGTAACTTAACCGATATAAACACACAACACAAACTAACTTGGAGCGTATGGCAAAGGTTAAACCAACAGCATTAAATGTTTCAAAATTTATAGTAAATTGCTTGCAATTTAAACTGCTACTAGTATACACCGCTACTCCACCAGAGCGTTTATCATTTAGACAAGATGTAAATAAATCATATCCCATTAGACTATAGTTCGCGATTTCCTTATAGTAGATCCAAATTTCAGACAAGCCAATTATACAAGGCCGCAAATATCCGGAATCTAAATATGCAAGCAGTTTATCCAAATTTTTCCTCATACTATTTATATTTTGATAAACGATATTAAAGTCTTTAGATCGGTCGCACATTTAAAATAATAATAATAATCCAAAAATAAGAAAATTTAATAAACAAAATAAATTCACCCCTCATAACTAAATTAATAAAATCATATATATATATATATATATATATATATATATATATATATATATATATATATATATATATATATATATATATATATATATATATATATATATATATATAAATGATTATATGTATATATATATATATATATGATTATGATTATATTATTATATATATATAAAATATATATATATATATATATATATATATATATATATATATATATATATATATATATATATATATATAAACTTTTTGATATATGGGTTTTCCAATAGGAATGATATGATTTTTAAGTGACGTTTCGGCCATTTGTAATATGTCATGATCTGTAATTTTTCATCATGGTGCGTATATCTACGCAAGAACAACGTTTGCAAATTATTCAGTTTTATTATCAAAATAATCTTTCTCCAATTGCAACTTTTCGTGCGCTTTTCGTCTTGTTTTTTTGTTTGTTTTTTATCTCTACAATCTGTTTTGGGGCTCGAGGCACTTCCAACTTTTTCGCGGTTCGCTTATTTACGTCCTTACTTTACACCATTACAGCCAAATCGAGGACGTACGGTTATAGGTCCGATTTACGTAGAACCAACTGCACATTGCATAGCTTATAGTACTGACATGGAAGATGGGTTGGCCCATGAATTCTGCACTCAAACAAGGGGTCATAGATGTGTTCATTTACACCACCGATCGTAATCGTATGGTGAAAAATCCCTTTACCATCCTGCCCCTATCGGTATTCGAACCCGGTACCTCCCGCTCCAACCGCCGCAGCTTTAACCACTGCGCCACCTGGGCGGTCATTTTATAGTCGTAAATCAACTAATCGTCCAAGTGTGTTCGCTATTCGTCAAATTATTAAAAAATTTTGAGCGTCCATTTTCATTGCATAATGTTCAAATGCCAATAAGACAAAGAAACGCTTGAAGTAAGATAGCAATTAGTCGATTCCAAGATATTCTCATGAATTGGGACAGTATCAAACCACAACCTGGTATAAAATTGTTCTCACTCAAAAACTGAAGCAACTATGGACCACTGTAAACGTCGTGAATGTTTGCTTTGGAACAACTTGAAAACCATAACGATTTTTTTAAGAAACCCGTTTTCTCCGATGAGGCTCACTTTCAGCTGAGTGGTGCGATTATGGTTCGAAGAAAATCCACAAATCATTCATGAAAAACCATTACATTCACCTAAATTAAAGTTTGGTGTGGGTTTTGGTCTGGTGAAATCATCGGTATATTTTTTCGAAATGAAGCTGGTAACACCGTTACTGTCAATGTAGATCGATATAGATCGATGATAACCAACTTTTTATGGCCAAAAGGGGCTACGTGCCACACAGCAACTGCAACAATTGAATTATTGCGAGAAAAGTAGTGGAGATTCGATTATTTCAAGAAATTGTGATATTGAATGGCCTCCAAGAAGTTGTGGAGTTATTTGACGTCATTGGCTTTTAGTAATAAACCAAACTCTCTTCAAGCCTTACAAATCAATATTGAACGTGCTGTTCATGACATACGACTTGATTTAGTGGAAAAGTGCCCGAAAAGTGTTCTTCTTTCAAATTAAGTTTTAAACGTTTTGCGCGCTATCTATGAATTCTTAACATTACTATCACTTAACGTAATTTTGATTAAAGGTAACTGGACTGTTAAAAAGTATACTTATTTCCCTTAATGTATTGGCTTACCCATATTTAACACCATTTGTTTATGTCAGCCTTAAGTACTAAGATTAAGGGTTCGGGTCTGCCAAAAAGTTCTGCACTCCATTATTGTGTTACAGAGGTATTACTACACCAGTTCAAGCTTTAAAAGAAAATTTATTTTCATGTGGTTATGGTTGATGGAGTCAAACAACACACTAACGGCCTAGCGAGATGGGGTGATTCGGCTCCAAAACAAATAGCAGATATCCAAACCGGAAATATTATGTCAAAATATATCATTCGTTTTGTATTTGGACAAAAATAATACAATAACATATATATACGCTAATCTCTTGCGTCATTAATTTGATAACAACCAATTCAATTTATCATTTCCTTACTACTGTCGCTAATTGAATAATTATTTGAACTGATAATTATATTTTTATTCTTATCGTTTATAAAACGAACTATTTAATACGAACCAGTGATAAATATATTTGTGTATTTTTGGGTTTAAATAATTATTCAAATAATTTTGGCTTGTTCGATTAATCCTCTTTCATGCAGTTATACTGAATCAAGTGCCAAATAACCAAATAAGTTGAACGTCTTATCAGTGGTTGCCGCTTCGTTTTACAACCAACGATTTTACCTCAAGAATATGTTCATTGTAGAATAAGGTCATAATTATAGGTACGCTAACCAGCCTATGCTTCCTTGTGGTGATTAAAAAAGTTAGTCTCAACATTAGGTCTAAACGATTACAACAGCGCTATTTCAAAATAAATTTCTTATCACAAGTCGCGTGTCAGCTAAATATTATTAATTATCAATTGTTGGAACAATTATCTGTCTAATGATTATGCTCCAAATAGTCGAGAGCAACGATAAACTAATCAACCAAATTAATTCATGGTAATATAATATTTATGTATATTATCAAAGCTGTGAAATGCCCAATTTATGACGTATTAAATTTTTTATATGGTTCAATGACGAAAAAATTATGGGTGATTACCAAAAAGTGTTCCGGTCAGATTTTAACCAGTTTGCACCGAAGAGTTTTTCCAAGTATACTTATCTTCTCGTACTAAGCACATTTTCTACAACAGCCCATCCTACCTGTCCAGTGACGATATGATAATCTTAACTGATGGATTAGTATGCTGTTTTCTGGTTGGTGACGGGTTATACATAGCACATGTCATCGTATCTGCATCCTTTATCTCAACCAGACGATGACTCCATTGACTTTTGTGATTTATACCGTGTAGGAGAGGAGGGCTTCACCCGAAGATCAAACCGATTCCGGGCTTAATAGTGTACGGTAAGGATGAGATGCAGCTCATAAGCCAATCGAGGTTAAGTGAAGGAAACATTTTTTTCTCTCCAGGTCTGTTGAGCGGCTCTTTTCACTCGTATCAAAAACAAAAAGGATTATGGTCTATTCATGAGCACTCCGAATCCAAAACCAATGTGTTTTTGTTATATAGTAGTTAAAGCGGAAGGTATCGGGTTCAAATTAGGAACAGACTATAGGCGGCCATGGAGGATGGTTTACGCAAACCGGATCAAATGTACAGATGCTCTACGCAAATCGGAGCTTTAGCCGTATGTCTTCTATCCGTAGGCAGCTATCAATCTATACTTGAAGGATCGCGTGTTGGGTGCAGGAGCTCTGACAGTTACAAGGAGCTAGGTCAGTTTAAACGTCCGCCCTGAACCCAATTAAAACTAAATTCGTGATTCGGAGTTTCATCTTCTTAATTGTCAGATGCGATGCGAATTCACATTATGTATCACCTTGGATATTAATCAAAAGGCAACTCGCCTTAGGAATACTTATCTAGAACCGAACTGGTTATTCGAAATATGGGAAGAAGATGAACCTTTTTGACATCCGCAAGGCAGGAGTTTCTAATTTACTTTTGTGGTTTAGCATAAGGTTCTCTCTGACCATCGTTATATTATCTTTTCACTATATCTGAAATAAGATAGTTGGGACACCTAAGAAACACAAATTGTATAGACTCCATCTCTACAAGTCCCTTCAATATTTTGTGATTAAAATGAATAATTGCTGAGTATTCTGAGTATTTGAAAGGGGGGCTGACTTGCTTTACTAATAAGCTCTGGAAAGAGCTTTGTGGAGATCTTTCTGTGAGGCAGAGTATAACCTTACAGAAGAGAAAATCAAGAAGCGATAGGTTTATTATAAAAACTCATTTTCCCGAAAGTGTGGATCAACTGCCGGATTTTAGCGAGTTTATCACCGATATCAACAATCTCAGTTTCCTGCAGAAAATTCTTCAAATGGTCTGCAGAATTAAAGGAGAGATACCACCATTTGTTACGCCAGGACGGGTAACATGAGGAACGGTTTTTGCGCATAGGTTAACGGTGAAGCTGCCGAAACCTCGAACTGAAGGTGCAAAGCGCGAATTTATTTATTGAACATCTAGAAAGTAGAATTCGTTGTTCGGTTTTCAGTTACCGTTGGAGTATAAAATGCACAAGTTTAAGGCAGCTAGGACTGTATAAAAGTCCGCCCTGCACCCAACTAAAACTAAATTAAAAAAAGTTGTTTTTGGAATCGAGACGCAGTCCTAGATGTTTGCTCGTTACTTACCTGAAACAGCCAGAGTCAAACCATTATCAGTTAGCCAAAAGCGTGTCCTTATAATAGGATCATACTATTTTGAATGTAAATATGCATTATGCGCATAAGATGAGTTAGTACATGGAAAATTCAACCGTTACGAAGAGGTGAATTCATGGTTTACCTCCAACGTAGCACGTAAGTGTTCTATTTTGCATTAAAAGTGGTTACCTTGTTGAGAATAAATTCCTATAATTCGTCAGCTCCACGTGTCAGGTCCCAGTGGAAGAATAGTATCTCTCAAAACCATGTTGCTTAGCAGAGAGATCTTTTGCATCATGAATTTGAAAAGGTGCTGCAACAAGCCATCTTTTGCAAAACATTTTGGCAGTATTTCAGGGTGAAGTTTAGCTTTACGAATTTCAGCACTTTTTTGGAAAAATTGTCCGAACTAGGTGACTTCTTGATTCTAAAAGAGGGTTATTCTCTTCGATGATTGCGGATGTTGGAACATTTATGTGGTTAGGTTGCGGTTCGTTTGTCGAGAGATTTTCGGAAGAGGAAGTTCACAATCTGCCACTATGAAGACTTAATTTTAACTAGGATAATATTCATAAATTCGTTTGGGGTGAAATAGCAACTCACAAATTGGATGCAGTCCTTAAAATAGAAGTTTTATTTATGTTGGATACATTTTTTACCTATATTTGATACTTTACAAGGTCGTTTATGATATGACCAAGGCGACAAAGGCATTATACAATAATCTTCACGAAAGCCATACTCTATTCCATAAGTGATGCTTATATCTCTTCACTAGTTAAACTTGTATCACTTCGTTTTCGGTGGTTTAAGTATCAAGGTCCCCTGATTTCGAGAGTCTCTCCTCAACCCACTTTAAAACCTCGTATAAATTCTCTATCTTCACTTCAAATTCAAATATAGCATCACTCATCATGAGTGGCACACTATTTCTGTTTCAAGTCACATTTCTGTATTTATATAAGAAATGAGGATTCTCGATATTTTACATACCTGCGTGCGTAAGTTTGGCCCTAATTACTTTAAATCATTAGGGCTTAAGGTTTTTTTCTGAAACCACGAAATCTTTTCCTTTTCTCATTTGCTAGACCATAAGCTGGTGATTTTATGGATAACAATGCACGACTGTGGAACCTTACCCTTTTTACTGAATTGGTTCAGCAGGACTAGAATCAAGCCTCTTTGTATTTGTTTCTTCGCTTCTTTGTTTTCTACGGGTATAGAGAGAGCGTGTTTTTTTTCTCATTTATCTTTTGGACTTAGCTGCCTTTTAGATTTATTCTATAGTATACGTATTGAATCTCTTAGTTGTGGTTTTGATTGAAAAGGTGAAGGCTCCATCTACATAGTCAATCTTATATCAATGTTATTAATCGGGCTTTGAATTCCAGTGGGAATTAATTTCCAAAATGGGAACATTCAATAAAACCATGGTGATGTGTGCTAGCACAACTGTATTATAGCGTATATATAGATTGATCAGCAGATGGATTGGGTATTTTAATGAGCCAATTGAGTCTGAATGATGGAGATTAGAGAAAACAACTATATATTAATTACAGTAGAGCACATATACAGTGTCACAATACAATGTCATGTATAATTTATCAACTACTCATTAATCTGGAGTAGTTGGAATCATTGTATATATGTATGACTTGCATATAGGTATATAGTTTCAATTATACGATACGATATATGCGCATGGCCTACAATCAAATGGGATTTTTTAGAAAACCACAGTGCGACATTGGACAAAAACGCTTCGATCGATCGATCTTTTACAAAAAAACAAACAAATTAATTAATAAATAATTTAATCATAGCATAAATAATATTGAATAAATAAATAAATAAATAAATTAACTTATTATATTAGTATCACAGTCATATGTAGAGGATGAAGTTATATACAATTTATATAATATCCTGGCTTTGTGAACTTATCCAATCCCTAAATAGTGGAATACTTGTAAACACCGATGGTGTTAACGCACAGGTTATGAATGAATACGAGACTATTCCGAAAAGTACATACTCTCCATTACTATCGCGTACAAATAATGGGCCACCCGAGTCTCCATGACATGTACTTTGGATTTCGGTATTATCAAAGTTAGATCCAAAGTAACATATTTGATTTGATGGATTTAAATAGTCAGGACACGGTACCTTTTCCAAATCCACTTGGGCCAATATTTTGCTTGATTTTTGACCATACATTTGTGTACTTCCGAATCCAATTATAGTGGCAACATGTGGCAGTGTAGTCTCATCGTCACTCTTCGGTGCCAGTGTTATTGAGCTTACAGCTTCGTTAAATGTTAGCTCCGTTTTTAATTTAATCATCGCTATATCGTTTGGCCTCCCTTTTTGATCTTGATGATATTGTTCATGTTGAATAAATTCGAATTCGGTTATGGCCTCGTTGGGTTTAACATCTACCAAACTATTCGTGCCAACCGCAATGTGTGTTACATCGCGACAATGGGCGGCTGTTAAAATTAGTTTTCTGCTTATGATTGTGCCGCCACAACTCCATTCGATAGTGTCGTGTAATTTCTTGCCAAGTGCTACCATAAACGGATATTGATTTTTTTCAACTGATCGACCATTGATAATTGCCGGTACTACTTGATTGGATTCTGTAAGGAAGCAAATAAATAAATTTAAGATAAATTTGAGATACATTTTTTCGTTAGTTAAGACACTTACCTATACTATGCGTTCTGGATTTGTTTAGGGTTGGACAGCATATTAATCCAGGTGTTTTACACTTATTACACATGGTCAGTTTTATTTTGTTCGCTATTAGAGCTTCACAATCGCGAGGTGCAACACAGCTACCTCGACCACCAGATTGAGTTACGCATTGCTTGTCATCAGTGATTGGCAATGAAGCAACACTACTGATCAATGCTATACAGGTGATTATTAATAAATAAATAAAAACGTAGGTAATAGACATTTTGATTGAATTTGAATTAAAATTAAATTAAATTGTAATAAAACGATGTTTATTGTTTATGATATAAAACCAAATTGAATTGGATATACCATCCAGCAACAGATTATAAACTATTGCACGAAAGAGCCAGAGCACATGTGAATGAGTTTTTGTTTCATAATTGTTATCTGAAAACGACCAACATACATCGTTTTTAAACCATGTATATGTGTGACGAGTAAGCTTTTTAGAGTTCTGCTTAAATTGTCGTGCGTATCGCTTATCGCTGAATTTATCACTGAAATATTTGTAGCTACATTATTTGTTGCGAAGCTAACAACTTTCAGAAACGGTCCTTAGTAGTATAAGATGTCTAACGTAGATAATTTTTCGGTACCTCTTCTTTCCTAATTTGATATACAACCTGGATGTCAAAAATATGGTAATTGTGAGATCTCTGTTTATAAGACTTCCCTCTTTAAATAGGAATCCATCTGATAAATGCACAATGTCTATATTATAGTAGGCTTACAACATACCTCAATTTTTCCACCAAAGTGGCAGAAAGGTAAATTCAGAAACCTCCTTGATTGACCGCTGATATAATTTGGTAATTGAGTAGTCGAAAAAAGTTAGTATTTTTCAAAGAAGAATCATCAGATGGAATTTACTCATATCTTGTATGCTGGAACAGCTCTGAGATATCTCGAATAGTCATTCCTTGAATTCTTTTATGCATCTGATTTGGTCATCTTAATATAATCTGTCTAATAACTTTAAGATAGAAATTAATTGTTAATACTGGTAGGCCTTACTTAATGTAACTGAGATGGTAAGGCTCCACCTCATCCAATAACTATGAGATGAGTTGCCTCTTAGTAAACAGAAAATCAGCCCCAGAGAACTTGAGTATCTTTGTGAAGTAGAGAGCTGGAGAGACAAATAAAACATGTGCCAAACCGAACAACTGTACAATATTCCACCATGTCTTCATTGTCAGAGTGATCTTTTACATTATTTTTGAGTTAATTTTAAATTACTTATAAGTACGTTCACTTAAACGCATCGAACTAAAATACGACAACACACTGTCACCTACGCAAAATATAAATTATCTATTTCGAACATACGCTTGACTCTCACAGCTACGTTTACATGATTTTTGATGGTTGACTGACTTTCGTTTGGCGTTGAAAATCCACTGGCGTTCTGGCTACCACCGTATACTTTTCTCAATCTCAATAACCTTTTGATTTGCTTGGGCAAAAACAATAAAGCCAGGCTGTTTTTTTATAAACGCCGGTTGGTAGTTGGACAAACTCATTCAGATGATCATGGTTCATATGCATTCTCCTCCGATTACCATATTTGGTAAACTACTGTCATATTGCATAACTATTTGAAATATACTTTACTTTATAGAATTGCATATATTTTATGTTGAAACCTGGAAAAATGGTTGATTGTCTTATCAATAACCTGTTGAAATTTTGATGAATCGGTACAAAACAAATAATTTTTAATTTTTTAATCTTCTAACATAAATAAAATTATTTTTGTTTCCAGTCGATTATAGGTTTTGGAATCTTCTCGCAACACCAACAGGTACCTCCGATCAGGTGGATGATAATTTTCGAAACTGGATTAACGATATTAGAATAGTTCATATACGGTTGCCACATCATCTGATTACATCTCATGTTAATAAAATATTTTATTTTGAAACGTGTAGAGCTTCCATCGATGTCTTGCGAAATTTTTCCAATCTTTACCAGCTGCATGGAAGTTTTTTTCGATGAAGTAAAAATATTTGGTAATATTTCTTTGCCTGCTACCAAAAGATCTTACATGTTAAGCTTAGCTACTAACCATCCTATGGTCGAAAAGACAATAACCGGTGCTAACCATGCTTGATGGTCGAGAAATCTTGAGCTTTCTAAAATTCAACTTCTTTTGGTATAGTCTTTCCGTTATACCAACTGTCTGTAGCAGGATTCCCATGAAAACTTCCATGAAGACTATTTGGTATATATTCTTGTATAGTTGGTTTTCAGATGACTATTAGTAGTATACTTCAATCCTTCAAGACATCAAAATGAGCAAGTGATAAAAGCGGTGAGCATCTTCATCTATATACGTTACCAATTTTTCTAATATACATATTATAATGCCTCGTACTTGTCCATGAATTTTTGCTATTGTAATACCAAATCAGAATTATTGGGCAGACGTTTGCCGACTTGGAGTAGCCGAGTCATACGCCAAGCTATAATGGTGATTGGTATATATGTAGTGGAATTAACGAATAGTACGTTGATGGTATACTCACCAAGCTTAATTTGATAAGGAGTGTCGAGTTTCTATTAGAGCATTTCGCCTCAAGCAAGGCCAGTAACAACTTGATAGTTGCAGAGATAACTATATGAAACTGTATTTACTACCTGAGGAATCGAAAGACATTACGATTCGTTCAATATAATCTTCCTTTGTACACCATATAAGTTAGTGTCTTAATGAGATTCTACATCCATTTTTGAAATTCAAATCGGAGAGGATCATACCTTATATACAATCCATAACGTTTAATTTAACCCTAAATTTAACGGACATGCTGGTTCATCTGCGGACTAATGCGAGTCAATTTACAGAGTCACTGCAAAATTGTAGGTTAATAAATTTTCTTTACTGACATGTTTTGCCTTTTTTTCTAAACGGTAGTGACGTTCTATCTATGGTCATTTTGGAGTATTCGTTTTTCAGACACGCGACCTGATATCAAGCAAATTGTTATTAAAATTATCAATTATTGGAACAATAAAGCTGCATATAATACTTATCTGTATAGTGTGACAAAACAATAATAAACAAACCATTTAAACTCTGTAAAATAATGACGTCATAGCGATAATGATGGAAACGAATTTTATCAATTGTTGTGACATGTCCAAATTATGATGCATTAAAATTTGTATATGTTATCAATTCGATGTAATAATTGAATTTCAATACACCGTGGTCAGATATTGAACTATTTCGTAACCTTATCTTTTATAATATATACTGCATACCAGCTTTTCGGGTGTATCGGCTTATTACCACCTACTGTAGAAGACAAATAAGGTAACAGGAACTTATCAACATCCACGAATTAAGAAACAATAGAAGAAATGGATAGAAATGCAAAAGAGGGAAGTAGAAAAACCAGCAATGACCTGGAAAAACGTAAACTAAAACTTTAGAGCTAACCACTGATACGACTAAAGAGGTGTAACTCGCAAGTCTGTGGGAAAAATCAGAGAGCTCTCGGAATTTATAAAACCCAGAAATAACAAATCCACGCTGAGATAAAAAAATGGCAAGTCATATTCGAACGTTGTACGAATCTGCTACGAATTAAGCGACTGAAGTATATACTTCAGTATATACTAAGACATCGCAGGAGTGTCGAATGTGAGCAACTTGCGCGGAGGCAAGTAGTCAGAGAAACAAAAGATCAAATGGAAAAAATGAAAAGAACGAAACAGCAGGAATTGTTAAGAGAAAGCGTTCAACGCCAGATACAAATAAATACTACTGCTTCACTGGTTGATCATGGCTTCGGTAGTAAACTGTAGCAGAATTGAGCAGAGTAAAGCAGAATTGACAGTTGAAAACTCTGCAGGAGATGAGGTGAAGGACAGGTAAGACATGGAAAAATGCGACTTGTACTGTTTATTAGAAAAATAATAAATGCGTGACTGGCAGCTTTAAATGCAAAATATATCAGGACGCGCTGAAAATTGAGCGCAGAAAACGAAGGTTGTTCAAATTTTACTATAGTCCCTTTGTGAAGTTAGCCCAGAATTTCATCCCCGAAAATGAAAATAATTGCATGTGATACAGTTAGTAAAAAAATACTATCATGACATTACAATTCAAGCGCAGACCCGATTCAAACGACGAAAAATTAAAACCATCAACACTCAAATGTCAACGAGCCTGCAAGAACTCCCCAATCGTCGCCTAGAATCACTAAACAATCAATCCTGCAGTTCAATAGGAATCCCCGATACCGCGGCTAGTTTCGGTGGACGCCAGCAGACTCCGGACCGAGCCGAAACCGAACAAGAACATGATGAAGGGACCAACCTCGATCGATACCTGAACTACACGCTAGCTATTCGCTCCGCACCCCTCAGCACATCTACAGCTTCCAAAACTAAACCCAACTAAGACAAACATAAAAATCAATCCAACCACGGCAACGGCCGAGAAACCCCGCTCACATATGAAACTTCAAACACGAATAAAATCCACTGGAAACCAGAAGATTCACCATAACATCATAAAGTACTCAGACAAATAGCCGTCAAACATCAACCGAACCAAGTCCACACCTCCAATCCAGATCAATGTCCCGCTATACTACCCACTGGTACAGGTAAAAGTCCCGCTACAGAAAATATCCCGAACACACCCACAATTCAAACGCCCACAACTGAACCACTCTTGCCAAAATCCATTCACCACCAACAAATATATATTCAATTGATTTTCGAATCCCTACCGTGCCTGCTCTACCTACTCGGAACCCACTCCAAAATATGTCAATCCACTCCTCACCACAAAGTGCCTCCGCTCCACAGCCCCCACATACAAGTCACCTCACTGATCGTATAAAAACTGACCCTTCGACCATTAATCTATACATGGCCAGCCTAAAAAGGTTACTGAAACAATCAACAAATAATCATTTGCTATAGTCCCTCAAACATAGAAACCATTCGTGGAAGGGTGACATGAAATGACGTCACATGGGCCGATTTAAGATCTTACGGGACCCGTGCCAACAAACTTCCAGTCCGGAGGTCCATTTAAAAAAAGCCCAGTTGCAAACGGAGCTCTTGGTATACCTGGCAACCTCCAGTTGTAAGTAGCCTTACCTGCGTAAACGGATCTTTGCGCAGGTGGACCAAATATTTCTCCGAGACTCTCCAAAGGCCGGAAACAAAAAAAGAGAGCTCAAACGGTTAAACTGGGGCTTCCTCAAAATTACCAGGGGAAGGCGACTTCAAGGCATCTAAGCCTGGGACGAGCGGAACTCGAGGTTTGACTTACGTCCGCCAGTCGAAGCAGCGCTACAGGAATAGACGGTCGACGTTTAGGATTTTGAACAGGTGGGCTGCAACTCATAGGGGCAGCTCACGGCTGAGGCGACAACTAAGAGAGGGGCCATGTGTCGAAAACACAGCGGTCCCAGGATGAACTAGAGCCCGTCGACCCAAAACGGGTCAAACTGCAAGCGGAAAAGGAAACTCTTCACAAGGGTTTGCCTCCTAACAAGGCTAAACCAAAATCCTTTACGTGACATTATAATAAATAATCAGTTGGTCCGTCCAACGAATGGTTTCGTTTGAGGGACTATATCGCAAGAACCCATCATAGAAAAATTCTGAAAAATTCACATATACTTGATCAAACCTTTCTTAACTCAAATCAATAATCAGTTGGTCATCATGTGACTATATCGCAAGAAGTCATTATAGAAATAATGTGAATTAAAAACTAGAATTTTGACTGTTTCTAAATAATTTAAAGTATTCATATTGCAATTAACTACATAGTTTTATAAATACTGATTAATTGCAATATGAATACTGTTTATATTAATTTTAGTATATATGTTACGCTTAAAATCCGAAATGCGGCGAATGTCGACATTTACCGGTAAATGTCGACATTCGCCGATTTCGGACTTTAACCGTAACATATACACAAAACTAGTATTATATGTTTTTATACAGTCACTATAGCAATTAATCAAAGTTGTTTACTTGTCGTGACAGTTCTTTTATGGGCTGAGCTCATCTAAGCTATCATGAGAGATAATTTTTCTGGGCTGAGTGTATGAAAACTATCATGATAGTAAATTTTTCTGAGTTGAGTATACGAAAGCTATCATGATAGTTGATTTTTTTGGGGCTGAGAGTGAAAAGTCTCATGATAGTTGAGATTAGTGTTGCCATCGCTTTTTTCTGGGATGAATTCTGGGCTAACTTCACATACATACTGTGTGGCTGCTCAAGATCTCTTGCAGTCAGTACAAGAAAGAGAAGCAGATTTTGCAATTATGTGTAAGGAAATACGAGTATAGAAACCTCGAAGGAGTACATGAGTATATAATGGTTTCCTCTTTTTTGATCAAAAAGTTCCTTCGAAAGAAAAGTTCAAATCGACGACGTACGGCAATAGGTCCGATTTACGTAAAACTATCTGCACATTGCATATAGCTCCATGTCAGACTATAGTAGTGACATGGAAGATGGGTTGGCCCATGAATTCTGCACATCAACAGGGGATCATATAATTGTGTTCATTCATACCACCGATCGTAATTAGATAGTGAAAAACGCAATTGGTATCTTGCCCTTTTCGGGATTCGAACCCGGAACCTCCCGCTTCAATTGCCGCAGTTTTAATCACTGCACCATTCGGTTGTTGTACTTTCTCTTATCACCCCAAATGTGAGCATTTTGGAAGTACTTTAAGAAAAATTTGACTTAGCTTATTTGATTCTATAATTTATGTCGAAACTATTTGAAGAAGAAACAAATTATTTTCTAATACAAACAACGGCTTGCTCACAAATGGTGTGTCTGAATGCAATCAGATTTATTAGCATCTGATTGGAAACGTACATGAGCCACTTTTATCCTATACTGATGGAAAAACTTGCAAATCCGGTTGGAAACAGATTTGGGACAGATCACAACCGAACTACAATCAAAATTATTATGTAATAAATTTGGTATTTCGTCAACAATGATAACATATACGAGTATATGTATGCTTATCTCACTTATGTAGTGCCACTGGCCGCCATGTCGTCATTCATTTTTAATAAAATAATTCAATTAATCGGTTGAACTATCATTAAACATGCTAATTAATTATAGAGGATAAATAGCTCACTTGAATTGATAATTATATTTTTATTGTTACGTGTCTCGCGTGTGACTACCGCTAACAAATGTGTGACAACTGATACGATCAGGTTGATACGCAGTTGTATACTTAAAGATTTTCTTTGAGCTATACCTCGTCTCTATATCTCAGTTCATAAGCCTTTATCGTCTTTATTGAGATATTGAGATATCATTCATTGAGATATGTTTATTGTTTATTGTAATCCGATTTAGTTATTCGAAACATGGGAGCAGACCAACCTTCCGATATCCTCAAGGCAGTAATTAATGAAATTTACTTTGCGGTTTAACATAAGTTTACTCTCTCTGACCATCGTTATATTTTCTTTTCTCAAAACTGAAAATTAGATAGTTAGGACCTCAAGAAACATAAATTGTATGGAGTCTATTTCTAATCAAACCTGAGAGAACTTGGACTCCATGGTGAACTAGGGAGGTCAGAAGACTGAGGAAACAGACAAGAAAATTTCTGAATAAATGGCATGAACAAAGGGAAACAAAGGGCACTGTCGCAACTCTATATATTTAAGCTAAATATAACTCACATGAGTGCAAAATAAAACTTAGATATCATCTCACGAATCAACTGCCAGGTTTCAGCAAACTTATCACTGATATCAAATATCTCAGTTTTCCACCTGTTGGTCCTTCAATATTTGCAATTAATCTATACAAAGTGTGACTTCTCCGAGGAGTTACCTACAAGGAATATGGGTCAATCGCCATATCGTAGAGCTAGCATGACAGTTCTCTTTTCTCCGTAACCAGAATCAAACCATTTTCAGTTAACCAACAGCAAGTTCTTTTCATGAGTTCTACTCATGAACATCTTCTATATCTCGGGTGATTATAATTTCTTCAATATCACCATGAAGGTACCATCCGGAATTTCCATACGCATTGTATGATGCAGTCCACAGATTAGGACTGATGCATATGCATTATTTGTTCCATATGCTAACTCATCGCAAAAGATGAGTTAGCATCGGAAATATCTGACCGTATCGCAGAGGTAAATGATACCTAATTCGTCAACAGCACCAGTGGAAGAATATTATTTGAAAGGCGCTGCAACAAGCCATCTTCTTCAAGAAATATTAAGCAGTATTTCAGAAGGTATCTAGCTACGACATTTTGACAATTTTATAGGAACATTGTCCAAACCAGGCGATTTCCTATTTCTAAGAGAGAGACCTCTAGCTCTTCGATTGCGGATGTTGGAACTTCGTTCGATTTATCGGGCTAAAGTTGGCGTTTGTCAGTCGATCTGCCTCGTTATCCACCCTTCTTTGGCTGTCATTTCTAGTGTACACAGTCCTCTCTTACAAATGTAGCGTTCATTGTTATCCTTGTGTGTTGATATCTCCAGCTATAAGGACTCAATTTTAGCACGGAAAATATTTATAAATTCGTGGAAATAGCAACTCACAAAACTGATGCAGTCTTTAAAATGGTTGTTTTTTCCATATTGGATACATTTTGTTCCATTTAGTGAGGGTTTCTTACTTGTATCACTACGTTTTTGGTGGGTGTGTTTAAATATCAAGGTCCCCTGATTTCGAGAGTCTCTCCTCAACCCACTTTAGAACCTCGTATAAACTGGTTTTATTCTCTATTTTCACTTCTTATTTAAAAATAGCATCACTCATATCATAAGTGGCACCTCTTTCTGTTTCAGGTTTAATTTCTGTATTATAAGAAAATGAGGATTCTCGATATTTTACCAAGGACCTGTGTGTATGTTTTACTCTCATTACTTTTAATCATTAGAGATTAAGGTTTAATCCTGCAATTATGAAATCTTTATCTTTTATGATTTGCTTTTCTAGACCATAAGCTAGTGATTTTATGGATAACCATCCACGACTGTGGAACCTTACCCTTTTTACTGAATTGGTTCAGCAGGACTAGAATCAAGCCTCGTTGTTTCTTCGCTTCTTTATTTCCCACGGGTATATATAGAGCCTGTTCTTTTTTCTCATTGACCTTTTGGACTTAGCTGCCTTTAAGATTTTTCTATAGTTTAGGTATTACATCATTTCATTGTTGCATTCAAAACTGTATATTTGGCTTTCCTGCTGCCAACCTATGTCGTGTCGTGCTATCTGTTGTAAGTAACAACTAAGAGATCCCTTAGCTGTGATTTTGATTGGACCACCATCTTCTCCACCTACATAGTCAATCTTATATAAATTTTAAATGTCATTAATCAGACTTTGAATCCCAGTGGGAATTAATTTCCAAAATGGGAACATTCAATAAAACCATGGTGATGTGTGCTAGCACAACTGTATTATAACGTATATATAGATTGATGAGCAAATGGATTGGGTATGTCAATGAGCCAATTGAGTCTGAATGATGGAAATTAGAGAAAACAACTATATTAATTACAGTAGAGTACATATACAGTGTCACAGTACAATGTCATGTATAATTTATCAATTAATCATTAATCCGGTAGTTGGAAACTTTGTATGTACTTGCATATAGTTTTAATTATACGATACTGGTTTGTATACGAATGTTCTGATACATGCACATGGAATACAATCAAATGGGATTTTTTACAAACCCATAGTGCGACATTGGACAAAAACGCTTCGATCGATCGATCGTTTACAAAAAAACAAACAAATTAATTAATAAATAATTTAATCATAGCATAAATAATATTGAATAAATAAATAAATAAATAAATTAACTTATTATATTAGTATCACAGTCATATGTAGAGGATGAAGTTATATATACAATTTATTTAATATCCTGGCTTTGGGAACTTATCCAATCCCTAAATAGTGGAATACTTGTAAACACCGATGGTGTTAACGCACAGGTTATGAATGAATACGAGACTATTCCGAAAAGTACATACTCTCCATTACTATCGCGTACAAATAATGGGCCACCCGAGTCTCCATGGCATGTACTTTGGATTTCGGTATTATCAAAGTTAGATCCAAAGTAACATATTTGATTTGATGGATTTAAATAGTCAGGACACGGTACCTTTTCCAAATCCACTTGGGCCAATATTTTGCTTGATTTTTGACCATACATTTGTGTACTTCCGAATCCAATTGCAGTGGCAACATGTGGCAGGGTGGTCTCATCGTCACTCTTCGGTGCCAGTGTTATTGAGCTAACAGCTTCGTTAAATGTTAGCTCGGTTTTCAATTTAATCATCGCTATATCGTTTGGCCTCCCTTTTTGATCTTGATGATATTGTTCATGTTGAATAAATTCAAATTCGGTTATGGCCTCTTTGGGCTTAACATCTACCAAACTATTCGTGCCAACCGCTATGTGTGTTACATCACGACAATGGGCGGCTGTTAAAATTAGTTTAGTGCTTATGATTGTGCCGCCACAACTCCATTCGATAGTGTCGTGTAATTTCTTGCCAAGTGCTACCATGAACGGATATTGATTTTTTTCAACTGGTCGACCATTGATAATTGCCGGTACTATTTGATTGGATTCTGTAAGGAAGCAAATAAATAAATTTAAGATAAATTTTAGATACATTTTTTCGTTAGTTATAAGACACTTACCTATACTATCCGTTCTTGATTTGTTTAGGCTTGGACAGCATATTAATCCAGGTGTTTTACACTTATTACACATGGTCAGTTTTATTTTGTTCGCTACTAGAGCTTCACAATCGCGAGGTGCAACACAGCTACCTCGACCACCAGATTGAGTTGCGCATTGATTGTCATCAGTGATTGGCAATGAAGCAACACTACTGATCAATGCTATACAGGTGATTATTAATAAATAAATAAAAACGTATTGAATAGACATTTTGATTGAGTTTGAAAATTAAATTAAATTGTAATAAAACGATGTTTATTGTTTATGATATAAAACCAAATTGAATTGGATATACCATCCAGCAACAGATTATAAACTATTGAACGACAGAGCCAGAGCACATGTGAATGAGTTTTTGTTTCATAATTTTTATTAGAAAACGCTCAACATACATCGTTTTTAAACCATGTTTATGTGTGTGACGAGTAAGCTTTTTATATAGGCATATAGTTTTGCTTAAATGGTTATTGCTTATCACTGGATTAATCACTGAAATATTCGTAGCTACGTTATAAATAAATATTTAATGTTTCGAAGCTGACAACTTTAAGGCAAGGTTCTTAGTAGTAAAAGATGACTAACGTAGATACTTTTTCACTATCATTTCTTTCGTAATTTGATTTAACACCTGGATGTTAAAACTATTGTAATCGTGAGATGTTTGTTTGATAGGAATCCATCGGATAAAAGTTTATATAACATACTACAATTTTCAATATATGTATTTTCACGTACTATCTTTGTACCCTAGATTGACAGTTGATATAATTTGCATAGTCTGTATTTTTCTAAGAAGTATCATCAGATGGAATGTACTCATATCTTGTATGCTGGAACAGCTTTGAGAAATAGTCATTCCTTGTATTCTTTAATGCATCTGATTTGGTCAAATGAATGTCAGTAATGTTACTGAGTCAGTAATGTTACTGAGATGGTAATAAGTTGTCCTCTTAGTAAACAGAAAATTAGTCCCAGAGAACTTGAGTACCTTTGTGAAGTAGAGAGCTGGAGAGACAAATAAAACTTCTCATATGCCAAACCGAAAAACTGTAGTATTAACTTTTGTATCTCCAAGTTTCAATTCCAAAATTACAGTACATATTTTGAATATATTCTTGAAGCTGGTTTTAATGTGACAACTCCTAATGAGGAGTATACTTCAATCCTTCAAGACAGCAAAATGAGCAAGATAATCCTAATGTCTCGTATTCGTCCATACATTTTTGGTATTGCAGACGTTTGCTGACTTGGAGAAGCCGAGACAGAGATTTTATTGAACAACGACAATATTCTTCAATAATTATCGATAACATTTTGAGATCGTATTGGCCTGCGACCAATTACATAAAGGCGGCAATATACACTATCTATAGTCATATACTAAGCTACAGGCTCCCACTACCATTTTAATTGCATGCCATCTTGATTATGTGATGTTTAGTTCAGTTTCGCTTTCACCATTGTGTTGTTTAGACGCCCCAATTTTATAAAGAATATATACGCCACAAGAACGAGCAGAAATAGTGACAATATTTATTGAAAATAATCGTTCCATTATTGCCACTCAACGGAAATTGCGTCAAAAATATCCTAATCGTCCAGTGCCTCACAAAATCACAATTTATCGTTTACATGCGAATTTTTGACAGTCCGGTACGAAAACAGACCGATCTCGTTCTGGAAGACAACGGACGTCTCGTAACGCTGAAAATGTGGCTCTGATGCGCGATAGTGTTGCAGATCCAGAAACATCAATTCGGAGACGTGGTTTCCAGTTCACATTTCTGCACGTAGTTTTAGGCGAATTTTGAAAACTGATTTGAAAATGTTCCAGTACAAAATTCAACGGTTACTGCCCAACGGTACCAAGATACGATTCAAAATTTGCTTGTGCCTGAAATGGAAGAGCAAGGACTAAAGAACATGTGGTTTTAGCAATATGAGGTCACAGCACACACAGCCCGTTCAACAATTCAATTATTGAATGCGGTTTTTTTGGCCATGGTCCGATTAAGCATGGCCAGCCAGATCTCTGAATTTAACAGCATCAGACTTTTTGTTATAGGGGTTTTTAAAATCGAAAATTTATGTGAATCAGCCTCAAACGATTCAACATCTTAAAGACAATATTAATCACGAAATTGAAGAAATCAGCCTGAAATGTTGCAGGATGTCATGAAAAATGCCTTTAAAAGAGCCGAAAGCTACATAGTTAGTCTCATTCACCATTAGGTTAGGTTAGGTTAGGTTAGAGTGGCTGTTAACGCACACTTAGACCGTTGCCAGTCCGTTGTGATACCACAGAATCTTAGTCCCCTAATACCCCTAACCACCCTGAGCTACTAATGTAGCGTAAAATATCCCGCACCTTACTATCTGCAAGATCTGAAAGGTTGTGCATTACATAACTACCCAAGTGTAAATGTCTTCTTAGTGCCAGTGCAGGACAAGAGCACAGGAAGTGAACTAGCGTCTCTTCCTCCTCCTCGTCCATGCAGCTTCTACAGAAGTCATTTGTTTCTAGATCCAGCCTTCTCGCATGTTCCCCGAAAAGGCAGTGTCCCGTTAATATTCCTATTATTCTTCCTAGATCTCTCCTCTCCAGAGAGATTAAGGTCCTGGAGCAATTCAAATCCAGCCTTGGCCACATTTTTCTCGCTCTCTCGCATGTGAGGGTGTTAGACCACCTCGCCTGTGCTGAAGCTTCCGCCCTTTTCCTCAGAAGAGGAGACAGGACCATGTTCCAGAGAAGAGGAGACAGGACTCCCCCTTGTGGGCTTGTAGTGATGTCCGAACTTCCTCAGATCGTTTGATGTGCGTTAACATCGCAGCCCAGAATCATTCCGGTTTTTCTGCGCTTCGCTTCGAGGATCAGTTCCCCCAGGTTGTCCGGTGGAACCTCCTTCTCCTGTCCCATGTAGGCCGCCACCAGCCAGATTTTGTTGTTACCAACCTCCAGACTGGCCGCCGTTATATCCCCATCGCTGTGCTGGGAAAGAAAGAAAAGATTTAGGTTATCCTTCCCTAGAATACAGGATCTGATCCTCTCAGACCCTTTTGAGTATAAAATACTATACCCCTTCATTCGAAGACCACAGATCTTTGTTTTTTTAATCCAAGGTTCCTGGATTAAGATTATATCCTCATCCGATCTCGTCAGTCTGAGGAGCAGTGCTGCCGATACAGCCCTCGAATGATGAAGGTTAATTTGAAGCACCTTAAGCATACTTCTAATTCTCTTACTTACCTAGTTCTGAGTGGTGCTGTGGGAGCTGCCGGCACCTGCCGTCGCACGGTCCATCGCCACCACCGTGCTGTTCATGTCATCATCTGAGACATCCTCCTCAGAGCCCAGAGTTAGAAGTTCTCCTAACCCCAGTGCTTCACTGTCGCTCGATTTGTCCTCCACGGCTAGTTCAGCCGCAGACTGTCTCGAGGGCGTGTCAACTGATTGGGTGCTCGTGCCCGCCTCCTCGTCTCGTTTATAAACATTGAGGGTTACCGATCCGAAACCGAAACCGATAACCCCCTTTAACTTGGCAAGAGAAGCAAGGGACTCCCTATTTATTGCCAATACTGACAAACGAAAGTTTCTCTTGGCCTCCTCTTGCCCAACGACCTTCCAATTGTCCGTCGGAAGATCAGGGTTGCTGATTCTAATGGTCTCCAGCACCTCTCTTGCTTTCTGGCTTGATTGGTAGCCAGACGCGCACCCTCGGCCTACAATGAATTTCTTCCTTGTTTACAGCCGCAAGCTCCGCGCCTGGCCACAACTCACCTATTCCTTCTATCGCTCGTCTGTACAGATCAACTGTTCTCTGATCCAGACAAGCAATAAGTTTTGTATCGCTAAGGGCGTTAAACACCTTCCACCACTTCTCAACAGTGATGCTCCCATCCTCTTGACCCTTGTCAATGACGGCTAGCATCATTCCGTGCTCCTTCACGATGTCACTGAATAATCCCCTTTTCGAGAATCCCCCAGCGACATACTGACATTCTTCTTTGGCGTCCGCTTGCAACTTCGCCCGCTTACTTCCGCTAGCTTCCGCTGTCGTTTAGACACGCTGTCCCCTTCTGGCCTTCCGCTGCAGAACGTTTCTTTGGCCCAAGCCACAGACTGCCTCAGTTCCGATGTAAGCTGCCCCTCAGGGATCGTAGCCCATCTATCGAGTACTCTCTTCGCTGAACGCCGAAGTCTATATCTTTGTTTAGAGGTAGACCCACCTTCTCGGCTCCGGTTTCCCTCTTTCTTGTCCGCCTTTTTAAGAGCGACGGTCTCTTTATTTTTTTCTATTTTGCTTTCCATTATTACTCCCACGAGTGTCGAAGAAAAGAGGTGCACCTGCACAGAGATCCGTATGTGCAGGTAAGGCTATATACAACTGAAGGTCGCCAGGTATTACGAGGGCTTCTTTCGCGACTGGGCTTTATTTAGGGGGCCCCCAGCCTGGCCGATTGTTGGCACGGATTGCATTACACCCTAATCCAGCCCCCTGCTGCCATTTAGCGAGACCCGCCCCACACCTAGGTTAGTTTAACACACCCGTTCGTTGAACGACAACCTGTAGGCGACGGCAACTGTGCGGCCTCGGTCACCATTTACCCGATATAATTTTCCAATCGTAACGAAAAAAAATGTCAAGACCAAATAAACTGTTTATGAAAACCAAACCTGCTTATCTTTTCGTTGAACAAAGCAATCAAAGCAATAAAATAAGCAATCAAAATGGTAGCGGGACTTTTGCCCCACCTTGTATAATGGTGATTGGGATATATGCAGTGGAATTATCGAATAGTACGTTGATGGTATGCCCACCAAACTTGATTTGATAAGGAGTGTCGGGTTTTTGTAAGAGCATTTCGTCTCAATCACAGGCCAGTAACAACTTGATATTTGGAGAGACATAACTATAAGAAATGAAATTATACTAAAGGACTCGAAAAGGGCTACGATACGTTCACTATAATCTTCCTTTGTACAGAATATCTGCATATAAGTAAGTGTCTTATATTATTCTTCGAAGAATTTGACTTTACGATCAAGACAGATTCCGAACAAATTGGTCAGTACAGACCGAAATTTTTATATGTACTTGATTGAACAAATTCGTTCGTCGGTATCAAATGACAGTAAATCAGTCACAGTATACAAAACACTAGGAGAAATACTTGATACATATTCAGGACAGTCCACTTGAACAGTGGATGATCATAGATGTGTTCATTCACACCACCAAACGTAATCAGACTGTAAAAATCTCTTTTACATCCTGCCCCTTTCGGAATGCAAATCCGGCACCTCCCGCTCCAATTGCCACAGCTTTAACCACTGCGCCATCTATGTGTGAAAGTGTATTTTGTTGATAGGTTAAGGTCTTAGTTAGTCCAACCACTCGTATGGGCTTACAAGACGCTTATTAAAGTTCATTGTGATATGAGTTTACATCTCAGAGAGACATTTTGTATCAATATCCGGTTCACTCGGGCATAATGATTTTATCGACCGAGATGGTAATAGTTATATCATGCATCATTATTGAATACTATATGTTGGATTGATCGGAAACCAGTCCTATTTGGTGATCAAAAATTCTCTTTTACCTCAGTTCACACGGTTAAAATGTCAATACTACATATGACTGATGTCGCATACTATCCCACAATAGAAGATAGACATATCGCAAAAGACGATAAAGGTTTATGAACTGAGATATCGAGACGAGTTATAGCTCAAAGAAAATGTTAAATTATACAACTGCATATATCTTAATCGTACCAGTTATCACACATTTTTTAACGGAAGTCACACGCGAGACACGTAACAATAAAAATATAATTATCAATTCAAGTGAGCTATTTATCCTCTATAATTAATTAGCATGTTTAATGATAGTTCAGCCGATTAATTGAATTATTTGATTAAAAATGAATGACGACATGGCGGCCAGTGGCACTACATAAGTGAGATAAGCATACATTTACTCGTATATGTTATCATTTAATACATAATAATTTTGATTGTAGTTCGGTTGTGATCTGTCCCAAATCTGTTTCCAACCGGATTTGCACGTTTTTCCATCAGGATAGGATCAAAGTGGCTCATGTACGTTACCAATCATAATCATATGTTAATAAATTTAAAGCGATCGGTGGTGTGAATCAACACGTATATGACCTCCTGTTGAAGTGCAGAATTCATGGGCCAATCCATCTTCCATGTCAGTACGGCATGGAGCTATATGCAATGGGCAGATGGTTATACGTAAATCGGACCTAGCTGTACGTCCTCGATTTGGCTATGTAATGGCATAAACTCGATAGACGCTTTAATGTTTCTTAAAGTACTGAATTGAAATTTGTCGAATCATTTGCTATCGAAGGAACTTTTTGATCTATAAAAACGAAACCATTATATACTCATGTATACTCTTATCGAGGTTGCTATATGTACTCGCATTTGCTTACACACAATTGCAAATTTCACTTCACTTTCTTATACTGACTACAAGAGATCCTGAGCAGCCACACAGTGCGTAAAATTTGAACGACCTTCGTTTTCTGCGCTCAATTTTCAGCGCGTCCTGATATACTTTATATAAACACGTATTTATTATTTTCCTAATAAATAGTAAGCCTCATGCTTCCATGTCTTAGCTATTAACTGTCCTACTTCACCTCTTCTGCAGAACTGTGAATTCTTCTTTACTCTGCTCAATTCTGCTACAGTTACTACCGAAGCCATGAGCAACCAGTGAAGCAGTAGTATTTATTTGTATCTGGCGTGGAACGCTTTCTCTTAACAATTCCTGCTGATTCGTTTTTTTTCCTTTATTCCATTTGATCTTTTATTTACTACTTGCTACCGCACAAGTTGCTCACATTTGACACTCCTGAGATGTCTTAGTATATACTGAAGTATATACTTCAGTCGCTTGATTCGTAGCAGATTCGTACAACGTTCGAATATGGTTTGCCATTTTTTTATCTCACAATGGATTTGTTATTTCTGGGTTTTATAAATTCCGAGAGCTCTCTGATTTTTCCCACAGACTTGCGAGTTACACCTCTTTAGTCGTATCAGTGGTTAGCTCTAAAGTTTTCGTCCTGTCTAGGGCGACACTCAGTTTTATCCTATATTTACCGACTTTTAATAGAAAAAGATTGACAAATATCTATACATGCCCTCCTCTTTGACACCGTCTTTCGTACTGTTTCGCAGAGTAGCTGCATCATCAAAACCCATATTTTGCCCCGTTGTTTACACATCATCTAGAATTATGTTTTTCAAGGTCATTGCTGGCCTTTCTACTTCCCTCTTTTGCATGTCCTATCCATTTCTTCTATCGTTTCTTAATTCGTGGATGTTGATAAGTTCATGTTACCTTATACTGTAGGGAATAAGCCGATACACCCGAAAAGCTGGTATGCAGTATATATTATAAAAGATAAGGTTACGAAATAGTTCAATATCTGACCACGGTGTATTGAAATTCAATTATTACATCGAATTGATAACATATACAAATTTTAATGCATCATAATTTGGACATGTCACAACAATTGATAAAATTCGTTTCCATCATTATCGCTATGACGTCATTATTTTACTGAGTTTAAATGGTTTGTTTATTATTGTTTTGTCACACTATACAGATAAGCATTATATGCAGCTTTATTGTTCCAATAATTGATAATTTTAATAACAATTTGCTTGATAGCGGTCGCGTGTGTGAAAAACGAATACTCCAAAACGACAACAGATAAGACGGCACAACTGTGTAGAAAAAAAGGCAGAACTCCTTACTGTGAAATCAATTGTATCTTTGGTAAAATTTTGGGCCCAACAAAGCCTGAATACTGTCCTGAATATGTATCAAGTATTTCTCCTAGTGTTTTGTATACTGTGACTGATTTACTGTCATTTGATACCGACGAACGAATTTGTTCAATCAAGTACATATAAAAATTTCGGTCTGTACTGACCAATTTGTTCGGAATCTGTCTTGATCGTAAAGTCAAATTCTTCGAAGAATAATATAAGACACTTACTTATATGCAGATATTCTGTACAAAGGAAGATTATAGTGAACGTATCGTAGCCCTTTTCGAGTCCTTTAGTATAATTTCATTTCTTATAGTTATGTCTCTCCAAATATCAAGTTGTTACTGGCCTGTGATTGAGACGAAATGCTCTTACAAAAACCCGACACTCCTTATCAAATCAAGTTTGGTGGGCATACCATCAACGTACTATTCGATAATTCCACTGCATATATCCCAATCACCATTATACAAGGTGGGGCAAAAGTCCCGCTACCATTTTGATTGCTTATTTCTGACAAAATGTCTCTCTGAGATGTAAACTCATATCACAATGAACTTTAATAAGCGTCTTGTAAGACCATACGAGTGGTTGGACTAACTAAGACCTTAACCTATCAACAAAATACACTTTCACACATAGATGGCGCAGTGGTTAAAGCTGTGGCAATTGGAGCGGGAGGTGCCGGATTTGCATTCCGAAAGGGGCAGGATGTAAAAGAGATTTTTACAGTCTGATTACGTTTGGTGGTGTGAATGAACACATCTATGATCATCCACTGTTCAAGTGGATGATCATAGATGTGTTCATTCACACCACCCATCTTCCATATTAGTATACACAGACAGACAGACAGACAGAATCTCCCAAATTATGTTTTACGTTTTATTGAAAAGCGGACTTGCGTCGATCTTTGGAGGACAAATACTACAATAGTAATCTTGACTACCGCACTACTCGGACAAATTCGATTTTACCACAGTCTAAGTCTATAATTTGAGCTAGCGGCCATTTTAATAGAGTCTATTAAAATTAAGAACATAAGCAAACCAAATTCGTTGCGTTGTCGAAATCGATTTTCAAATATAATCCATACCGAGCGACAAATCTCCGATAAAAGCTTTTAAGTTAAACGACCACAATTCACAAAGAGTCGACACCAACATTTTCAAATAGACCAGATGGATTAGCTTATTCATTCGGCAACTGTCACATCATTTGAATTATATGGTTTAAGGTCGTGTATAAGAATAAATCTCACAGACAGTCTCGAATACACTTTTGAACTTTTTGGAGCTTAATATGTCTGCATAAATTTGCAGCATAAAATTCGGAACCAATCGTCTCACTTCAAAAATCATTGGGTGTTCCATAATATACATATTTAGAGCTAATTATGAACAAGTTCTATGCGAACAATAATAAAGCACATTATTCGTCCTTCTCTGAGATACATCCCCGAATCCATAAAGCTCCGCCTTTGGGTGATAGAACATGGCACATCTAGGTATTACCAATTTATCAATCGATAATAGTTGTTTAATGAATTCGATCAAGCGATTCTGTGTTCACCTCATCAGCAAGCCTAGCTTAAGAGAACAATATGGTTTACATAAAGTACTTGGCGTAAAACAGATCTGAGTGATTTTGCATTTGGCGTAATCTTCCGAATTTCAAACCTAAGCTGTGGATTCAATGGAATCAGATCTTATCAAAACATCAGATCGTGTCGTTTTTAGTACACGATCAGCTTTTATGAACAGCATCTAAAAATTACACATTCGCCGCAACATAAGCAATAGTTTGAAGCTTAAAACAATTCACCTTATCATTTTGATTCGTTCGCCATCAGACCATTTGTAAGTTTTGCTGATCTGCCTTGACTACATTTTCGAGATATCTTACGAAACGCTAACAGGAAATAGGGCATGAAATACGATTTATTCTGAGACAAAGAATTCTATATTTCAAAAAAGATCGATTGTGCCAGGTCTTTAAATCCATGGATCATCATGTTGAATGTGTTCGGGGATCTTTATGGGATACATTTTGAGAAGATGTTCGGAGTCTCGGGAGGATCGGAGACCAACGAAGATCAGGTCAAATTAACTAATTGAAGAAGGTAGGTTCGTTGGTCTCAATTCTGTTATTCGTTTGTTGTACTTAATGTTTCTCCTAAGTTCTACTTGTTCAATGTTGAATTGTGATGCAATGAGTGAGAATAAACTTAAAAATAATAAAGATAGAAAGAGATTGGTTGACAACATGTGGTTTCAACAAAGCGCTGTAATTTGGTGACTATAATTGGTCAGCTCAGATCGTTAATGTTGTTAAATTTGTAACGCCGCGTGATGTACAGGAAAAAACTTTGGAATAAGTGAGTAGTCTTATAGAGAGGAAGGAATAGTTACATAATATGCCTGTTTATAACAAAACCGTTCTTAATAAACGATATCGTATAATTCAACGATATCAGTACCTTGTCAATCGTTAGTTTTCTAAAGCTATAACTAACATCGTTATAGAAATCGATATCAAATTTAATTTAAACAAAGTAATGCTTCTTAATCTCCTACGCGCCAAACAAAGCTTAGCGATAAAATCCGAGTGAACTGTATAAATTTCAGAACTATTGTCGTAGGTCGATGTTGATAATATACTCATGCATAAATGAAGTATGTGGGTAAAAGTATAGGACTGCTGAACTCATGAACCGACCCATCTTTCATGTCCAGTACTATAGGCTACTACCCCATCTCATGATAAAAGATTTCTATATCATTTATTAATTAGTAGTATAACCAACACGTCACACTAAACAACAATTGATATGCTGATTATCAAATTAATGACGTCATGAATTAAGCCAAATAGCAAGATTACAGTACAATAACAATTTTTATTGTATTAAAAATTTAATCAAACTATAGTCAAATATATGCAACGTGCGGTCCTTGGGCATGTTATACAAACTTAGCATCTGCATGGCCGGATAACATTTTCATGGAACTGTAGATCATGGATTAAGCGGTTTTTTTATCTCTACAATCTGTTTAGGGGCTCGAGGCACTTCCTACTCTCTCTGCCAGTCTATAGTACTGACATGGAAGATGGGTTGACCCATGAGTTCTACACGCCAATACGGGGCCATGGATGTGTTTATTCTCACCACCAATCCTAATCGTATATGGTGAAAAATCCCTTTAGCATCCTGCCCCTATCGGGATTCTAACCCGGTATCTTCTGCTCCAACTTTTATTGCTCTTTTGTGTCAAGAACGATATGATTTTTTCTGATGGCTGCTCTTTAATTTTTTTGTGTACTTGACTACTTAAGATCTAATGTAAGAAAGAATTCGTTTATCATAACGAAACCCCTTTGGGTACATTTTAAAAACGTTAGTTCGGAAATCTCCCCTGTTTGGGAGATTTACTTAGAAACCCAAGAATTATATGCGTATGTCACACTACCGATAATAATCAAATGGTGAAAAATTCATTTTATATCCTCTCTCCCGCCTCTATCGGGACTTGAACCTGGTGCCTACTACTTCTCCAAAAACCAATCCTTTAACCAATCCTTTTTTGGGCACTAGGCCAAAGATTAGAGCTGTTGAAGTGTTGATAATGATGCAGGGTGCTGTAATCGTGACAGCTAATGATGAATGGTGGGATTTTAACTTTGAACTCCACAGAGTGGCATTGATTGACAGCTAGGGCGCTGACTGAATCAACCAGCCGATGAAGACGTTTGTCTTGAAATGTATGGCATTTTTGTATGTGGTCTGTAATATTCGTTTTCGCTAGGCCGGTTTCGATCTGATGACGTCATTGACTCGTTGTGTGATCGGAAAGATCAAATCCATCTCATCAGGCATATGCGACCGGACTTGATTTATGTTGCATTTCGTTTCTATATATATTGTGAGGCTATGTTGCAACAGTTCTAGCGAATTTACAGAATTTGACTCGAAATCTTTTTTCAATTCTTTTTGTTTATACTTCACTATTGTGGCGTGAGTATTCGTCGTATTTGTGAACGCCACAGAGCTTATCAACATAATCACGTACCTAAACAGTTAGAATTAGATTGGGTGGAATTGGATTACAACCATTCATCCATATTGTTAGTTTTAAAGATTCCACCAGAACATTAAAAGTAACTGTCGACACTGATGGAAATTATAAACTAAGTGAATGCCTTAAACTTCAAGTCTAATACCTCAATCTCAGGAATGGGCTTAGTATAAATCCAGGAGCTTAGAGATATACCATTACTTCTAGGTTTAGTATTAACTTATCGATATTGGTCGAAGCAATTGGGTTTGATAAATTAAATTTGAGCATCTACGCAGGGCATCAATTTGGCAGACTCGCAGTATTATCATGCATTCGGGTCAGATCGATATTAAAATTGGAAGTCGAGCTTGGTTGAACAGTTATCGAAGCAAAATGATTAGTTTTGATTATAGAATACACGCTGATTATAGAACTCAAATTGAAGAGGAGCCACAAACAGAGAAAGCACTCAATATAGTGACGTAATCTTTCCCATGAGCGTAATTTACTCTAAATCACTCATCGATTTTTGAAAAATCTTTAAATCGTTTAGTTAAACATCTGGATTAATATGCTGTCCAAGCCTAAACAAATCCAGAACGAATAGTATTGGTAAGTGTCTTAAGTAACGAAAAAATTTATCTAAAATTTATCTTAAATTTATTTATTTGCTTCCTTACAGAATCCAATCAAATAGTACCGGTAATTATCAATGGTCGACCAGTTGAACAAAATCAATATCCGTTTATGGTAGCACTTGGCAAGAAATTACACGACACTATCGAATGGAGTTGTGGCGGTACAATCATAAGCAAAAAACTAATTTTAACAGCCACCCATTGTCGCCGGTTGGCGTCAGTGTGCGGTTGGCACGTATAGTTTGGTAGATGTAAATTCCAACGAGGTCATAACCGAATTCGAATTTATTCAACATGAACAATATCATCAAGATCAAAAGGGGAATCCAAACGATATAGCGATGATTAAATTAAAAATCGAGCTAACATTTAACGAAGCTGTTAACTCAATAACACTGACACCGAAGAGTGACGATGAGACCACACTGCCACATGTTGCCACCGTAATTGGATTCGGAAGTACACAAATGTATGGTCAAAAATCAAGCAAAATATTGGCCCAAGTGGATTTGGAAAAGGTACCGTGTCCTGACTATTTAAATCCATCAAATCAAATATGTTACTTTGGATCTAACTTTGATAATACCGAAATCCAAAGTACATGCCATGGGGACTGGGGTGGCCCATTATTTGTACGCGATAGTAATGAAAAGTATGTACTCTTCGGAATAGTCTCGTATTCATTTATAACCTGTGCGTTAACACCATCGGTTTTTACAAGTATTCCACTATTTAGGGATTGGATACATAAGCACAACACTTCAACTATCTATATATAGCGTGTCATAACATGCTGTTATTAAGACAGAGATATTAATTTTATTAATTTATTTATTTATTAAACAATATTTATTAACAATAACTTCAGGCAAGCCTTATGACTTTTCAATCTGGTTTGGATGACCTCGGTTTCTTTTCATCCGAAATCTGTTTATTCTTCTAATGAAATCCAAGATATCTGGTATCCTCAAGGAGATCAGTTGATCATCAAATAGGAATTGTGATCCAAAGCAGTGCAGTCGATGGGAAGAGTATGAAGAACAGGAACACAAGAGGTGCTCAACAGATTCTTCTTTTTCACCCCCTCACTGTTCGCAGATTACGATGTTCCGAGTTTTCATTCGAAACATATGCTTCAGAGAGTAATTCCTCGTAAGAATGCTCAGCAAGAAGGACTGGGATCTTTGCTGATTTATTGATCCAAAGAAGATTTTTGGTAGTCGACAAAAGATAAGGTTATCTTAGCTCTTTTGGTGCAGAGCACCAAAATGATAGTCAATTACTCGTTTAAGAGATAATGTCATCACTCCTAAAGCGGGCCCTGGCCCAACAAAAGTGGAAAACGCACCAAAACCATTTTGGTGCCAATCAGCCAATATATTTATACCCATGTGACTGGGATTCCAGTAAAGTCTAACTTTATTTAGACTGATAATTGCCTTAAATCTACTAGGCAGTCTGAAAACTGTGTGAAGTTATCCCAGGATCTCATCCCAGAAAAAAATAAAATGTTCATCAGGTAATACTAATTTCATCCCATCCCAAGATTTTTCAAAATCATCCCAGAAAATTGTGTATTTGTTCAAAATCGGGAAATTAGTACTCAAGATCGAACAAGTTTCTACCTTCTATAAAAAAAAACTTACAAATCATAATCAATGAGTTTTCAATCCAGATCAAAGTCTGTGTGGAAACAAATTTAATATATCCAGAAGTATAATTGTTTTAATCTCATGTGAAATCTAATTGATATCATGTCCACTAATAACGAGCCAACCGACAAGATCAGCCGTATGTTGAGATTTGCGCTATTGGCCAATATGTACATGGCACAACTTGTTTTTTTTATATAATAAAGATTTATATTGATGGTTCCTGTATTGTATCTGGACTTTTCGTATATCCAGGTGTCTGGTTTAACAATAAGTCGCCTTTATTTGTAATGAGCGACTTAACAATTGTTCACACTTTAATTTAATACACGTGTTTATGTTTGTTTAATATAATTGCTTTATTAATTAGGTCTTCACTCTGCTGTGGTTTATAATAAAAAGGGGTGACAAAACGGTTAATTTATTTGAATTCGAAAAAATAAAGAAGATAAAGAAGATTTTGATTACCATTACAGATTATCATTATTTATATGTTACCGACCAAAAATCGATAATAACAGGTTTGTTCAAATTCGATCATATTCACACAGGTGTCAGTGTTATTTAAATAGTTAGTCGGTCGATGGTGTGAAGTCTCCACATATCGCTCCTGTTGACGAATTAGGAGAGTCAATTTTGAGTGTAACCACACGAACAATAGAATCTTTCCCTGTATAAGTTTTAACCTGTATAAGTTATTGCCCTGGTGGTATGTTATCATTCTTCAATATAACTAAATCGCCTTCTTTTAAGTTGTTGTATTGCAACCACCACTTTGAAAATCGGTTCCAACTAGTGAGATACTCAGTTTGCCATCTCTTTGCAAAATGCTGAAAGAGTTGTTGTATCATCTGCCATCGTGATAGTCGATTTAGTTTGAGATGTGTAATGTCGGGCTCTGGTACAGTGGTGATCGGCTGACCGATTATAAAATGACCGGGTGTAAGCGCATCGATGTGTTCTTCTGAAGACTCGCATAGAGTTCTGGAATTCAATAATGCTTCCACTTGGGTTAGTAGTGTATTTAGTTCCTCGTATCTTAGTGCTGTTTGCCCAATGACGCGTCGGCAATAATATTTTAAAGATTTCACTGCAGCTTCACAAAGACCGTTGAAATGTCGTGATGCCGATGGCACAAAATGCCAGTTTGTGTTATTTATCGCTGACCAACTGACGACAGATATTTCTTCTTTCGTCAATAAACCTTGAAGGTACTTTAAATCATTTGCAGCACCTATGAAATTCGTCCCATTATCGCTGTAAATGCCAGTACAAATTCCACGACGATTCTGAAACCGTTTGAATTCTGAAAGGAACGTGTCGGTCGTCATACCGGATGCTAGCTCGAAATGAACTGCTTTGGTTGTCATGCATGTGAAAACCACAAGGTAACCTTTATATGTGATAGTGTTTCGTCCCTTAGTGTTTTTCAAAATGTATGGACCAGCATAGTCGACGCTTGTTTGCAGGAACGCTTTTATATGGTTGACTCTGGGTAGTGGTAACTGCCTCATCAGTTGCTCTTGGGTTATTTTCCTTTTCCGGTTGATGCAGTTGTGAACTACACTTCGCACCAAACTCTTTATTATATAAAAAAAACAAGTTGTGCCATGCATATTATAAGCCAATAGCGCAAATCCCAACATACGGCTGAAATTGTCGGTTGGCTCGTTATTAGTGGACATGATATCAATTCGATTTCACATGAGATTGTTTTTAACTCATATAAGTTTTGCGAAAGATTAAAAACAATTATACTTCTGGATTTATTAAATTTGTTTCCACACAGACTTTGATCTGGATTGAAAACTCATTGATTATGATTTGTAAGTTTTTTTTATAGAAGGTAGAAACTTGTTCGATCTTGAGTACTAATTTCCCGATTTTGAACAAATACACAATTTTCTGAGATGATTTTGAAAAATCTTGGGATGGGATGAAATTAGTATTACCTGATGAACATTTTATTTGTTTCTGGGATGAGATCCTGGGATAACTTCACACATTTCAGTCTGAATAAAGTTAGACTTCACTGGATAACCAGTCACATGGGATGACCTCGCATATTGGTTGGATTACTGAATGGTAGAGCCGTATATTTAAAAAAATGTGTATTAATTAAATTGGATATCACCAACCAAACATCATACTCTCTATATTAATGAAAAGCCTTATCACACTAATCGCCCACTGGTCCAATTCAAAATAAACATTCATCAACAAAAAACTTTATAATCTGTTGAACTTTATTACTGAGCACGGTATCAGATTGGTTATTGGTGACTGTACAATAAATCTAGATCAACCCGATTTGCATCCTTGATAATCTCTAATTTGAAAGGCTGAAATCCACTCGACGGAGATGTATGAAAAGAAAGGAAACTATTGTGCCAATGACGATTCGGTACTCAATTAGGTAATGAGTACCGATTGTGAGTGAACAAAGAGTTGTTGATTGAGTATTATATGAGAAATTCTCAACGGCCATAAAAAAAATCTATGGCTTAGAGGCCGTAAAGAACACTGACGTCTCAACTAAGATCTTACGAACCATTTGAACGTATTAGTGCAGATCTGTTAAAGAAACTCTCTTAACCATTAAGCTACCATCTGCGACAGTGGCTATACAGTGAAAAAATCGTTTATCGGGAGTTAATTGTATTAATTCAGTGAATGATCTTGTCATCAACGCAGATTCATCTCTCGAATGTGAGAAACCAACTCATGGATTCACCTATCAGAATCTAACTACCACACTATTATCATGAGTTAATAGTCGTTATCAGTTTGAACTATATCCTAGAGGTTATTAATGGTTATGTGTCTCTATCGAAAATGGTTAGATTAATTTTATTGCATATCATCTTGCTTAGTAGGCTTTTGTTTTGCACACAACAACACTATTTAATTACGTCCATCAACAAAGCAGAAGCTTTTCAATCTGTTTTTGGAGCTCAAGGCACTCCCAACTCTTTCCCACTTCGCTTCTTTACGTACGGCCATAGCTCCATGCCAGTACTCAAAATAAAGATGAGTCCACTCGATCAGTGGGTTATAGATGTGTTCATTAACACCGCCGATCGTAATCAGAAGATTTAAACTACATTTTGTATCCTGCCTCAATTGAGACTCGAAGACGGTACCTCCCATTCCAATTGCCGCAGTTTTAACGCCTTTTGATCGCAGAATAATATCCGCTTGTCGCATATCATATTATTTTTGGACTTATTTCTATATAATTGAAAGGAATGTAAAATCGTTTTCTCGAGCATTCATTCACAACTTCCACTTTCTAATTTCGTATTGGTTTGGGTGAACAGAATGTATGTACTTACTTTGCCGACTCATAGAGCTCGCCCTCAATCTTTAAATTACCAGTTGGAACGATTTTGAGTAATTTTCAGATTAAATTACTTTGTAAAACATTACGAACACTACATTACAGTTAATTTCACACTTATAATTCATTTATTTAAGATAATTCGTAAAAATAATTTATGTTTGTAATAAACATTAGAATCCGTGTACAGTAAATTATTTGACCTCTAGCTTTCAGTATTCGAACTGCAATAAAATTCTACACAATATGGCGTTCGCTAACTTTTTTGCATTGTGACTTATGTTGTATTTTGTCCCATACTGTTTTGGCAAAATTGTGTGTTTTTTATTATATTAATAAAATAAATTTACTATCAATCGCTATTTTAAATTAATGTGAACCCATTTCAATTGAAGAAAATCGGATTTCGCTGGTACTATATTCACAGTATGTGATAGATTATTTTGCTGAAAAGTTAGCATCCGGAAAAGTTGTAGTTGTAGTCAGTGGATGGCACAGTTTGTAGAAGGAAGAAAATTATTTTCTTACCTTTGTTCAATTGCTCGATGAAAGTAGTGTAACTCAATTGATATCAGTGAGTTTATTGTATTTGGAGTATCAGACGTAAGGTAAGAATATTGACTTTTGACTATATAAACCCCCACGTCAGTGTCACGAATATGATATCGTTTTGTTGATAATTTTGTTGTATTACATGTAGGTGATATCTATGTATGATGAATTAAATTAGATTTGCATAGATATAACGTACTAAGATCAATATCTTAGTGTTTAATATTATATTTATATCATTACAAGCTTGTGCATTTCGGTTCATTTAAATATATGTCTTACAATATGTCAGGTTATGTGCTACATACGCAGCATTTTTAAATCTTGTTTAATCAATTTCCAATTAAATTTTTATAATTAAATTAGCTATTTAGATTGATTCCCTTATCTAACAATAACCAAACATATCTATACATTAATAGTAAATATTCATTGTTATATATAAAATATAAATTTAGTATAATCTATAAAAATGGTATTGACTAATTGCATCATCCTTTATCTTATCACCTATGGAAAATGTACATCATATACGTTTGATATTTTTAATATTTCAGATTGATTTTGCAGCCGCGGAAAATGGTTGACATTAAATCTGAGTGAGTAATTTACTATTTATTATGTACAAGGTCAAGTCTTATATGATACGTGTGCAGATAAACTTGAATATGAGTTAATAAACCAAAATAGCTAGCAGCAGGCGAATCGGTCAATTTTGTTTATTTAACTCAATCCAATCCAACTCAAACTCGATATTATGATATTTTAATGAAAGATGTGAAGATCATATAACATACACTATGTACTTCAACTTACCGGTATTTTTAAAATTCTTAATAAGGAATGTAAATTTCTTTGTACAATTTCTTACTCTAATTATTTATAAGAAGAATAAAGCAAAAAAATGATGATGAACTTATTCATTACCATTTTAAGTATCTAATCCTGAATCTTATGTAAACTGGATTTTGTCACCGTGGAGCTATCATGTGTGAAACTGTAAATTTAATTGCAGATACAATGTATCTAATCGCATAATATACTGTAATCCATATATCCAATACAGATAAAGTATTAATCCTGGTTAAAACCTTACCAGTATTATTTTATCAGATAGACCAATCTCTTAGTACTGCCAAGTATTATTTTGTCTCTCATAATTTGTAACGGCCATTTCCGACATAGTTTGTCTATTTTACCACCCAACTCATTTACATCTTTCTTTGAGCTTTCGAGTCGATGAGTTCTTTTATTTCGACGTCAGCTACTCTTTTCTTGAATGCTTCTCGAATCCGATCAAGTTGTTTTTCCAGGTCTCCTAACTTCTCTTCCATCCCATCAAACTACTTTTCCAATCCATCGAACTGTAACAGTTGCTGTTGCTCTTGTCGATGTTGTTGCTGCTTAGCAAGTATGTCAGCCAATTCCAGCTGGTGTTGAGAATGACGTGCTTCCAGCTCAGAGTGCACCTGGTCCATTAGTGGACTTTGTCTGCTCCAAACTATTAGAATCCTCCTGTGCTTCTTCCATTACGTTCCGCAACTTTATTACAAATTATGTTTTTGAACCATATGTGTTGCCGAATTCCATCGACGAAATTGTTCTCTTAATTCGGAATGACATTAATTGTGACCACAATCAACTATTAATAATTTGTTTGTTTTTAATCCTTCCAATCCTACGGACGAAAAAATCGAGGACGTACGGCTATAGGTCCGATTTACGTAGAACCATCTGCACATTGCATAGCTCCATTGGATCATAGATGTGTTCATGCACATCACCGATTGCATCCCGCCCCTATCGGGATTCGAACCTCCCGCTCCAATTGCCGCAGTTTTAACCAATGCGCCATTTAGTCGGTAATAAACACACTTCTGACATCAATTATTACGACTCTCATTTATTAAAATCCGAAATATTGACGCACGCTGATCAGAATTCAAACGAGCAGAGTTTAGTTCAACTTACAACTATATTCATAAAAACTGGTGGGGGCTATGACACTTGCCTTAACTTCACTGGTTAAAACAATATTTGTTCGAAATGGCAGTTAAGCCTATATAGACTGCCTATATAAAAATCAAATGAATTCTCGATCTTTCCATTCTGTGTTAACAATTTCATTGTTGTATATTTCGACAACTTTTCATGTGTCATTGTAATAGTGCCTACATCTGGTTTCGACTCATTTGCTTGAAGCTTCGAAGAGATAACATCTCCCGCACTCCCTTAAATTAAACTCAAATAAAAAATATTGCAACACTTCTGGTTGGAGTCAAACCAGATTCTCTTTAGACTAACGAAACAACCATTGACTCTGAGTTGATATTCGTTACAATTCCGAAAAATTTTACCTCTACTATTATCTGTACCTCTACTTTTAGCAGTTGGGGTGTTTCAATGTTCGGTCCCTTAAGACCTTAGGTCTAAGGGGGTTCTAATTTGATATTGCGATCCTCATTGTACAGGTTGACAGACACGAAGTGTTACCAAAACAAAACGCCACAGAATTTTATTTTTGACGGAAGTTTATTGAATCAAATTAAATTTTCGAATTGCATTATCAGTTTTTGATTCAGCCATCATTAGTCGCGATTATGGCCTTCAAACGACCGACAAAGCTATTGCATGCAGCACGAAAGTTGCTCTGCGGTATTTTGGCCCATTCCCAGCAAAGTGCTTGCTTGAGATGATCAACAAATTTGGTATTTTTTGTCCCAACCTTGCTCTTCACCGAGAAATCTAGCGTGAATTTGGTGGCATTGGGCAGTGGAATTTAACCGCGGAACTTTGTTTCTCAACCAATCGAAATTGACGCGCGCGCGCTTTATGATTCTCCGCCGAGTCCTGTTGAAATGTGCACACATGATTTGTGCCCAACACATGATCCCAATAAATATGAGCATTTATCATGATACCACGGTCCAAAAAAACGAGCGGTGAACGGCTTTCGGTCATTACGATCGGTGGTGTTTGGTTTCGAGTGGCAATCAGTTGGTCCAAATTTTCAGTAAATCGGCTGGATGAGTAAATCTGGTCGTTTTGCTTGTTCACATATTGCTCAGGAAGAAACGGTGACTAATCGGAGAAAACCAAATTCGGCAAATCACCACTTTCATGCAAGCATAACAACTTCTTTGCTCTTTCCACTCTTACTTTTTTTGAGCATCGGTGAGACCATACGTTTTATGGAATTTCAAGGCCTTTAGTACAAGATGACCTTTCAATATGTGTGGCATCCGTTCGAGCGAAATGTTCGCCTCACGGGCTATTTTTCTGTCGCTACGGCGTGGATTCCGAACCAATTTGGCCTTCACCTTCCGAATGATATCCGTCGATGTTTCAGTGCGTTTCGGTCCACCACCTTAACGATTCGCAATGCTGCCAGTATCCATATAACAATTTATGGTGCGATACACAAACATTTTATTTACATGCAAATGTTTTAACTAGTTAACAATCTGCAGCTGTGGTTTTCCAACCAAAAATAGAGCAATCACACTATTAAGCTTGAATTCCATTGCGGTTAACTTTTTTTCTGAATATTTCCCACTAAAATTCCTTTGTACGCTTGTAAGCAATCGAATGAACTGTCATTAGTGTAAATTTGAGCGCAATGACAGTCTGAAGTTGGTAACACTTCGTGTCAGTCTGGTTTTTGCAAAGTACTATCAACTCTGATATTGGATGTTAAGAGCATGTATAAATTTGTAAATTGTATTACTACATTTGATGTGCTTTGAGAGGCCTGGAAGATACTGTACCTATTCGAAAACGATTCTATCAATCGATCGACACTGAATTTCGTGATATGTTATCAAAAGTTAGGGGGAGGCGGTTGGGATCTTGCAATGTTCGATCCTTTAAGACTATCTAAGGGGTTGTAGAAATAAAGGGGTTCTATTATGATTTCCATTAAGAATAAATTTTAATCGACTAATGAATAGTACCTATATCCGAATGATTGTTAGTTTATTCTGCTCACAGGTGATATAGATGATTTGACTTTGAGATAATATAAACTAATAATTTTATGAATCCTATTTTAGAAATGACGAATGTTTAGATTCATTGGGCGACCTAAAATCGTTAAATGTGAGCATAAATAACATAATTTATAGAAATTTTATAATTGAATGTATTTATTTTTTTGATAGACTCAGGAAATGTTCCAACTAATCGAGAGCGGTGAAATAAATTCCCAACTATTAAATCAGTATGATTTAATTCCATTTTCACCAGAGTCGAAAGTGGCATGTTTAGATGTAAATATCTTGAACTAATAGATAACATCGAGTTTTTTTTTAATATATTTCGTTTGTTTTTATAGCATTTAAATCGATTTCCTGTTTTGGATCTTATAGATACACCGTATGAATTCGACGTTGATTTATCGTCTATCAAGAGTGGTAAGAATAGTTGGATGGTAAGTATATTCGTTGCTATTTTAAAGAAACAAAAATTTAAAAATATTTTTTTTTATATTTAGTACTCATCACGACTTGATAAAGTGTTCATCAAAATGAATCAAACCTTTACGGTAGATATATCGTATTTGCCACATGATGAACGTTTGTATTTACGTGCAATGATTGTATATAGCTCGCCGGAGGATATACACAATCCGGTTTTGAGATGCCACAACCATGAAAATCAAGCGGAGAATGGTAATTTTAGTAAGTGCATCATAAAACACTTCTCAATGCATAAATTTTATACATATATATTTGTAATTTATACAGCAACTTATCCAAATCGGGTATCACATATTTTACGTTGCCAAAGACCGGACACAGTCTATCATGGCAATAAGCAAGGTGTCTTGTTTCAAGATCGTTTAGCCGCAATTATACCACTTGGTAAAGTTACGTTAAAACCAAATGAATTGAAAATTAATGAATCTGTTAATTTTGAATTTGTTTGCCAAAACTCTTGTGCAACCGGGATTAATCGTCGGCCAACGGTTATCATTTTTACTTTGGAGAAAGAAAAGTAGGTTTAATATTTAGATTTGGCTATTTTGTTTGTAATATGATTTATTTATTTTTTTGTTGTTCAGTCAAGAGATTGTAGGTAAGAGATTAATGAGCTTCAAGGTGTGCAGTGCCCCTAAGCGCGACAAAGAAAAAGAAGAAAGTATCGATCGTGAAAAAAATGTACACTTGGGTGTACAAACTGGTGCAATGAAACGATCTGATCCTTTTGAGAAGAAACCTTCGAAAAAAGTTGCTATTTGTGGCGAAGTTAAGCGCGAAATACAATCGCCAATGCTCTATCCTCAGAATTCAAACGAAAGTCTAGATTTATTAAATTCTACTACTAATAGTGGTAAAAATATTCGTGTAGAGTTAGTTTTGCCAGATATGCAATCAGTACAACACGTTCTTCGTTGCGCATTCAATGAGATATCGGGTCGAATGGCTTTGGATAAGGGGATGAAAAATGAAATATTTACTCCGTATTTAAAACATGTCAAAAAGCAAATGGGTTGGTATTATCAAAACGAAAAATTATAAAAAAAAATATTTATATTAATTATTTTAATTTAGATCAGTATAGTGCTCATCCCCCGGAGTAAGTAAATTTAATCAGTTTTGAACGGCACCTGATTTAAATAACTTAATACACATTAAGAAAATAATTATTCTTATTTTGTAATATCTACTTTTTTATAAACAAGTATTTTTTATATATATATGTATATGTAAGAATGAACAAACTTTAGAATAGTATTAAAAAGCTAAATGTACCTTACAATTTAATTTTGGTTAAGACATAACGATCGGAATGTAATTCGATTGTTTCCTATAACGTAAAATAAAATCGAACTGTGTTCCACTTTTCCCAGTGACACAAAAAAGAAATTTGAACATCCGTTAAGATATGAGTTAAAAACAAAATATAATACATTAATTTGCAATTTAAAATTAAGAAGTACAAAACGTTTTTCAAGTGCAACGATAATTTTATTCGTACGCCATCGATAGGATAATTTGATTGTGGGCTGGGGGCCCATTTTTATTTCATTAATAAAGTATTTTCAACTTAACGATAAATAATCGTTTAAACACTGTTAACGATAGTCGTATATATTGTAACAGGCCCCCTCTATAATCTACCAGTCGATCTGTATGGAATTAGCAATATACTTTATATATTTTTATAAAATTTAAATTACTTAATAAAAAAAAATTGAAAGAAATTTATTTAAATTTTCGTTGTGATAAATTGTTTAATAGGATTATTATTTTTGGCACATTTCGTTATCTAGAAGTACTGTGATAAGGCAATTAATTAAAAGTTTTATAAATAGACATAAATATATGTATATATAAAAAGATAATGGGCCAGTACTCGGGGCCAATAAGAACGTAGGAGAATATTTTTAAGCGTCTTCGTCGTCAATCCATTGCACATTGTGCAGTAGTATCGGTTGCTAGTAAAATTGTGTTCTGTTTTTCTTTACATTTCGATTTACCATGACAAATGATTACCCCAGTATTGTGTGTTAATCTTTATAAACATTCCTACTTACTATGGGTGTCAGAATGTTATTAATTAATTTGTTTGATTGTAATAAAATTGCCTAAATATGTAGTGATTCGTTATTTTTCGTGCCATCGTTTTTTATATATTTGTTAAATTGTTTAGAAATTTATTAAATTTGTAAAGGAAGCCGCTACCCTCTTGGTAGCGTTTTGGTTTGTTTTTGGTTAATACACTTAAATTAATTAAATTAAATTTCTTTCAATTATTATATTTCTTATTCTGAAATAAAATATTTTTTATTCTTCAGTTTATTGTTAAGAAAATAAATGTTTTATAATGTAGAACATTCAAAATATTGATTTAGTTAAAAATATATTTTATAAGTTTAATTATAAAAATAACAAACTTAAATTTACTTTAATTACATTCATTTTTTTATTTTTATTATAAATATAACAAGCAAATTAGTAATTGTTTTATTCATTATTTATTTTTTTAGGGTTCTTCCGCGGGCACTACACCCTTTGCAGTGTATCCTCGCCCAGACTCTCAGTCCCGAAACCACCTGTTTCTCAAATAGGAATCGTGATCTAAAGCACTGCAGTCTATGTGAAGAATATAAGCATGAGTGCTCAACAGTTTCTTCCTCTCTTCTCCCGCACTGTTCAATGTTTACATTGGTCCGAATTTTATTCTATCGGACCACCAAAGTCACAGTCGGTATCTCGCTTAATAACAACACTCCTAGGGCTCATGTCCCTGTTGAAACTGCCTCGAAACCAAACGGGCCAGGTTATCAGCCAATACGTTTCCTTTGATATCCATGTGGCTGTTTTCGAAATGTATACTTATTTGTGGAGACATACTTTTCGCCGCCATTTAAAATAAGTATGTGAAACCATTCGAAACGAGTTACCTTACTTATTTTGATAGCAGCTTTAAAACATAAAGTAACAAAAAAAGTAAAACTTATTTGAAATTTTTTAAAACTATTTTAAAGAGAAAACACTCGTAGCTGTTCAATTTTATATTTTTCTGGTAGAATGGAACAGACACCCTTATTGATAAAAAATAAACGACATGTTGGATTTACTGCGGCGGGAGTTCAATCGATCCGCATTCCATTCGTAATTAATTTTTTTTGCATTATAGAAACCGTCGGAAACTTGTACTACCGATCTGCAATGAAACTGCGATTTTACTAGCTGTCAATATTTTTATATATTAATTTTATATTGGACAGTAGAAAAGCAGTAAGAAATTTTTATTAACAGCCAGTGGTCTATTCTGGTAATTCCCGGGGAATTGGGGAATGATTTTATATATAATTGAGTTTAACACTCCGATTCCCTTAGTCACTTAATTTGCCGCGACAGTTGTCGTGTCACTTCATCTATAAATTTGTATTCTGCTAGTCGATTGAAGTGACCTGATGCAACGAACGTGAATCGCTGAATTAATCAAGGAATACTAATAATTTCAACTGAATATGTCGACTGAAATTTTCACGCGCCTATAAATGTCGTTCCAAGTGACTATTATTTTTTTACAATCTATTATTTCAAGGAGCACTGAGGATACAACCGTGCTTCAAAAGATACTAATAAGCAAAGAAGCACTTAACATTAGATTAGCTAAACAAGAGATATGTCTTGAAGCCCTAAGTAATAGGCTAGACGAGCAAACCTCTCTCAATGAAATGGCATCCATTCTCTATTAAAATGTCTCAAACAGTAATAAATAGAACATTAAGAATAGTAATCTGGAATGCAAACGGACTGTATGCAACATCTTTCAGAACTAGAATTTTTTCTAAATTCCGAGAAAATAGATATATGCCTAATATCTGAAACCCATTTTACTACAACTTCATATGTCAAATTATATGGATACAGTTGTTACCATGCCATTCATCCAGCAGGAGGAGCAAGAGGAGGATCGTCAGTGGTAATTAAAGAAAACATCAAACATTATATAGATCTTAAAATTGAAGAAGAATTTATGCAAGTAGTCACAATAAAAGTATATATAAATAACAACAAAGAATATAGCGTTTCATCAATATATAGCCCTCCAAGATTTAATCTACTAAAGGAAGACTATTGCACATTATTAATCACTTGGATCTTGTTTCATAATAGGAGGTGATTTTAACGCAAAGAACACTTTTAACTTGCAGCAGGACAACAATGCAGCTGCGATTTTCACTCCGGAGATCAATCAACATATTGGCCTACGGATAAAAAACAAATTACCCGATCTTATAGACTTCATTGTCACCAAAAGTATAGACGATAATTACATATACCTAGAAAGCAGCGACGGGATTATGTCAGATCACACACCTGGTATTATGACGATCAGTGCAACGATTGTTCAGAAAACAAGTCCACCATGGCTAACAATAAAACCTGCTGGGAAAAATTTCAGAAACTAATTGAGGATAATATTAATCCCCAATTACAAATCCGAAAGAGCGACTAATATGGTTAACACTTGGACGAAAAGGTGGCGAATAAAACTGAATGAAGCAAAATCTGTTCATGTAAATTTCACCAATAAAAAGGTTGATTGGATACCAGTAGAACTAAACTCCCAGCAAATTCCATATGCAAACACAGCAAAATACTTAGGCATGACTCTTGACGCGAAACTAAAATGGAAAGAGCATGTGAAAAAGAAAAAAGAAGAATTAAACATTAGATACAGAAAGATGAATTGGCTCTTAGGGAGAAGTTCTGAGCTTACTTTACATAATAAATTGCTACTGTACCGGCAAATTCTTAAGCCTGTATGGACTTATGGTATTCTGCTCTTCGGCTGTACAAAGCAAACAAACGTCAATATCATCCAGTCATTCCAAAGCAAAGTCCTACGTGGAATAGTAAATGCACCGTGGTACGTGAGAAATGACAACATCCATAGAGATTTGAAGATGGATTTCTTTAGTGTAGAAATAAATAAATACGCAAGACAACACATGCGACGGATTAGTCAACATAAAAATGCTGAAATTCGCCGAATGTTGGATGACACAAATCCAGTAAGAAGGCTGCGAAGGAAGTAACCACTTTATCTACTAGATCTAACCTGGATCGGCTAAAAAATATAATAAAATTATGTAAAAGGTACTAGCCTAAGGGCTATAACCCTTCAATCGTGAATTTAAATAATAATGCAAGATAAATTACTAGATGATTTGTAAATCAGTTCTAATAAATAAATAATTAAAAAAAAAAAAACTTCAATTGATAATTGACAAACAAATCGACTAAGAGAATAGCAATATTTGTCTGTCGCTACATTGTCGGAATTTTCCTTTCCAATTTTGGTATGGAAAAATTATTCCAAATTTAAAATTATTTACATCGAACTTTTTTCGTCAGTAGGCCGAAAAAAATAAAATCTTTTCCCAATTCCCTAAATTAACTGGGGTATTACCTGAATAGGGCCACTGAAAGAGTGAAAGAGATACTTGATTCATTAGGGAACAGTGTTCAGCTTCCGTTGATCTCTGGTTTTAGAGACCAAGACAAATGATTCCTGTAGTGGTTACCACACGTTTGATGGAGTAATGAAATTCAAGTATCTTGGATCTCTCAATAGTGTAGGAGACAATATTAAGTTTCGCCTTGCCACTGGCATTCGAGCTTTATATCGTCTACGTCCATTGCTAAAATTGTACATAGTGTTGATCAGACCCATTGTCATGTATAGATATGAGAGTTGGCCCTTGACGGATGAGTACAAGAGATGACTTCTAACATTCGAGAGAAGAATCATGCGTGTTATATATGCACAAAAACGCGACGTTGATGGCACATAGTTCGTTTCAATCACGATAGCAGACAAAAAGTGTATTGTGTCTCAATAATCGTATCAGGTGGTCAAGCGACTTATTTCCACGATCTACCGTCTGATCATTCACCGATAATAGAAACACTGGTACTCAACATTCTAAAGACAGAAGCTAGATACATCCTTCAAACAAGCATACTTAATAGGATACATTTAGGAGGCTAATCGAACCAAATTGGTTTTTAAATATTCCACTTAGTACAAAATCTGATTGAATGAACTGTTTTGAGGAGATCAGGTGGATAAACTACAGCCGTTCAAGAAAAGGAAAATAATTGGGTGATATTGGCTACAGTGTAAATCTAGGGGTAAACCCAATTTTAGGTGTCTCGAAATATTCAAGTTAACTCTAAATAAGTTAATTTATAATTAAGTTAAGGCTCATAAAACTGTTATTGAAAGAGCTGAAAAGCAATTTACCAAAGGAAGTAAAATCGTCTTCTAAGCAACTCGGGAATTTCAATCGGTAGCTACTTTACGATTAAGGAAGGTGGGTACCAGAATGGTGATGATCAAATTTGTTTTGTTAAAATGATTTATAATTTATCGATAATAAATACACCAAAAACCCACTTTAATCAGATCCGATCGAAACATCCTCGAGCGCACAATAGACGTTTGGCAAACCGCCTCAGCAATCCGACGAGTTGTATAATCGACGTAAATATTAAGCAAACACATCGAATTTCTTCTGATCCACAACCTCTAACTACTTGTTTATTGCAATTTGCAACCGCAATGTTTATATATTTACAAGATTGATTGATTGATTGATAGGACTGTAGGACCAAGCGCTAGGCAAGATTCCCGGATAACGCCGGGCCTATTCCTACAGCCGTTTACATAAAACGATAGGTAAGGATAGAAAGGTATGTTATTTAGGAAAGAGCGACCCGGTTACAGACACCATGACAGTCGGTACTAAACTACTATTATCACAAGACAATCACAATTCTAATCAACTGGTCTGCAATCGCCAATCAGCATTCTCCAGTCCGCGACACCTATATGCTCTGCTGTCTTTTGAATAAAATCAAGACTAACTTAAAATTAAAATCCTAAAATAACTTTATTAGTATGTCGATCAGGAATCTGTAACTTAATTAATTAATTTGATTATTTATTTCCACTTCCATCCGCACAACTAACCCAATTGAAACATAAGTACAAAACTCTGAAAGAAAATTTATTAACTTAAAGCTCAGGTATCTGAAACAGTTTTTTTTAATATGGTATGATAGTTTGAGTGTTAACGATAGTTCTGTAACATGCTATAGATTTATTAATATGACATCTGTAAGAATTAGTAAATAGTTTAATAAATTAATATATTATTTTAAATTTAAAGTAAATCTGGAAGCTTTATTCCTAAACACCTTTCTGCTCTCTACTATTTCTGGCTACGGTATCTGTAAGGATTAATTTATAAATAAAAATTTATTTATATATTTATTTTTTTTTTTATTATTATTAATTCAAGCCTATACTCAGTCCGCAGTGTCCAGTCTGCAACACCTGTCTGTTCTCCTACTTATTGATTAAAATAAAAACAATAATATAGACTCTGAAATAAATTTATTAATATATGGCTCAGGCATCTGTAATAATTGATTAAATGAATTAATTTTATTATTCTAAGTTTATATCTACTCAAAACATTTACACTATTACCATGTGGCAATATGTGTAATTACTGGATAATCCCCTATGTATCTAATCTACTAATCCACCACCTTGATTATTTTTTTGTATTTGTTTTAATTTTTTTTTTTATTATTCTTATGTTTATTACCCTATTTTCAGTTTTCAATGAACCTTATGAAGTTCATTTATATTAACCTGTAAAATGTACAAAACTTTTAGTAATCAGCCAATCTGCTTTCGAATTTTGTTTATGTCTGTCGACCCTGTTATCCTAGATGTAAAAATAAGTGTTCTCAATCACTCATAGATGTCTGTTAATTCTATTTTATTCACCCTAACTGACCACATTCCCCCTCCACATAACCAATTTTGTAATATACTTCACCATTATTCGTCTATTCCAAACCAATCTTTTTAGTGATATTTGATTACGTGCAGAATTATTAAAGTGGAAGCAATTCTTAAAACCAGAAACAAATTAAATTATTTTACAGAAGTGTTATAAGATCGTGTTATTATATACTACGATTAGACCTAATTGTTAGTTGGTTTGCATATTAGTACTATTACTGTGATAGACATCCATTGCTAACAAGTAAGTCACAATTCATTTATTTAAGAACATTCCCCGCTCCAAGCCCCCCGTGTATTATATTCAATTATAATATGGAAACATATACAATTCCTAGTGACGGTGATTGCCTTTTAAATGCAATTCGACATCAGCTGTCCTTAAAAGATCCCCAAACTCCATCCTGTTCTGTTTCTGAGATGCGTTCTCAAATTGTCGAGCATATTCGTAATAATCTAAGTGATTATAAACCCACTATCTTAGATTCCTGTAATTTAGTGTATAAGTCCTACTCTAAAATGACCGAGAGTGACTTGGTTTCAAAATATTTGACTGAACTACAACAGAATGGTTTTTGGGGAGGGTCTGAATGCTTATCTGCATTCTCAAACATAAAAAATATAAAAATTAATATATATTTTGTTAATTATCATCGGCAAATAAACTATGTTCCTGAAAATATTGATTATTTTTATGAGATAAATTTACTTTATTCAGGCAACCATTACGATAGTTTGATACCAACACCATCTCAAACATTAACATTCAAATCATCTTCACAGCAATCCAATTTTAATTGTATTACCTACAATATACAACGTTCCATCCATGCTCCTGATAATCCATACATTTTAATTGACGTAAAACAACCAAAACCTTACAGTAGTCCAATAATCGTCTTTAGCTTCGTAGAGCTGCTAACGAGATCTATTTATGTGATGAATCCGATTTTAGTGAATTATTGGATGATAACGAAACTGAAGAACTAAATATACAAATGTAACATATTGGTTTTATCTGTATATATACGTAAAATACATATACGTTCACAAATACACAATTACACACATACTTGCATACCCATCTGTGTTCAACTGATCCATTATCCTATATAACCTATATTACCAACCAAAAATGTCCTTCTAATTTCCTAAATGTTTATATATTTACAAAATATCATTAAATTCAGAAGTGTGCGATTATTTAGTTTTTTTTTTTTTAAAAAAAAACACTGTTTATTTTTGTATAAACTTCCTTATAGTAACGATTTTTTTAAAATTTTATTTGGTGAAGATCGATTTCGATATTTAATCATCATCAGTTCACTTTATACTAATTACATTTTTCTTAAACTATGTTCTTATATTCTATTATCTATGAGTTATTTATTGTTTTATTGCTATTGTTATTAATTATTAAGTCGTAAATTTTGTTGGTTTTTGTGTTTAATTTTTCATTCAGTATATTTATATTATTTTTGTGGGTGTATATTTCAAGTTCTTCTAGTCGGTCTAAAATTGGTCCTTTATTACATTTGTGCATTATGGTTAAATTTGTGTTGAAGTCGGTGTAATTGTGTTTTTCGTTTTTTATGTGTAATGCATAATTTGATTTTGTGTCTTTGTTGGTTATGTCTTTAATGTGTTCTTTAAATCTAATTTGGAATGATCTACCCGTTTGTCCAATGTAATATTTTGGGCAGTCATTACAAGTTATTTTATATACGCCTGTATCCGTTTCTTGCTGGTTTGTTTTATCTTTGAGCTTTGTTTCTAATTTGTTGTTGTTTTTATATGCAGCTGTGTAACCGAAGTTTTTAAAGGTTTTTTGTATTAATTTGTGGGTTGTTTTATTGTATTCTATACTGATGTATTTTTGGTTATTATTGATTTCATTGCTATTTAAAGTGGTCATAAGTTTCTGTTGTTTTTTTGCTATGTGTTTATTGTTAATTTTGTCTATTAGCGTTGTGGAAAAACCGTTTTTTGTAGCTATGTGTTTTATGTTTGCTAGTTCTTCATCATAATTAATTTTGTTCATAGGTATGGTGTTAAGTCTGTTGATCATATGATTATATGCTGACATTTTATGTTGGTATGGATGGTGTGAACTGTTGTGTATGGTTTGGTCAGTTTGTGTAGGTTTTCTATATATTTTAAATTTGTGTTCGGAATTGTCATTTGTAATTGTAAGGTCTAAAAAATTGATTTTTTTATTCGTTTCTATTTCTAATGTAAATTTGATGTTTGTTTTTCTACTGTTTATGTATTGGTGTAAGTTGTCTAATTGTCTTTTTGTTCCTTTGAATAGTGTTATTATATCGTCTACATATCTGTACCAATAAATGATATTTTTTCGGTATTTGTTATTATTGTTTATTATATATCTGTTTTCGAAGTCATTCAAGTATATTTCGGCTAATGTACCTGATAGTGGGCTTCCCATTGGTAAACCTTCTCTTTGTTTATAATATTCATTATTGTGCGTAAAATAATTTTGGTTTGTTATTTCAGTTATTAATTCTATTATTTCTGTTATTTCTATTGTTTTTAGTCCGTTTTTTATTAGTAGGTTTTTTGTTATTTCTATTGTTTCGCTAATTGGTATGTTCGTGTACATGTTGGTGATGTCAAATGAAGCTAAGTATGCGTTATGTGGTATGGTTATTGATTCTATTTTGTTAACTAATTCTATGTTATTTTTTAACGTAAAGTTATTATTGTCTAATTTTATATATTGTTTTAACATTTTATTAATATGACTAGCTATTCTATAAGTAGGTGCCGTTGTGAAATTTATTAATGGTCTTATTGGCATACCTTCTTTGTGTAATTTTGGTAATCCTTTTATGCTCGGTGCTGCTGGTTTAATTACTTTGTTGTATCTTATGTTCTTGTCGCTTAATACGTTGTTTGATTTGTTGATTATTTGTTTGATGTTCTTGTTGAATTCACTTGTAGGGTCAGTTTCCAATTTTTCTATGTTGTTGTTTTCAGGGTCAGTTTCTAAGTAATTAAACCAGCAGCACCGAGCATAAAAGGATTACCAAAATTACACAAAGAAGGTATGCCAATAAGACCATTAATAAATTTCACAACGGCACCTACTTATAGAATAGCTAGTCATATTAATAAAATGTTAAAACAATATATAAAATTAGACAATAATAACTTTACGTTAAAAAATAACATAGAATTAGTTAACAAAATAGAATCAATAACCATACCACATAACGCATACTTAGCTTCATTTGACATCACCAACATGTACACGAACATACCAATTAGCGAAACAATAGAAATAACAAAAAACCTACTAATAAAAAACGGACTAAAAACAATAGAAATAACAGAAATAATAGAATTAATAACTGAAATAACAAACCAAAATTATTTTACGCACAATAATGAATATTATAAACAAAGAGAAGGTTTACCAATGGGAAGCCCACTATCAGGTACATTAGCCGAAATATACTTGAATGACTTCGAAAACAGATATATAATAAACAATAATAACAAATACCGAAAAAATATCATTTATTGGTACAGATATGTAGACGATATAATAACACTATTCAAAGGAACAAAAAGACAATTAGACAACTTACACCAATACATAAACAGTAGAAAAACAAACATCAAATTTACATTAGAAATAGAAACGAATAAAAAAATCAATTTTTTAGACCTTACAATTACAAATGACAATTCCGAACACAAATTTAAAATATATAGAAAACCTACACAAACTGACCAAACCATACACAACAGTTCACACCATCCATACCAACATAAAATGTCAGCATATAATCATATGATCAACAGACTTAACACCATACCTATGAACAAAATTAATTATGATGAAGAACTAGCAAACATAAAACACATAGCTACAAAAAACGGTTTTTCCACAACGCTAATAGACAAAATTAACAATAAACACATAGCAAAAAAACAACAGAAACTTATGACCACTTTAAATAGCAATGAAATCAATAATAACCAAAAATACATCAGTATAGAATACAATAAAACAACCCACAAATTAATACAAAAAACCTTTAAAAACTTCGGTTACACAGCTGCATATAAAAACAACAACAAATTAGAAACAAAGCTCAAAGATAAAACAAACCAGCAAGAAACGGATACAGGCGTATATAAAATAACTTGTAATGACTGCCCAAAATATTACATTGGACAAACGGGTAGATCATTCCAAATTAGATTTAAAGAACACATTAAAGACATAACCAACAAAGACACAAAATCAAATTATGCATTACACATAAAAAACGAAAAACACAATTACACCGACTTCAACACAAATTTAACCATAATGCACAAATGTAATAAAGGACCAATTTTAGACCGACTAGAAGAACTTGAAATATACACCCACAAAAATAATATAAATATACTGAATGAAAAATTAAACACAAAAACCAACAAAATTTACGACTTAATAATTAATAACAATAGCAATAAAACAATAAATAACTCATAGATAATAGAATATAAGAACATAGTTTAAGAAAAATGTAATTAGTATAAAGTGAACTGATGATGATTAAATATCGAAATCGATCTTCACCAAATAAAATTTTAAAAAAATCGTTACTATAAGGAAGTTTATACAAAAATAAACAGTGTTTTTTTTTAAATTTAAAACCAGTGACGAAAGTACACAAAAAGGAAAAAAATGGAAATCCATTTAACCACAAATAGATTATTTAGTGTTTGGAAAAATTCGGAATCTTCGTTGGAGGGCTCGAAAGTTCTGCCAGAACCCTGTTGTCCAAGATGGCCTGATTCAAGTTTATGCCAGTCACAACCATATTACATTATTGTAGGATCCATGTTAACCTTTTCCAGGAAAATTGGAACTGCATTTTCATACATCGGCTTAGTTTATGTGTTTCATTTACTCATTTTCGTTTTCTGTTCATTCTTTCGGTATTTGAATAAGTATGTCTTCACAAATAAGTTTTAAATAAGTATTTAGTTCGAAAACAACCTGTCTAATAATGCAGACTTGATTCAAAGCAATTACCGTCTCTAAAACAAGTTTCGATGCAACAGTATTGGAGTCCATGACCTTAAGAGCAGTCTGGCTGCTGGAAAGGATACACAATTTATCTACTTTACATAGATTGCAGCTTTCTAAATTGCAACAATTGCCGCCTGAAAGATAGTAACGTACTCCCAAGAAAGTGATAGATAATTTTATCTCAGGATTTAGCTTGTTTACCCCGACACCAACTAGATAACAGCGTACCGATCCATCAGTAAAGATCATCGCGCTGTATGATGCATGAAATTATGGGTCTGATAGCTTCATGATCTACCAAATAACTTGGCATTTCCAGTAAAAATTACATGCCTTATTGCATTCCTCTTCTATCTGTTTATGCCAAGTTATCTAACGGATCAGAAAGCGGATTTACTATTATGAGACTAAAAAGTCGAAACGAAATATTCCACAGTATAAGAGGCAAGATTTTACTAAAAGATTTCATCTGACAAGTCATTAGTCAATTAAACCACAACAACAAAATACAATTTAGCTGGTTTTTAGTGAACTATACAGAGCACATTATTGCTAACTGCATGCTTACATTTGACCAATTCGACCAAACAATTTCATAATAGAAAAATTTGCTGTGGATCAGATTTTTTAATATCGTAAAAAGCGATCAATCCGATATCGGTTCTTTCATAAAACTCCCCAAGATGGTATGAGCACCAATTTTGGGAAGACTAACCTTGCAGACTCCAGCGTCTTGTGAAAAGAACATTTTAGTTTCCCTAAGGTTAACTGATAGACCCTGAGGGTCTTTTATGAAATATATCCGAGTTGAATTTTTCCGTTAAAATCCGAGTCGGATATATTTCATAATACACCCCGTGATCACCAGGCTTAAACTATGCGAATCGCTATTTGCATGTGATCACATAATACATCCGTATGTTTACCAACCAGTATTATGGCGATGTCATCGGCATAACTCTGACAGTAAACATCCTTTTCTAGCGTTCACCGTAGCCTTATCACTGCAGAGGTCTGCAATAATGTTCCTTCACCTAAGCATGGAACTAGCTTTTTGCCTAATTATATCTAGGCCTTCCATCCTTTGAAGTATTATGTTAGATTTTATCGATGATTTTAGAACGTATCCCAGGGTCAAACTGGCTCTAAAATCATGAGCAAGGTGGTCTAGGCTGATTTCCTGTACGATACCCGAAAATGTCCCGTCTGGACCTGTTGTTTTAAAGTTTTCAGAAATAACTTCCGGATTCTACCTTTTGATACCATCTTTGCCACCAAGTTCAAATATCTGAAACTTGGTAGTTGGAGTGGGAATTGATTTTCATTTTCTATATTAGAATTCTCACTTTCGGGAAAATGAGGTTTTATTAGTTTTTTATCAAATTTAATATCGAAGACCATTGTTAACTCAAGATTAACCAATTTCATACTGCGTGGATAACCGGAAGTGACTCTTACATTATTGTGAGCAGACAGTTTTAACTATACTACTACTTTTATTACGGCTCTGACATCTTTAAACATCTAGAATAATCTATGGCGTAAACGGCCATTACCGCGTCTCAATTGAACCCTTACGAAACATTATAACGTATTGGTGCACATTGCAGGTGGTTAGCCCAACGAAAGTTTTTACTCACAATCGCTTTTTATGTCATCTTGTGCATATTTATTTTTGGTCAACGGCGAAAATCTTACTCAAGCCCATGGCGTGACGAGAAACTCTCTTAACCAATAAGCTACAACCGGTGACTCATCCATATGTACAAAAAAATTAAACATTTAGCTTGAACTTTATACGCAAGCGGTTCAGTTTCAGTCAAAAAAATCCAACATTGTTCTTTAATCAAGATCCGTATAACGATGATTGACTGTAGGATCATGGTGTAACTTTAACCTGAATCGGTTGACAGTCATTGAAAAGGAAACTTCATTGGGTACACATCCCTCTTCCATTTTGACTTCCATTTGTAATGAAGTTTGTTCTGACTTCAACAGCTTGATGACAGGTACAGATGGCATATGCCAAACATCTTGTTGCAGCAGTCTATTGAAAATTTAGGATGAAACTTGCTTGCTCTCAGTCTCTGCATATTGTTTGCTACTTAAAATAGATCTAATAAATAAATCATAGATCTTGTTCAGGCCTTCAAAAACATATTAAAATCATAGTTTCGACAGCTTTCGGACTTTTTGAATTTTGTAAAATGACTTTCGGTTTCAGAAGTATAGATCAGATGTTGCAACATCTCTCAAAATTACGATCATAGAATATGGTCATGAACATTAACAAATGTGTCTGTAAAAGCCGAAATTCTCTTTAAACTTCATACGGTAACTGGACAATTAAAGTGCTCGATATCTGCAAATTTAAATTCACGGACGCAAATTTATTAATTTACTCTTTATCATCAGTACCACAGAAAGTTATGTGCAGTGGCTTAACAGTTAATTTGGCAACTATTCGGTTTAATTTCAACCCGTTCGATGAATCGTTAACTTCTCGGGGCATGTTGGGGTCTCCGATTTCAATGAATTTCTCAAAGATCGTATGTTCATAAACGCTTTTCATCAGAATCCGGAAAAAGCATGTCCCCGTCAAATAAGACATTTAGATTTATATGTTCGATCAAAGCTTGATATTAAGCGCATGTAGTATGGATGGTGCTGTCGTAGGTACTCTCTTACGCTTTAATCGAATTTCTATAACTGAAAGCTTTAGTAATGCCTAATCGCAAATGCTCAAACCCATGGGGAAGTACTTTCAGAAATATTCAAATAACTTCGTAAACACAGATTGAATTTCCATTAATAAAAACATTAAGAGTAAACGGTTCAGAGAATATCTCTGAATTGTGTAGCTTGCCAAATAATTAAAATGTTCCCACACACTAAATCTCCTTTTGGTACGTATAAAGTAACTTCTCTACGCTTTTCGGTAATTCACCTCAACATCATTGGTCTGTTACCGATTTCTGTTTACTCGCATTGGACAGCTTGATGTGGTGTAACAGGCGTGCTATGAGCGGAAAAGGTTGACTAGTTACAATCCTAAATGTAATGGTATGATCGGGTGATGGCATCGTGATATCATGTCTGTCATTATTTGCTACGACCGAAAGGATTGGACTAGTATCCTTCTTTCAATCTTGCTTGGGTTACGAGCGAATTATAGTGACGAACAGAAATCTACTCTCGTGAATCATGAAATGTACATACTCGGATGCACGACAAGAGTTCCTAAAATCTTGTTAGATTTTTATATTGTACTGCTGGCCAATTATTTGGGAATTAGAAAACTTAATGATATCTCCTGCTAGATATATGACAGCTAACACACAAATTCACAGACATGCGGCAAAAGCTACAAAAGTTATCAGAAATAGCACAACATGTTGGGCTCAAGATAAACATAAGAAAGACAAAGGCCCTGATACTGAACACAAGCATTATTAGTACACCGCTTCGAATCAACCAAGCAAGACACAAGAAGATGTTGAAAAATTCGTATACCTCGGCTGTGCCGTATCAAGAGCAGGCGGAACGGAAGAAGATATTAAACAACGCATCAACAAAGCAAGAAACACTTTCAACATGCTCCATAAGATCTGGAATGCGTCCGTCCTATCAAGAAAAACTAAGATTCGAATGTTCAGTGCCTGTGTAAAATCAGTACTGCCGTATGGATGTGAAACGTGGAAAATTCGCAGAAAATCACAAGAAGACTCCAAGTGTTTGTGAATAAATGCCTTAGGCGATTGATCAAATGCTTCAGGCCAAATAAGATCACGAATGAAGAATTACTGCGACAAACAAACCAGGTGGACATTGAGAAGGAGATTAGGATGCGGAAATAGAGATGGATAAGATACTCGCTGAGAATCCGCAAGGAAAAAGGAAAGTTGAAAGGCCAGCAGTGACTTGGAAGAGAACGGTGCTAACTGTAGCAAAACATCTTGGAAAAACATGGGGGGAACTAAAGAGAATAGCCTAAAATAGAGTTCGATGGTCCAGACGCCCTATGCTCCTAGGAATGGATATAATGGAAAAAAATAAAATAAAAATTGTACTGCTGACAAGATCGTTGACTAAGGATTTTTATTATTATAAAGTGAGCACTGCGAACTTTCAGATTTTACTATGTTCCTCTAGATAAACTCCCGGTCATCTATTTTTAGGCTTTTAATTAAAAACGACAATATTTCTAATCGACGTTGATATCAATCCTTTAGGACGTATCGTTATCCTCTAAAATGGTGCAGTCTCAAGCCAGTGAATAGCCTTAGCTGGGGTTTGGTGGGTTCTACAAGGTTCTTAGTTCTGCGCTCCACCACAGTTCTTCAACGACCTCTTGGAACCCCGCAGAAAGGTTCCAGTTCAATAAATGGCTATGCCGCGCCAGTGTTAGCCAGGCCACTAATGATTTCATTTTCCATATATTTGCAACATGCCCCAATACCCTCATAAGAGTTACCTTATTACCGGTTTTAAGTTGCTTTAGCGGGTGAAACGGTCTAAAAGGCTAGACCAACTGGCTATCCGATTGAATATAAATCCTTCCATTATATAGGCAATTTTTTATTCACCCTTACGAATTTAGATATGGCCAGGTCGTATTCCTGTCCTATACCGTCGTTTCACTCATCCCGATCAGGGAATATCAGATTAGAAGGTATGTGGAATGCAGTGGGAAATCCAGCTGGTAAGTGGTCTTCGATTAGAAATATCATTAAAATTTTGAGATGATACCGAATTGACCGTTTCCAGTTTTCTTTTCAACATCAAAAAGACATTGGGAGCAATTTCCTTTCCCATGATTGGCCTTTAGATCTTAGAGTAGAGACTGCTTAAATCCATCAAGGGGATTTACCCCTTGGTAATCGTACTGGTTCTTATAAAGTGGATTCCTGGAGAGGAACTCTCTACTTATATGTTGATCTAACAACTTATCACTTGCTATAGTCATCAATGGAATGAGGTAAAGCTTATTGGTATTTTGAGATGAGTATCGAAACGTTAGAGGAGTGTCTCTGAATCCCATGTGGTTAAGAGTTAACCTCTTAAATAGATCACTTTATAGTTTTACTGACCGGATGTCACCTGGAAAGTGTGGTTTTTAAACAGTAATCTAATTCTTTCCTTTCGGCTCTCACTAAAGCTTCTATATCCTTCATTAGTATGATCATATGAAAGCGCATATTCGCGTCTGACTAATGAGGACAGCTCATGTTTCCCTCATAGTAGGTTCTTCATGTATAGCTTTCTGAGATTGCCTTAGGTCGAGGTTCATCAGAATTAACTTCATCTCATCTTGATTTTCTGTTGTTCGTAAGCAATCGGCATTATCGACTGGATGCTAGTGATACCTAAAACGTGGCTCAACACGTTGAAGCAAGAACATTAATTCATCACATTATTTCAACATGTTTTAAACACTGTACACATATTTACGTACATATATAATTCCAAACAGCACATATAGAAAAAAAATAAGAATTAAAACACATTTTCAAGCATCACACATATTTCGAATCTTTCAACCATGTCCTATCTCAATATAAAATTTATTTTTTTCATCTTTCAAGAATAACAAAAAAAAAATTGTACAGAATAATTACCAAATGATAATGATATGACAAAGAGCATGTGTTACACTTTTAAATGGAAAGAAAACCGGGAATGCATATCATTCTAGAAAGTAGTTTGATTTAGATCTGTTTATCGCTTAAATGTCTTGGAATTTTAAACTCCTTGTAGATTTAGATCATTCAGCAGTCGAGTCTGATTCCCTCGGAACTGCAGTCATAGTATGTCATATCCCAAAAATGCGGATGCATATAGTTTAGTCAGATTACACTGGTCTATTTATAAGGATCCACAAGTCTCAAAAAGAGCAGCAGTTCTTGAGTTTTAAAGTTGGAATGACGGATTAAGCAAGCTTCCTGTCTATTCACCTCCGTTAGAAATATACCAATTAGTTATCTATCGCCCAGATACAGCCTCGATGCCAGTTTTTTTTTACTGCCTTTGGCTTTTATTCTTGAGTCTTTCCTATATGGAAAGCTAACAAGATGTAATCAAATCATTAAAGTGTAATGTTGGTTCTTAATTTTATTGTGCACTCCGTAAATTTCGAATAACCTAGCTAGATGCAGAGGATCCAATTTTTATTCGCCTATTTAATAGTTCCCTGGCTCGTTGGGGTGACAAACTAGTTTTAACTAGTATTTGTTGATGAATCGTATCGTTAACTGTATCGATGAGTAAATCACAACGTATGTTTGCATTGCGTACCTACCAGAGTGCGTTCACCATTGTTCGAAGTACTCATGACAGCATTCTTTCCGGTTGTATTATGTTGGAAGCTCCACAGCTGAATACCATATTATGTCCAAATGGGCTTAAGTATCATTTTGTACAGTTTTTTCCACGTGAGTCTTCTATCTATATGTAGGCCAAGATATTTAACACTTTCTTGTTGTGGGAGAGAGATTTTTTTTAGTGACGGGCGGACAATGTAAGTTTACGGAGTTGAATAATACGCTCATTGGCCTTAAATCTCAATTTTGTTAGCCATTTTTCGATTTTGTCCAAATATTCATGTAGAATTCTTGTTGATATCGCGGGATAGTGATGCAGTATTTGTGGATGCGGTATTATATTTCACCAAATACTTTCGATTGAGCAAATAATTTTCAGTCATTTTACAGAAACTTGAACATTTTATGGCCTTTATGCCATACCTTATCGAAAGCTTGGGCTATATCTAGAAATGCTGCAGAGCAGTACTTTTGTCTTCAAGGGATCTCTTGATTTCAGAAAAGACTCTGTGAACTTGTTCCACGGTTCCGTGTTCTTCTCTAAATCCAAATTGATGATGCGAAATGATTTTTTTCGCGTTCAGAATTGGCTTAAATTTCTGCAAAAGCATTTTTTCGAACAGATTTGATTTTTCGAACAGATTTGAGAGAGTGGGTAATAAGCTAATTGGGCGATATGAGTTAACTTTTGTTTCATCTTTGTCAGGTTTCGGAATCATTATAATAATCGAAGTATCCCAGCTTTCTGGACAGGCACCTGTTTTCGTTATACAGTTGAAATTTTATATTAGTTTGATACATTTGTCCGGTAGATTTGACAGCATTTTGCCACTTATTAGATCATGCTGATCGTTTGTTTGACATTGCCCCACTTGTATTTGACTGGCTTATATTTCCAGCCGAAGTGTTAAGCAAATATAAGAAAGCTTTCTATATACATCACTTCTTGCCCAGCTTACGTGTAGCTTACCATAATGAGAAATCCGTTGCATTAGTAACTGGAAGTCCCTTGAGATAATATTAAAGCTCGTCGTCATGTTCATTTAACAAAGCGATTTTCAAGATTGTAATACCTTGATTGAATCACAGGCTTCCACCAGGGCCGACCAGACCGAGAGGACAGGCGGTACATTTTTTCCGGGGCCCAGAGGGCCTGAAAATCTTGAAGGACCCAAATTATATTTTATTTCCTTTTGTTTCGCTTATATAGAAAAAAGGAATATAAATTTTAATAAAAATCGGTTTTGTGATTAAAAGATAAATAAGCAGTTTTATATTTTATTAGTTAAAATAATATGTATTCATTAAGTCTTTTAAGAACTGCTTTTTCTCTAATTCGTCTCAAAAACAAGATCTCATTGCTTGTAAAGTTATTTTCCTCTGCCCATTCTATCGTGGTGTTGAAAGAATCTATCACACCCATACCTCAGTCGCCCATTCCATTATTTCGTTCTCAGTTAAATCATTTTCGATTACCAAATTGTACAGTATAGCCAGGGGGATATCGTCCTCTTCCACAAAATGATCTTCCGGTATATTAAATTCTATTGCGTCGATCGATGAAAAGAGATGTTTAAATGAACTCATGACAACGGATCGTGGGACTTGTTTCCAGGCTTCAACGATCAAAAACGTTACGTCTTTTAAATTAATATTTTTAAGAGCTGAGACCATGTCGTTATTGCCGTTTACACATAACGCTTCGAGTGTTAACAGACGGTGCTTTCGATACCATTGCTTAAGGGATTTAATGACATTTTGGTCAAGTGTTGCAACAAGGGTGTATTGTTTGGTGGGAACAATATATCCTTGAAGTCTTCATCATGGAAAAAAAAGTGTTTTCTGTTCCATGACAGGTGGCATTATCGACCAATAAAGTAGCTTTTACTGGTAAGCCGTTAGCTTCCAGTGACGAGAAAATTCAGGAATGAATAAATCGTTGTACCACTCCTTAAAAAGCGCAGAAATTTGCCAAGCACTTTTGGATGATTTGTAATACAGTGGTAAATTTACATTTTTAAAACACCAAGGATTTTCCCAGTTGTATTTACACAAGGCATAATGGTGATCTTTTCCTTGATGGATTTTCGTCCTAGAGCAGTATTTTTCGAAAACGGTAGATTTTGTTTTCTTGTGCAAACCTTTGTAAACCAGATCGGTTTCATCACAATTATGGATATATTTAGGTAAAATTCGATTTTCGGCAATAATCCTTTTGAAATCGCTTGTAAATTAAGCATAGCACTCTCAGCATTGCAGGAAAGTTTATCATCATAAACCGTCAAAATTCTTATGCCGTAACGTTTTTTGAAGCTATCAAGCCTGCCGTCACTGGCTGAAAATTCTTCGTGTCTATTGAGTGACCTTTTTAAATCTAATGCTTTAACTTTGAACATCTCGTTTGAAACCAATTCATTTGCTTCTCTTCGTAGTAAAAACCATGCGTATAGTTTATCATCAAAATCAGGATTTTTTAATGGATTCATTCGCTTGATTTTCTTTTGATTAATACCTTAACGTTTTTGATGTGAATTCTTCCAAGTTTTTTTTATTATTTTTTATCCTCGTTAAAGTCGACTTATGGATGTTGAAGCTTCTGCAGATCTCTGTTGGTGTCTTGCCATCTTGGAATTCATTTAAAACTGATAATTTTATTTTTCAAAGGCAGAGTCTTTTTTCTCCATTTTTACGGAAGAATGAAAATTAAAATGAAAAATAAAACCATTGTAAATTTTGTATATAAATCAGTAGAGTGGAAAACGAGTAATGCAAAACAGTCATTGTACTGTTTACCTTGCCGTTTATTCTACAAACTTCCTGAGCCACACCGATCCACCTTCTCACTTGTAAATGGTTGGGAACCAGCATCAAAGGGATATACAAAATTGTATAATCGATTACCAGAACACGAGACCAGCAATAACCACAAAATGTGTTATATGGAATGGCGCAATATTCAAAAAAGCTTGAATTTAGTTGATGGAACCCACAAATGGAAATTTTAAGAATATTAGAACTTGTATGTCACTATGACTCTTTGCTAGTCGAACACTTGATGAAAGTAAAGCAATCACAAATTGATAAGAAGCGACTGCAGGTACATTATTTATCAAGCGATATCCAAATTGAATTTATTGCATGATATGCCCAATACGTTATAAAGCGTATTTTGATCGAAAGATGGCACATATGGAACAAACTACATTTATCTTACGGTATGTTTCTATCAATAGCGACACCGATGAGTATAAAACAGTGGAACGCTTTTACAATTCTCAGCAGATTTAATAATACAAGTATTATCCAAACGTAATGTACAAATTGAAGATTGCCGTGGACAAAGGTATGACAATGGTTCCAATATGAGTGGTTCCTATAAAGGTGTTCAAACAAGATTATTAAATACTGGCCATATTTTCTCCATGTGCTTGCCATAGTTTATATTTGTGCGGAGTTCATGCAGCAGAGTCCTGCCATATTGCAATAATCTTTTTCGGAACCATACAAAAATTATACGAAGTAGTAGCCCAACGAGATTTTATAACTAACATTGGTGGTAGTTCGTTCATTCCACGTCAACTACTCGATGGTCTGCTAGAATCGAAAGTGTTAGGAAAGCTATCGACTTAGTACAGAGAAACCAACCTAACATCGGAGACAAAATCAGAATTAAAAAATGTATGGAATCTTTTGAATCTATTTTGATGGGCAGTATTTGGTTTCAGATTTTAACTGCAACTAATAATGTAAGCACTGTTTTGCAAAAGCGAGATGTTCGACAATAGATGTTGAAGTTCTTAATCTGAGCGTACCTTTTGATCAATTGAAAGACATCACAGAGAAAACAACTCTGAAATCCACCGAAAGCCTGCAAGATATGATGATGTTAAACCACACTTGATGATGTTAAATCTCTAAATGAGGAAGAAAAATCGAAATACCAGATTTCAGGCTGTTAACGAAATTAATAGCAAATTTGATGTTTTGTGAAGAATCATGGATTTGAAATAGAGCTATTACAAAAAATTAAAAATTTACAGAAGATTTATAACGACGACATCAGCGACAACATCTGTGAAGAAATCACGCACTTGAAGGATGTTTATGTAGCCTAATTTTGGTGATGGTACTATGTTACCACCAATTAATCTTTCAATGCAATACGGAAACTAGAATTGGAAATCCTGTTTCTATTTTTTGTTTATATTTTAAACTATTTATTGGGGCTCAAGGCTCTTCCAGCTCTTTCGCGGTTCGCTAATATACGTTCTACTTCACGGCTTTAATGGCCAAATCGAGGACGTACGTCTATAGGTCCGATTTTCGTATAAGCATCGGCACATTGCATAGCTCCATGCCAGCATATAGTACTGACATGGAAGATGGGTCGGCCCATGTGTTCTGCACTGTAATAGAAGGTCGTAGATGAGTTCATTCAATTCCTTTTGCATCCTGCCCCTATCGGGATTCGAACCCGATACCTCCCGCTGAGCCACCTGGGCGGATCCAAATTTAATAATAATACTAAGAATATTTTGTTGTATATCAGCATCAGTCGCAGCGGCGGAACGTTCCTTCAATACTTTAGCCAGAGTTAAAAACGTTTTAAGATCGACGATGTGTCAAAATCGACTTACCGACCTAGGTTTGTTATCAATCGAGTCAAGCTTAGCAAAAAATTGCGACTTCAGTGAAGTAATAGAAGTATTTGCTAATAGAAAAGGGAGGAGCATGCATTTTTTAAAAATTGGCCCTGGTTTCCACCTGTGGAGTTGCCATTGCCTGCGTATTAAGCGTTTTGTCATTAGTAGTTGTTGAATATTTGGAGAAAGTTTGCGATTCTTAAAATTAGCAGAGTTATTCAGCGTAGCGTGAAACGGGGTCTGAAAGAAAAATGGAAATAATAAAATCAAACAAAAATATAGGTAAAACAAAAGCTACTTACCTGTAGTCCAGTTGGTCGGGGACACCTCGGTCCATGTATCCAATCCCGTCCTTTCTTTAAATAAACAGAAAGTCACTGTAAACAAAAACACAAATGACAAATCACCACACAACACCACAAATAGAACAAAACATTTCAAATGACAGTGACACTGATACGTCAGTCAAATGTCAAACAAGATGGTTGCACCTCGATAAGCAACCGTAGTTGAATTTTGGTGCTACAACATAGATGGCGTAAGGAAAACGGAGAAGAAAGCATATTGCAGATGTACCGTGAGAGGTCGAAAGTGATAAAAAGTGATGCGTGTCGGTGAAAAAAAGTTTTTTGCTTGGTTGTGGATCGAGATAAGGTATCGAAAGATAAATCGAGGTGAAAGTGTTTTATTCCTCTAGTGAAAGATAAAAACAGAAAAAGAGAAATAAAGTGAACAGTGCGGATGAAGAAAGGGGAAACGAAAACAAGTGGTGAATCACGTTGTCAGTGAAGGTAAAGGTGGTCGTGTCAAGAGCCACGTGGAGAGGGTCGACAAGTGGAACGAGAGCAATCGCGATGCTTGTTCGACATAGAGAGGCGTTCTGGAACGAGTTGCTAAATTGTGAGGTGGAGGAAGAGCAAGGGCGAGAGGACGGCCCGAATCAAGCGCTTACGCGCTCGTCACATTTGGCGCCCAACGTGGGGCCTTTTTGTCTCCTTCTTTCCGCTCGTTCATTCTAAGCGTCAATCGATGCCAGTGAAACGTTAGTGTTAGCTGTCATTAACAAAGGTTGGTTTACTCAGTCTGTTAGTCACTTACCGAATATTTCCACGAACTTGACATTAAAAGATATACTAATAATCTGCCTAAAGACAATCATATCAATGAAGTCAAAATCTGTTTGATTTTATATACCAGGTGTATATCACCCTCAGCGACGTTTCGGCAGATCAGACCATCAAAACGAGCACAATTATAATCAACATCTCTTATGTGATGCTCTACATATATACAGTCGAAATAGTGTCACACTTTCGATATAAACATCTTCACAACAAACCCATTAACAATAAACATCTCAAATTTAACGACCATACGCAAAATGAACAAAAAAATACAAAACATTTAGATATCAAATAACTTTGGATATAGTTTAGCGCAATCATGTTTCTATATGCTTAGAAGCCGTCATATGTACATATATAAGTACATAAGCCGGTGCGGTGTTCTTTGAAATTCTCAACGTACTTATAATATACAAATCGTTATAAAACTGCTACTGGGCGATAACACAGTTCTTTTCGGTATAAACTCGTCGTTCAGGTTACATGAGAATATATTCCCATATACATTGGGTTTCTTATGGCCTTGATGTACTCCTCGTTTATGCATATCGAGACGCAAAAAATACTTTAAATTCTAATTGCATTAATACTTCGAATGAAAGTGAAATGTTTTATTAATTATTATCATAAATTCATTCCATATAATAAAATAAATAAGACAGATGCGAATCGTATTCTTACATCAGTTAACATGTACATATTGTTGTGGCGGAATTTCAATCATTTCATTTTTTTTGAGTAATGCTAATGTAACTGGGTTTTAAAAACCTTGAAGTCTCGAGTTCATCCACAGATGGGTCAGTTATTGCATGTAACATATTAATGTATGTGCAATTATTTAAATGCATCATTCAGCTTTGATCACGATCCATCTCGTCATACTGTTTAAAATAACTTGCGTTGTCGGTCATATAAATGGTCTAAAAGGCACTCTGTGGGCTACTTTTGGTTCTAAATTTATTAGTAACCTCCAGCTAACTTCTGTGCCTGATCTCTCAATCTTAGAGACTGAATTGCTTAAAGGCTTGGCTAAAAGTTTCACCCCTCTCATACATACATTCGTCATGTATGAGCTAAATAATTCATTTTGGGGGTAGCACTGTACAGGATAAAAACCTCTTAAAGTTCCTTTAGACTTCTGGAAAACTATATCAAACCTATAACCAGTGAACCCACATTATCCTCTAAAACTTCGTCTCAATTATTGCCCTTGATCATATTTAACTCATGATCGACCAAATCAACGTGTAAGTCGATCCAAACCGTGATCTTCCAGGCCGGAGGTCTATTTGACAGAAGTCTAGTTTTTACCATAGCCTCTGGATAACATTAACAGGCAACCAGCAATATTATGTACCGTTTCCTGCTCTGAGCATTAGGGTCTTTTTTTTCCGACACTCTTGTAACTGTTATGGAATACTCACACAAAGAAAAACGGAGAGCGGCTCTTTTAAAAAACCGACACAAACTATGGGCAGATACTCGCACCGAAAAGACGAAAATCTCTCACTACAACAATTAGTAGTGATCCAGTGGCGTTAATCTTGGGATCTAAAATTAGTGAAAGCTTTTTGGATCACAAGAGAGCCTTCTATCAAGACAGCACTACAGAGCTATACGCTCAGTTCGGAAACTGTTTGATAAGTTAGCTAAAATTCATAAAAAATTGTTAGGAGAAAAAGAAGAAGAGCGTGAGGTTGTTGGGGCGATCACTAAACTCTGTTCCCGCATTTACCCGCCCACCACCTTAGTCTTTGTTGCTTTGGCGTTGTTGCAGCATGTGACGTAGTTCCTGGAAATATCTGAGCCTTGAAAGCGCGCGGAACGGACAACCACCATAGGCAGACATTTCCATCGAGGGAAGTTAATTTTTGCCATGGTTAGGGTTAACCAGAAGGATGCGATGAAATTTTTAGGAGTTTTTTTGTCAGAAATATTGACGTGTAGTGTAATGTTACCTAAACCAGGGCTGATGATGGGTGTCACGAATGTAAAACTCGAAGCTTTATGTAATCTTTGAAGTAGTATTTCAGTGTGTTGAGTATTTGAGTGTGTTGTAAACTTCGACTTGTATTGTTATGTTTGTTTGTTTGTTTGTTTTTATCTCTACTATCTGTTTTGGGGCTCGAGCCACTTCCAACTCTTTCGCGGTTCGCTAATTTACGTCCTACCTTACGCCATTACAGCCAAATCGAGGACGTACGGCTATAGGTCCGATTTACGTAGAACCATCTGCACATTGCATAGATAGCTCCATGCCAGCCTATAGTACTGACATAGAAGATGGGGCGGCCCATGAATTCTGCACTCCGGGGGGTCAACAGGGGGTCATAGATGTGTTCATTCACACCACCGATCGTAATCGTATGGTGAAAAATCCCTTTGTCATCCTGCCCCTATCGGGATTCGAACCCGGTACCTCCCGCTCCAACTGCCGCAGCTTTAACCACTGCGCTACCTGGGCGGTTGTATTGTTATGTTATTGTTGTAATTCGCTAGGCCGGTTTCGATCTGATGATGACGTCATTGAATGAATGTTTGATCGAAAAGATCAAATCCATCTTATCAGGCATATGCTACCGGACTTGATGTTTATACTGTGCGATTCGTATATGTACGTTTACTCGTGTACGCGACAATTCTAGCGAATTAGAAGAACTTAACTCCAAATATCGATTTTATTTAATTGATTGATTGTGGCGTTATGATATAATTGTATTTGTGAATTATTTCAGTTAATTCAGAACGCCACAGATCTATACAGGAAGACGATTGAGCAGTTAGGTGAGGTCAGGCCAGAAGCTAAGATAGCGACTGATAACATGGAGGAGATTCCGAGCATACCAAAAAATGAAAGATTGTCATGCAAGAGGACTTTAAGTCGATCATCTTGGAGATAGCTACAGAAAAGCTTTCTACGGTTTGCAAAGACTAAAGGAGTATCAACTTCGATTTCGAGTCGAAAGTCTTCAAAACATATGAGGGGTGTGGTAGAAGGGACAAACCCAACTCAACTAATCGGGAGGACGTCGCTGATCAAATTCAAGCAACAATTTACCTTTCAAAATTACAAGGTAGATCAAAATGGTTGCTCGAACAAACTAACCTTATGGTAGGAGTACATTCTAATATGAATGGGCTTTTCAGACCTTTAATACTGAAATATAAAGGATATGGACCTAACAATAAAAATATGGTGCCTATCGATGAGGTTAGCACCACCAAGAACTGTTCAATTCCATTAGAGCAATTGTTTGTTTTGTCTGCTAAGGATCAAACAAACTTTGATCAAAATTGCGCCATTTGGCGATACCACTGGAGCTTGATGTAATTGGCAGGAGTTTGAAATATTTAATCGAGCAGAAAGTTGCAATCGTAAAGCAGTTTCATTGGCAATAAATGTTTTTTTAGAAAAATTAGAAAATCCCCGAACAATGCCTCATCAGATCGCGGGGCGAGGCATAATCAAACTGTGCTGGGCGTCAGACGGAGTGGCTTACTGTTTCGCGTCACCTTACGCAGATTGTTAGCGATTCTACATTTGAATGTCAAAATTCTGCAAGCAGTCATATTCTGGATCTTTATCTTACAACAATTCTGCATTCCGTGGAAGCGAGTGTCGAGGCTGGGATTGGAAATTCTGACCACAACCTGATAACAGTAGAAATATCTGTCGCAACACCACCAGAATTTAGACAGCAGCCAAGATGTCTATGGCATTTTAACTGACAATGATGATAATGATGGGTTACGGTCATTTTTCAACATTTCGCTTGGGAGAGCCATTGTTTTTATAACAATCAAATAGACGACGCTGTTTCCAGTTTCACCGAAACCGTTCTACATGGAATGAATAAATATATCCCATCATCCTTTTCTAATCCAAATTCTTATTTTAAAACCTTTTCAGAAGGTGCCGCCACAGCAGCCAAACAAAATAAATCTGCTCACAAGAAATATAAGCGCAACGAAATTTCGTTTGAAGAATATAAGGCCACACGTAACATCTGTAAAAAACTATGTGCTAAACGAAAAGAGCTGACAACAAGAAAGCCGCTAAGGCTTCCGAGTTGAAAATCTCCGATCGCAACTTTTACCAGATGGTCGAATCGGTTGCCAATATTTCCAAAACATCTATTTCAGCAATGAAATGTGCAGACGGTGCTTTGGTGGTGGATTCATATTTGCAGCCCGACTTATTGGCAAACGTCTTCACTTCGAACTCGACCTTAGTTGTCCTCGATGGAGTAACGCCTTCGTCATTTTCGTATTGTGGTTCCAAAATGGATTCTGTCAATATCTCGGAAGAAATTGTCTTCAGGAACCTGAAGGAAATGGACATAAATAAGTCCACCAATATAGAAGGAGTTTGCCAGTGACTTGGCTCCAATATTAACTAAAATTTTTCTCCTTTCTTAAGAGCAAGAACGATAAAAAGAATGCGTCATTTAAAGAGAATTTACAATTGGAGTGATACTGATAAGGAAACTATGCTACGCTTCGATTAAAGGGATCGGCTTCGACATGGTTCCATGATCTCGACACTCCTCCAGAAACGTTTGATGACTTCGCTTATAATTTGTTAAAGTCATTCGGATCATGCATGGATGAAGCCAACCTTCATGTCAAACTGTCATTCCGAGTTAAACAACATAATGAAACGTTTGAACAATATTTTTACGAAATCAGACAATTGTTAAGATCAAGTAATATGCAAGACTCGTCCATAATTAAATATGTATATGTATCCGGTCTGAACAATTTACAAATGGTAAGTGTGTTATCACTCAACAAATTTGCGCACTCCGATGATTTACTTCATGTTCTTCGTGATCATGACGGTTTTGCAAAATATCAACGTTTTGCATCAGAATTCAGCAAATTCGTCAGATGGGAACAAATCGTTACCACGACAGATGAATAATTCGGGTATCATAAGATGTAATGGTTTTAGTCACATTTCACCAAAATGCCCAAATCCACCGAAACGATATTGTGAAGCATGCAATCAGCCTGGCCATACGTCATCGAGTTGTACACGAGTTCGGTCAGTCGATGTGCGACTAATAGAAACAAATTTTCACAAATTCACCGCAATGATAGCTACGGGAATGATAGAGAAACGGGTTTTGGTCTTATTAGATGAGCATTTTTCTAAAATTAAGAATATAGAACCGCAGGTGAAATATGAGCTGAGAATAACACTTCCGATAAGCCAGTTTATTCTACTCCCCGTAAAATGTCATTTAAAGACCGAGAAGTAGTGCGATGTAGAGTGGTAGATTTGAAAAAACAGGGTATTAGAGATAGGTAAAGTGACTATTCAAGTCCAATCGTCCTGATATCGAAGAGAAAAGGTTCACCTCGATTATGCATTGACTACCGTCAATTAAATAAGATCACTCGTAGAGACCGATTTCCATTGCAAGCGATTGACGATTGCCTTGAGAAGTTAAAAGGGAAACAGGTGTTCAGCTTGTTAGATTTAGAAAATTGTTTTCATCACATTCCGGTTGAGAAGGAGTCGATACGGTCCATTCATTACGCCTGATGGTCAATATGAGGACGTCAGAACTCCATTTGGACTATGCAATGCGCCTTCCGTTTTCCAACGCTTCATTGTAGATGTGTTCAGTCCACTGCTTAAGTCCGGCGATGTAACAATCTATATGGATGACATACTTATTGCGACGGAATCAGTTGATAATTAATGTTCTTAAAGCTGTGTTAGAATTTTTTTTTCCGGTTTTTACAGGCCATTATTTGCCCGTACCGTGTCAACAATCTGACTCCATCGGTTTCGATCACGAGCCAGCTCTTCATATTGTTGCAAGCAGTTGGAAGATGCCAGATCGCTCTTTACGCCGTGGAGCCATCGTCGCCGACAGCGACCTCTTCGCCTACCGCAGGGCGGTTCTCCCTTCAAAGATCGCTGTATCATTCGTTTCGGATCAGCACGCAGAACGTGACCGGGCCAGCGTATTCGCTATCCTTTGATTTCATGCACGATATCAGGAATTTGCATTAAATTCTTGATCTCGTGATTGAATAGAACTCGGTATGTGCCAACGACGTCGCGTTTTGGGCCATATATCACACGCATGATTCTTCTCTCGAATGTTAGAAGCCATCTTTCGTACTCATCCGTCAAGGTCCAACTCTCACATCCATACATGACTCACATCCATCCATTCTTTACGGATGGCTCCAAGCTAGACGGTAAAGTAGGAGCTGGAGTCTTCTGTGATAAACTAGAGGTAGCTATAGCAGTTTGCCTCTCTGATCACTGCAGTGTGTACCAGGCAGAGGTCATAGCGATTGAAGAGGTCCTGAACTGGTTGAAACATAATGTGGTATCCTCGACTGATATCGCAATTTATGTGGACAGTCAGGCGGCAATCAAGTCGCTGGTTTCTGTTTCTCTAACGTCTAGAGTGGCGTTGGGTTGCCGCTCGTCTCTAAATGAGATGAGTGAGCATTTCAACATCCAGGTAGTCTGGGTCCCCGTTCACTCAGACGTTATGGGAAACTACAGGGCGGGCGAACTAGCGAGACACGGTACAACTCTCCAACTCCTACCGGAAAGGGCGAAGTTGGGGAGACCCATTAACGCACTCAGGACTGTGCTTAAAATAGAGGCGGAAGCCTCTGCGAACAATAGGTGGACGAACACCCTCTCATGTAGAGTGGCAAGACAAGTCTGGATAAAGCTGAACTTGAAACGCTCAAAGGCACTTATCTTCCTACGAAGACGTGAACTTAAAACGATCGTGGGGATACTCACAGGACACTGCCTTCTTGGAGAACATGCGAGAAGTCTGGATCTGGAAGTAAATGACTTTTGCAGAATCTGTAGGGACGAGGAGGAGGAAGAGACGTTAGTCCACCTCCTATGCTCATGCCCGGCTTTGGCACACAAAAGACATGAATATTTGAGTAAGTTTTTAATGGACTGCCTTTCCGATCTCGAAAACTGTAATGTGCGAGACTTATTACGCTACGTAAGCAGCTATAACTGGTTCTCATAGGGGTAAAAGGGGGTAAGATCCTGTGGTATCACAACGGACCGTTGCCGGTCTAAGTGTGCTGTAGCAGCCACTCAACCTAACCTAACCTAACCCAATACATCAACCTATTAATCTCAAGGAAAACAGTTATAATAAAGAGATCTGGATATTACTGGACTTAACAATTACGCATTCACACAATTGATCATCAAGTGATTGGAAAATCAATACAACATACTATCTATGAGACATTTTTTGGCTAATTTGCTGGACCAGATTACCTGGTTCGTGAATTTTGGTTGCTCAGTAAGAACTGAGATGGTGTAAATCGATGCTGGCACAACGATCGCGAGTTTAATCGCGATAGGTGTGACCTATATATCCCAAAACGAGTTTAACTATACGACATGGGCCAGCAATAGCCCTAATGATTCCCAAAAATTGTATAATATTTATATACAGATCTAAAAATAGAATAAACAATTACGAGTATGTGATATGGCTACAATTAATTTTGTTTTTATATAATTAATATTTCCGATTTCACCAGATGATTTCTAAAAGTTCATCAAACCCGCAATGATCTTTTACATCCTTCCTATATATACATAAGTACGATCTGCGAGTATCATATGAAATATGTTTATTGTCGATTTAATATCGTTTTGACCAAGTGCCAGAAATTAAAATATCAAATTTCCTACATGACAATCGACGAGCATGCTCTTATGTATTATGTGATACTCTTCAAATACATTTTTTTTGTCTTCGTACAAATAAGTCAACACCATAAAGTCATTAAACTGTTTTGCAATTACGCAACCGTCAATCAAATTTCACAGCAACTATTTTTTTTTTTGATAAGACAACCGTACGTACGTTCGTTCATATATAAACACATTCGAACGCATGCCTAAGTTAAAAAAAAATTTGAAAAGTTATGTTCATCGAAAGGGTAGCTGACCTTATTCGTTGTTGTTATGTACGAGTATGTACATATATTCGAAATCCCTTTAAATTTTGGTGTTTTATCATCATATGGTGTTTGATAGATAGACGTAAACAGATGATGATGGAACAACACAAAGAAAATTTTTTAAATTTTCTCTTTTTTAAAAATCATTTCCCCAAATAAAAAAAAAAATAAATAAGACAATTTTTGTTCGTTTGTTTCGAACCAAGTGAAGCTTACTGGTAAGTTGAGTTGAGAGACATAAAATTATGTTGTGTTGTTATATTTTATGTTTTATTACTCGGATCATTCGAAATATGATAATGAAACTATATAGCATGTACATATATGTGTACAGTACACAACATGATATGAAGCATGGAGATCCATAAGCGTGGTAGGCATAACGTTCGGATGATATTCGATATATTTAATTAAAAAAACTATAAATAATTATAAATATGAGATGTATGTGTATATCAGTTATATTATGACGAAAGTGCTATTATGGGACTGAGCTGATTATATTGAGATAGTCTGGATATTATGTGTCATCGAAAACAGCACGCAGAAGGTGAATGAATCAGCCTATATTCGCTGTCTTTTGATCTTATGCACGATCTTAAAAATTGACATTTCATTTCTGATCTTGTTCAATGAACTCGATATGCGTCATCAATATTCTAATCGAATACTTACTGCTATCTGTTGTACATTGGTCTAACGAACACTCTGTACTAAATGTTATGTGGGAGTGAGTTCCCAAATACAAATCGAATGAGATTGAAAAGGCAGTTCGATAAAGTTAACCTATAGATGAACGATCTTTCTTTAATCATAGCATGGTCTCATATAAGATACAATTACTTTTGTAAGGGAGAAGAGAAAAGAGTCACTGCCAATGATCTGGTTGATTCGTAGGTAAACTCTCACTGGCTTAAGAATATTTTAAGTGGAATCCTTCATGTTTTTAGGTTATAGTACCTTGAACATTTGATGACAGAGTATGACTTTCGAAGATCTCAACAAGTCCTGTGACAAATGATATCTACTTGGTGTCTTAACATCAATTTAATCAAATATAAACAGACAATCGATATTTATTTTCCGGTTTTTACAGGCCATTACTGACCCGTACCGTGTAAACAATCTGACTCCATCGTCACTCACAGCGACCTCTTCGCCAACCGAAACGCTGCTCTCCCTTCTAAGATCGCTGTATCATTCGGTTGGGATCAGCAAGCAGAACGTGAGCGAGATTATGTACCATCAACGTCGCGTTTTGGGCCATATATATATCACACGCATCCGTCAAGGTCCAACTCTTCAAGGTTCAATTTCAGCTTATGTATATTTGTAAGATATTTTGATTTCAGCAGTGGACGTAGAGGATACAAGGCCCGATTGCCAGAAGCAAGCCGAACCTTGATATTCTCTCCCACACTATTATCGTGAGTAATGAGAGAACCAAGATACTTGAATCTCATCACATCTTCAAACGTGTGGGTACTGAAATCAATTGCGTCTTGGTCTCGAAAACTCGAGATCAGATATTTGGTTTTGGAGTCGTTGATTTTGATACCAACGGAAGCTGAAAACTGTTCCAGTGGACCAAGTATCTCTTTCACTCCGTTGCATATGCAAAAAGTTGATTGTATTGTCAGAATCGTACTTCAAGCGATCGCCCTTTTGAAAATTGGGCATAACGCGGCCACTTTCCATTCGTCAGGCATAACTTCATTTCGCCATACCAATCAATCAAGGTCAAAACGACAGTTCCATAAAGTTAGTCCTCCAAATATCAAGAGCTCTGAATTAATGCAATCAACTCGTGGTGAACGATTTTTCATTAGTCTCTGCATGGCCATGGTGAATTCCTCATTGGATAGATCCTCAATGGACGTCTCTGCGGTCTGTACTTGAGGGTATTGAAATACAGCTTGTGATACATGTGGAACATTAAGTAGGTCAGAAAAATGTTCCCACCATGTATCGAGTACCGCGTCGACGTTAACACAGAGGTTTCCATCCTGGTCCCGAATGGAAACCTCTGTGAACGAGATCTTAAGGTATGGTGCAATTCGATCATTACCTTAAAAAAAGCCGTGCAAATTGCGCTCATGGCTGGGTTGTTGTACTCTTAGGACCTTAGCCTTCCACCCTTCTCGTTTCTTCTATCTACAAATGCGTTTATAGCAATCCTCCTATTTGTGTTTCTTCATATATCGGACCTTCACAGGAGAATCGCGTTGTATATTTCCCTGTCCTCCCTGACTTGAGATATGGTTATATAACCGAACAAAATCAGGTTCTGCCAATTTATGTGACTTGAAACTGTTTATTGTCAACAGAATTTAAAACGGATGGAATGACTCAAAAAATCAGTTTGTATAGTAGTAGTTCCAGAGTTTCCTTACTAGTTAAAGTTCAAACTACATCCGAGTGGAAAGAGCTTTTTTTGGCATTTCTTAATCCCTATTGTTATAAAATGTTTTACAATAATTTGGACCACAAGATTAGCCACAAGGCTTGTTATGGGGCCTGCTAACTGGAAATTCACCCAACATATCCTTTTTATTCATCAGATAGTAAGTTATCGAGTTCTTGTTCGGGAACAGATTGTTAAGGAACATCAAATCCTGTTTGTGTAAATTGAGTTTTTGAAAAAATTGATTTAGTACTTCAAACTGAAGATAACAGTAATCTTGTAACGGCCGTGTGTTATTATATTACGTCTGTGTTACGAGTTTTACATTCAGTGTCGTTATCAGAATCTCTAAGCAGGTATATTGATGACGCAGCACATTTGCCAGGCTATGACCTCAGAGAGAAAAAATGGTGGGGTTCTTGTCATCACTGCTTCGAGCTAGATTTGTGCTGCTCTTGCATCTTTCATAAGATTATGTAATACGGCGGAAATACTATGTTATAACTATGAAAAACATATCTACGTGTGATAGTTCAATGTCTCAGCTGATGCCACATGAAACGTGGACTTGATCCCTCCCCGTGCTTTTTAAAAGAATGTTGCACGCCCAGTGTAGTATCTCCATATCATCCGGCACTTATTAATTATTTTTTTAACACATTTTACTATAACACATTACACACACTTACAAAGGTTAAAGAAGAAAAAAAAACGAATTTAATTTTAGGACTTTACATTTATTAATTTAACAACCTATCAGCGAAAATATATATAAATGTAAGTAGATATGTACAATATTCACTACCACGCCTTACAAGTGCGTCCTGTATTTTATATGGATTTAATTTTTAAATGTCCACCATCCTAATATTACAATCATGTAACAAAAAAAAATAAAAAAAAACCCCATACACACTTTAAATAGTGAGGTATTCGAATTCATACTACAATAAATTATCGATATATATTGATTACGATTTGCATACGGTTTATGACGAAAAAATATAATTATGTATGTATTGGATAAATATAAGAAAATAAATATTAACAAAAAAAAAAAACAAAAGACTTACGATACTACTGCGGGGAGTTCAAAACCATGGCTTTGTGTTCCTCAGCTTGGTACTTAACCTATATATAAATGCTTAAACCTAATCTATACATTTTTTTTCCTTAAAGGAAATCCATTCACGTCATATTTTTATTTCACATGCATATATAGGTATATATATATATATATATATATATATATATATATATATATATATATATATATATATATATATATATATATATATATATATATATATATATATATATATATATATATATATATATTTTTGTAATCACTATATATATATTTAATTATAAAATAATTAAGATTTTTCACACTAGATATCAAACTTTTTTTTTTTGTTACACCACACAAAACATATCAGCGTCCGCTAATCCCAGATATTCCCGGTAATGGTGGGTCTTGTATCTTGATCTGGAATACCGTCCGATGGAAGGATTTTTTCTTTTTTTTTATATATACACAAAGGTATACCAAAATCTGTATTTAATACAAATGGCGGTAAGGTCGCGTGGTTTCTGTAAAACCACGTTGATCCTTCGACTATGCGACTATGAGTACCCCGCGACTGTTAGGAAATATGATACAAATGATCATAAATAAGATATAATTTATAGAAATGTGAATGTCTATTCGTACCTGTTACCGCCGATTTTATGTACGATGAGAGATTTCACATATAGATAAATATATATTTTCTTTTTTTTTTCTCTAATGCCGATCCAAGCAATGCTGATGTGCAAATGATCAAAATAAAACCAACGGAGTCCAAGTATTAGAACAATACACCCATAGAGTGCATTACGTATACCTTAAACCTTAATACATAATTACACTAATTTGAAAACACTATATCTATATATATACACACACATACATACACAGGGATGTTAAATCGTTTGAACTTTGTAGCTATGCAGGCTACAATCTTAACCGATAAGCAGAGTTGGATTAACCGAAATAATATAAATGTAAGTACTTAGACTAAAATCAAGAAGTAAGTCATCCCGACCATTCGTATCTGTACTTCTTCAAATTGTGTGTTGTGAATTTGGGTCACATTCCAAGACGAGGAATGGTCTTTTTCTCATGAGGTTGGTAACTTTATATTAAAAGTTTATCCATGAGGTATATATATATATATATATATATATATATATATATATATATATATATATATATATATATATATATATATATTTATATATATTGTTGAATGAGATGAATACATTGGCTTGACCACGGTATGATAATGATCAGGAGAATATTTAGCAGTGATCTTGAAAAGAAAAGTCGGCTTACGGCAGGCGAAGATTTAACTGTCAACAATGATGCCTCTACGACGTAGAGAACGATCATCGTATAATGTCAGTTAATGATTGAATTCGATGGAATCAGATTATTGACCGGTATATGGCAATGGCTTTTATTGTTGGAACTTGAAGAATATTTCACTCTATACTATAATATTTATTGGTTGCAGTTTAGCTATGTGATTTGGATTCTAGGTCTTTAAATTCCTGTTTCCTTTTCCATTTAGTATTTTGAGATCTGCTGAGCCGTTTGAGTACAAATTTCTCGGATGATGAGCTAGACTGACAATCTAAATTTTATAAATGTTATCTGCAACATCAACCCTGGTCATCTCATTGTGAATGAAATTTCAGTCAAGATGTATGCGGTGTCAATTAGGTTATGTAGAGGCTGTGTCATATTGGTTTTGGGAGCTCCTACAACTCAAATATTGTATCGGATGAACCTCAAACTCTTAATTAAATGTTACCAACTGCTTGTTGATTTTAGCGATGGCAAAAGTATAACAGCTCACCCTACCTCTTCAGTGACGAAATGATGATCTTTGATGGATCCGTATGCTGTTATCTGGCCGGGTTATATATGCTGAACTCTTAGGTGAAATCATTGATTCTCATTGGTAGGGAAGCTACTGTCTTTCAGGCTGCATTTATTGCAATTTTGAGAGTAGCTCTCTTTGTAACGGATATGAATGTCAAGATTATCGAATCCACATTTTTCATGCGATTGTCTCCAATACTATTTCATCGAAACTTGTTTGAGAGACTGTAAATTGTCTTGAATAAATTGGCCCATTTGCATGAAGCATCCACTTTTATGGACGTGAGCTCGCTATTCTTCTTTGGAATAATAAATCAGCAAAGATCCTAGTCTTTTATAAATTATGATAGACACACGTTGAGGATCCTGCTAGGTATTTTAACGGCTGTTCGCTTAATAATCACAAGTTCCGAATTAAAAAAACCGGAAGAGGAGAGAAAGAACGTTAGAGTACTTTTTGTACTCCTGCTCTTCACACTCCTCATAAATTGCACTGCTTTGGGTCACGATTCCCATTTAATGATCAAACGGATCTGAGGGCAGTGTACGTCTCGGAGGAAATGTCACAATGGAACCAATCGAGTCCGAGTGACGACGAAAAACCAAATTTAGTTAGTTAATTATGAATGAATTTACAAACACCTAAGACATTTTGCAAAAGCAATATGCTCGTTACATCAATAACAGAGTGACAGAAGTTGGTTTGCAAGAAAAAAAAACAAACAATTCCTTGGGTTCATGAGTTATATAATACCCTTCAAAACTATTCATGACGATAATCAATTAGAACACAAATAGAGTAACTGAAATGAGAAAGAAAGAAAGGAAATAGGTTAAGGAATATATAAGGGATACTTTATGACGCCAGAATTATACAAGAAGGAAATATTGAATTTGAATATTACGACACCAGTTGTTGGCTCGCTAACTATTCACTAGAACTTACATTACGAAACGAAATAATTGGAGCGGGAGGTACCGGATTCGAATCCCGATAGGGGCAGGATGCAAAAGGGATTTTGCACCATGAGATTACCATCTGTGGTTTGAGGGAACAGAACTATGATCCTCTGTTGGAGTGCAGAACTCATGGGCCGACCCATCTTCCATGTCAGCACTATAGGCTGGCATGGAGCTATGCAACGTGCAAATGGTTAGGAAAATCGGTCCAATAGCCGTACGTCCTCGAATTGTCTCTAATGGCGTGAAAGTAAGGTCGTAAATAAGCGAACCGCGAACAAGTAGGGAGTGCTTTGAGCCCCAAAACAGATTAGAGAAAAAAACAATAGGTTTTGACAATAGGTGTCGCTTCTCTAATAATTAGTTCAAACAAACAAATCCAATCACTTATCATTAAAATAATAAGCTATCAGTAAAGATTTGATAACCTAACTAACTTAATTACGTTTTAAATATTTAATAAACTTTTTGGGAAAAGAAGAACTCGACCCATAGATGGCGTTAAACTAATAACAACCAATGATGCCATCTATATAAAACAAATATGTAGAAAAGCAAAGAATAAATAACAAATGATTGTAGTAATAATAAGTTATTTAGGATTTTTGGAACACAGTGAAGAACTAAAAGGATGACTCGCGTAGTTGGTGCTGGGATGGAAACAGGGGATAATAGTTTAAATGCTCCATTAATACTCCATTAATTAATATGCGTTTTTTTATTATTTAATAGTCCAATCTTATTACATGATAATTTATTTCTAATATGACAGTAACATTCTTATTTGAAACAAATAAGTGAAGCGAGTGTGGGTTTACAAGAAATCAATATTCTGCTTCCAGTAATGAACCTTCCTTAATTAGATGACTAGCTCATGCGGTTTAATTCTTTGAAGGCGTCTCAGTTCTTGTGTTATGTCAAGAAGTTGTATTGTTTCATTGTTAGTATGTTGCAGTAATCTTCTTTCTTGTTGGATGGCAAATTCATGGACCACTTTATCAATCCATTAAACATTCAGGTCGTTGTGTAATTCCTGATTGGTGGCGTAGTGGTAAGCATTCGTTATTGCACGTAGAAATTTGTTTTGGCAGAATAGCAGCGTTGATTATTAAGTACATCCCCAGAGTTGGATGCCATACGTCCAAATTAGTCACAGACCATACGTCACAGGCTTAGCTTAGAATCTCGCGTTTTTTTATTTTAATTTGCATTGCGTTTTGTCTAACGTGTTATTTCCAGTTCAATCTTGAATTAAGATACAATCTAAGATATTTTGAAGATTCAGCTTGGGCAGTTTGTAAACCGTTGAAAAATGAATGGAGATTGCTATTTTTGTGCCGCAACGTGTATGTAACATGTACTGATTTTCCAACCACTGCTTCTTTATTTTTCAACCACTGGCCAATTGGCTGATTTTATCGAGTGCTTGCTGTAAGTATTCAACTGCTCGATTCTGTGATTGACTTGATGTCAATACTGCTGTATTATCCACAAAAGTCCCAGCAAAAGTTGTATTCGTTTATGGTTTATCGGAAGTGTAAAGTAGATTTAGGATAGGCTCTTATACGCTACCTTGGGACACCCCCTGCTATGGTTGGGTAAAAGTTGGAGTATGTTTCTTTATGAGATAATGCCTTATTCTATTGAAACCTTGTGATACATCTAGAGGAATACTGTAGGACAATAAATCTTCTCTTCAAATGCTTGTTCAATCTTTGCAGTCACGCACTGAAATTTATCAATTGTTTATTTCTGAATCCAAACTGGAAGTCAGGTATTATGATCATTGGTTTTAGTTACTAATGACAATAACGCCCTTAATTAAAACAAATAAGTGAAGCGAGTGTGGCCCTACAAGAAATCAATATTCGTTTCAATAACAACTACTCAAAAAACTTTGAAATAGTTGCTAACAAAGAGATCGTCCTTGAGATGCAATTTACTCAACTGCTTTTTTTATCATGATAATTTGTGCAACGTTGAAACCCTTAGACACATATGTAAGTTCAAAGCAAGCATAAAATATATGTGTGTGTTTACATGGTGCTGCTATCTTGATAACTCCTGAAACAACCTTGAAGAAATTTCATCAACTCCAGGTGACTTTTTGGGAATCAAATTCACATTAGGTTAGGTTAGGTTAGAATGGCTGCTAACTCACACTTAGACCGTTGCCGGTCCGTTGTGATACCACAGGATCTTAGTCCCCTAATACTCTTAACACTCTATTGGATCCATCCTGAGCTACTGATGTAGCGTAAAATGTTCCGCACCTTAATATCTGCAAGATCTGAAAGGTTGTGCATTACATACCTATCCAAGTGTAAATACCTTCTTAGTGCCAGACCCAGCCTTCTCGCATGTTCACCGAAAAGGCAGTGTCCCGTTAATATTCCTTCTATCTTCTTAGATCTCTCCTCTCCAGAGAGAATAAAGCCCTGGAGCGATTCAAATTCAGCCTTGGCCACATTTGTCTCGCCCTCTCGCATGTGAGGGCGTTGGACCACCTATCCAGTGCTTAATCTTCTGCCCATTTCCTCAGAGCCAGCCTAAGCTCCGCTGTATGCCTCCCCACATTGGCCCTTTCAGGCTTCAGCTGAAGAGTTGTACCTTGCCTAGCTAGTTCGTCTGCCATGCAGTTACCCTCGACGTCAGAGTGGCCAGGGCCCAGATAATCTGAATATTGAAATGCTCACTCATCTCGTTAAGAGACGAGTGGCAGCCCAATGCCACCCTAGACTTCAACGGCACTGCTTCCAGCAACTTGATAGCCGCCTGACTGTCCACATAAATCGTGATATCCCTCTTGGATAGTCCGTGTTGAATTGTATAGCTTCGGTTTCCAGTACTAGCTTAGTCCCCCAGAATTCTCTTGAAGGGATTAAGGTTTGAAAACTTTTTTCAAAGCATAATATCGGTGTAATATAATCAAAGTTCGCCATTTCCTTCTTTAGCGAACCAATTATTGTCGAGTGACCTGCCTGAAGGTGTTTTCACTGAAACACGGCCGTTTGTCTTGTGGCTATGTTAGTCGCCATCTGTTTGCCATAGATATCCACTGGAAGAAGGTATAACATGACCACTAAGGGCTGAGTAGGTATTGTTCTCAGTGCCCCACTTATGAGCATACATGCCATCCTTTGCACCTTTTCTAACTTTTTTCTATAAGTTACTCTATCCAGTGCCGGCCACCAAACACTCACTCCATACATAAGAACGGGTCTTACTACGGCAGTGTAGAGCCAGTGTACCAGTTCCGGTCTGAGACACCAACGTCTGCCTATTACACTCTTACACGAATACATCGCTGTCGTAGCTTTGCTAATTCTCTCCACGATGTTCGGCTTCCAGCTTAGTTTACTGTCTAAGATTACACCCAGAAATCTCGTTTTATCAGTAAAGGCCAGTTTAGTGTCATTTACTGTAGGTGGGTCAACTGCCGGAATTTTATTTTTCTTAGCGTACCAGCTCAGTCTTAGATGGATTGACTTCCAATCCACATTTACTGGCTCGTCTTGTAATAATAAGAAGCGCATTCTGCATTACCTCCTTAATGGTCGGTAAAAATTTACCTGATATGATCGCCACGTCATCAGCGTAGACAACCACTCCTATACCCTCCCTCTCCAACTCCAGAAGTAATCTATTGATCACCATGTTTCAGAGAAGAGGGGACAGGAAACCCCCCTGTGGGGTTCCCCTAAACACTCGCCTTCTTATGGTTGCTTCCCCTAACTCTGAGTTTACAGTCCTACTTCCCAGCATATGACTGATCAACTTGATTATGGATGATTCCACTTCCATGAACGATAATCATTTCAGTATTGCATATGTCTGAACGTTATTAAAGGCGCCCTCAATATCAAGAAATTCACATTTATTACTTGCGCAATTTCCAATGGAGTGATACTTCTGGTATTTGATGGAGATCTATAGACTGGTATGATCAATCGTAGATTGTATGAACGTGTGATTGAAATACTGATGCCAGCCAGATATTGTGCAAACAGTTCTGTTTTTTCTTCATTACGTCGCATCCATTCTCCATTTTTGTTCCTAATAAGTGGCACTTGGATTATCGGCCTCTTGTATCTTTCAGTTATTTCCAAAGAGAATACTTTTTGTTAGCTTCAGTTCCTCTAGTTCTTTCAAATAATTTTCAGTGCAAGCTTCTTTGTGTTCTTCAATTAGTCGGTTAACTTTACTACTTATCTGATTAAAAATCTATTTGGTCAATGTGTCTTTTCCTACGCCTTTCTTTTATCAGTTTTCGAATCGCCAAGGGGTAGTTAATCTCCTGTGTGCCTTTTTTATGACAAATGTACGCAGAGTCATTAAGATCGGTGTATGATCGGAAGTTAGGTCGTCAATCCTTCGACTTCAATGTAATTGGAGGTTACCCCTTTTGAGATATAAAGGCCAATCAAGTCAGGAACCTTATTGATGTCTACAGGCCAGTAGGTTGGTTTACGTGATGAGTGATATTCACAACCTGACACTTCATTGCATTTAAGAGTTATTATCCTTTTCCTGGTGTTATAAGTCGAGATCCACGCGGTATGTTTCACGCTGTAGACAACTCCTATAATAACCCTTCGTGAAAGTTTATTAAAAATGGTGACATATTGACTTCGTACGATATTAAGTCTAGGTGGGTAGTAAACCACCCCTTAACTTAGTTCCGCACCACGATGATTAATGGCTATAACGGTACCTTGCATAAACGGCTCCGTAATTTGTTGGAAATTAATGATATTTTGTTTGATTAAGATTGCTGTCGTGGGAGAAGAGCACAACCACTGGGATGCAACGTCCAATAGGCTCGATATCCCGTAAACTTACGAAAGTTTTTCTCTGGTAGCTTGGAATTATCTTCCAGTCTGGGAATTATTATTTCATCTGGGAATTATTATTCTTTATTCCACAATAAATTGAAAATTACCGCCCAATGGCGCAGTGGTTAAAGCTGCGGCAGTTGGAGCGGGAGGTACCGGGTTCGAATCCCGATAGGGGTAAGATGCAAAAGCAATTTTTAACCCTACGATTACGATTGGTGGTGTGAATGAACACATCTATGACCAACCCATCATCCATGTCAGTAATAAGGGCTGGAGCTATACAATGTGCAGATGGTTCTACGTAAATCGGACCTATAGCCATACGTCCTCGATTTGGCTGTAATGGCGTAAAGTAAGGACGTAAATAAGCGAACCGCGAAAGAGTTGGAAGTGCCTCAAGCCCCGAAACTGATTGTAGAGAAAAAACACAAGCAAAAGTTGGAAATCGATTTTTTTCACTTTCACTTAAGCCAGTTAAGTTGATTTTTAACGAATTAATCTGTTAGTAATCTAATCAAAAAACAAAAGTTATTGTGATATTCAGTATATAGTTGAAAAAAAATTGTACACAGTCAATTATTTAACAAAATTCTCTTCGTAAAATAGTAAGAAGATTTTCTAACAGATGGGGCTTTAGTTGCAATTAGATTTAATAAGAGATGGCACGTCAGTTTTTTTTTTACATAAAATCATGTTTAATATATTTTACATATATAGAATGTTAAAATATGGTCCGACACTGTTATTTCCACAATTTCCGGACTACAACTTATGGTACAGATTCGTTTCTTCCAGTCAGACGCTAAAAACGTTTCCTCCAGTACATAACATATATAACAAGATGAAAATCCAGTCGAACCCAGATCATATTTAAGTAATTAAAAAAAAAACTAGAAGAAAAATTTCAATATGTGTTTTTCATTCAACAATTGGCGAACGTATATCAACATAATTAACACAACATGCAACATAAATAAATACAAACCAAAAAAAAAAAAATTGTATAAAAATATAATTATGTTTATAATTTAAAATGTTATTATCATCGTCATGTTTATATACCCTTTACTTATTTAATAAGTGCGCGACATACGCGTAAACACAAGAATTGCGTCTTAGTTTGGGGTCTTACTTGTATATAACACAAAAAAAAAACGATTTTTTTTTATTTACTTCAAATATCTCATAAATTTTCTTTTATGCATTTTTGTCTTTTGATTACATTAAGAATTATATGTTACAACAAAATTCGAAATCTCTTTACCGCGTATTTTCAATATATAACGGGTTTTCCAATAAGAGGTTTCATTTTGAATAGCTTGCGATTTGGGCAGCTGTAAATTTTGGTGCTGTCATCTTTTGGTGATTAACTTATTTCATTTCAGGTATTTACATAAATGATGAAATCACTGTTGGACGAGTAAATTACATGATGTAGTTTACACGATTTTTTACATGTAAAAACGTGTTATTGACATAAGGATATTTTTTACATTTGTGGTGTTTTTGAGCAACTCCAACAAAGTTGCATTAATAAATAAGAAGCGGTTTGAAATATTATTCAACCAATATGTTGAACCGCTACAGGACCCCCTTCGCAGATAGAGCCCGCGAATATCGAAATGTTATACAGAAAATCGAACTTTTTATGTCGTGTCGTAGCTGCTATCTGATCAGCAGAATTTAAAATGCCGTACGCTGGTTTCAATCTGTCAATCGTAATGGATTGATGTTTGCCTTTGATTGAAACAATAAATCTCTTGCGTAAACGCTGTATAACTTTAAAAGGTCCGTCGTAAGGAGTTTGCAACCCTGTTTTAACTCTATCAACCCTAACAAAGACATAATCGCAATTATCGAGCGATTTGGGAACAAAAATATCTGTTTGTTTCGCCTGTCTGGTTGAAGTGGGGATGAGATTTTGCATGGTGGTGCGGAGTTGATTGACAACTGTGTCGGTTGGTGGCAAAGATTAAAGAGGATTTTCGACAAAGAACTCACCGGGTAACTTAATTTTTTGACCATAGACCATCTCCACAGGTGAGCACTTCAAATCTTCTTTAACCGTTGCTCGAATACCAAGTAAAACGAGTGGTAATTCGGAACTCCAATGGATTGTATTGCCTCTGGCCTTAAGAGAAGCTTTAAGTTGGGGGTGAAATCGTTCAACCATGCCTAAAAAGTTTGGACTCAAACTGCGTTCCTTGATCAGTAGTTATGTCAAGAGGAACGCCAAAACGTGATACATCATTTTGGACAAATGTATATGCTTCGGGCCAACGAGTAAATCTATCGACACAGGTTAGTATATAAGTAAATCCATTAGATGGTGGAAGAGGTCCAACAACGTCTAAATGGATGTGTTCGAATCGACCAGGTGGGATATCGAACTGTCCATGAGGTGATTTAGTATGCCTCTGGACTTTAGATTGTTGGCAGGCTAAACAGACTCGTGCCCAATGGGTCACATCCTTGTTAATACTAGGCCAAAAGTAGCGAGCAGTAATCAATTTACGAGTAGCACGGATACCAGGATGTGAAATGCCGTGTAAAGTAGTAAAAATTATTTTGCGTAATGGTTCTGCGATATATGGGCGATTGTTGCCTGTTGAATTTTCGCAGTAAACTTCGAAGTCAGGTAATTTAAAAGGCTCTAGTTTCATATTGGAACTAGAAAGACATTCGGAACCAGAAAGTAAATTCTGAAGTTCTAGGTCTGCTTTTTGTGCTTTGATAATAGTATCATAGTCGAAGTAAGTCTCGACTTTGGCTGAATTTGTATTGGTCGAGCGGGGAATAACATTCGCGACTAAATTATCGGTTGTGCGGGAAAAAACCTCCGCAACCGTATCATCTGCTGTGCGGGAAAAAGCATCCGCTATTTACATTATCTTTACCGTGCACATGCTGAATGTCAGTGGTAAATTGACTAATATAATCCAAATGACGTGCTTGTCTTGGATTACGTTCAGTTTTAGACTGAATTGCTCTTATTAAAGACTTATGGTCGGTGTAAATAGTGAAATCCCGACCCTCGACAAAGTATCTAAAATGTTTAATCGATAGATAAATTGCGAGTAATTCCCGATCGAATGCGGAGTATTTACGTTCGGCATTCGTTAATTTTTTAGAGAAAAATCCCAATGGTTCCCAATTATTATTATTAAACAGTTGCAGGACGGCGCCAACTGCCGTGCTCGATGAATTTAGCATCGTTCAGCGGATGAACTAATAAAGTTATATTAGCCAATTCACTTTTAAGCGAAATGAATGCATTCTGACATTCTTCGGGCCAGGAAAAGTTCTTTGGCGTCTTGGGCTTCTTTAGTAGAGCTGCCAAGTGTGAGTGAATTGGGGCAAGCAATTCAGGTAACTTTGGTATAAATCGGTGGTAATAATTAACCATCCCGATAAACTGCTGAATGCGCCTAATTGTAGTGGGTGCTGGGAATTCCTTAATGGCATTAATTCGTTCTGGCGAAGGCAGAATACCATTAGGAGTAATCTTGTGGCTGAGGAAATCAAGAGTTGTAACTCCAAAAACACATTTTGTGCTATTGATTCGAACATCAAACTCTGTTAATCGTTTAAATAGCGTTTCCAAATGGAGTTTGTGTTGCTCCTCGTTAATTGAAGCTACAAGAATATCGTCAATATAGACGAATACGAAGTCCAAATCTCGTACTTCGTTAATAAACCGCTGAAACGTTTGTGCGGCATTTCGAAGTCCGAAAGGCATTCGGGTAAATTCGAAAAAACCACTAGGTGTGGTTATGGCCGTCTTATGAACGTCTTCAGGAGCTACGGGAATAAGATGAGAAGCTCTAACTAAATCGATTTTGGAGAAAATATTATTCCCATGTAAATTCATGGAAAAGTTTTGAATATGGGGTATCGGATAGCGGTCTGGAATAGTAACCGTATTCAATCTACGATAATCACCACATGGTCTCCAATCGTTATCTTTCTTCTTGACCATATGTAACGGACAAGAAACTGGGGATGCCGATGGCCGGCAAATCCCTAAATCTACCATATGCTGAAACTCTAATTTGGCAGCTTTATGGTGTTTCGGATCTAGTCTTCGTGGTCTTGATACTGGTAAATGCCCTTCAGTAACAATGTGATGTACCACGGAATGACAAACTGGTGAATTATAATTTGGCTCCGCTGTTAGTGAAGGAAATTTTTTCTAAAGCGTGCCATAGCCATTGTCGATTGCGTAAAAAATCGGTGTGGGGGTATTAACACGCACCGTAGTGGCATGTATTGACAGCTGAGTCGCTGGATCAATAAGCCGTTTTCGCTTCAGGTCGACTAAAAGGCCAAATTTGCTTAAAAAGTCAGCGCCAATAATTGGACGATTCACTGCTGCTAAAACAAATGCATGCGTAAAATTACGTCTAAGTCCGATATTCACCTGGAGCAATTTAGTTCCATAGGTGTTAATTTTTGTACCATTGGCGGCTGCTAAAACTAGATCGTGTGATATTATATTAAAAAAAATAGACGTGGAAAAACGTCGGACAGGGAGCACCGAAACGTCAGCTCCCGTGTCTATAAGAAAAGTCAGGTGGTTTATTACGTCATTTATAAAGAGGCGGCTGTTATTTAACGCGGTGGCGCGCGTGTCCTCCCCTCTTGGTTGGGTGACGAGCTATTTTATTTCGGCCATTACATTTACATCCATTACCTTTGTACATTTGGTGACAACCACATTATCTTTCGTGGAGTGTTGTGTAGTGGAAAATAAAATAAATATAAAATAAATAAATAAAAACATTTTTAACATACAAAATAAAATTAATTAAATATACACAACAAAAAGTGTTATAATTCTTTATGTAAAAAACCGATTTTATGTAAAAACTGACGCGCCATCTCTTATTAACTGTGTAAAATTTTTGTCGACTACATGTTAATTAATAATTAGCAAGCATATATATATATATATATATATATATATATATATATATATATATATATATATATATATATATATATATATATATATATATATATATATATATATATATATATATATATATATATATATATATATACGTTGGTAAATTTTTGACATTTTAAAGTAGATGGCATTGATTCGTTTTTTACGTGTAATTTACGTTTTATGTAATTTACCCTGTATTTTACATAATTTACATAAAAATGTAAAAAAACGGGTTTACATGTAAAATCCCAACCGCGTGTAGTTTTGCAATCTTGGTGGCCGGTAGATTTAAACCTCTAATGTAGGTAGTTCTGTTACCCAATATTGACGAAATACGTCACATTTTCTGTGGTTCACCAATTATCATTCTTTGCTTTTCCGAAACCCTTTTGTCCTCCAATATCTCAGACTCAGTTCTGGATATTTAAGGTTTATATTTAATTTAGGTCTGGATATTTAAGTATTATTAGGAAAGATAGGATGGTTCATAAAACACATGTTGTATAAACCTGTAAATATACCTCCTTTTATTTCTCAAATTTTGGTTTTCGATTTAGAATTTTTATTTGTCTGTATTTTTGCTAGTAAGCGTAGATATTTAATTGGCACTGTGTACAACCTATCATGCAGAAGTGTTATACACAATTGAAAAAATCATTTCAGGTGACTTTAACGTCGATATGCTACAGGGTACTGTTGTTAATAAAGGTAATTCTGAATTAGTATGTTCTGCTTGTGGAAGATTTTGATATCATTCAATGGAATAATTGAAGTGAATAGGATAAACTACTAATCGTTTTCCAACTATACTTTCTCAAATAATAAATAAAAATATTAAAATTCCGATTAAAGAAATTGTTAATCCAATTGTAGAAATAATATTTCATGGTGTGTAGGCATCAGGAAAGTCTGAGTACTGTTGAGGTATCCCTATGCTAATCCTCAAAAAAGTTGGGGGAAGAAGGTTAAGTTAACTACGAGGTTAGTTATTGACGAGGTATCCATATTTTTAAACCGTCGGCAAAAAATACATGGATTACCATGTAATTTAAGAATTTTAACCGCTCTTCGATTTTATGCCACCGGTCAGAATTCTTTTTTATATTTTATACAAATAAAACATAGTTATATATGAATGAGTATAGCTAATGGACATTTTATATAACATTTTAGGATCTTATGCAAAACGATGCATTGTAGTTTTAAAGGGCCGTTTCCGATGTCTCTCAAAAGAGAGGTTTTTATGTTACTCGCCATCAGTGTGTGGCGTGATAATTAGCGCGTGTTGTGTTTTACACAACATTTTTGCGGTAAATCAAATTAACATTAATGAATTTGATATCGATGTTGATGAAGTCGAATCTGTCGTTCCTGAAGAGGCCAATTACACGATTCAGCAATCTCAACATTTGAGTGAGGTTAGGAGAATAAGGGACGATTTAATTCAAGAATATTCTTAATAATTTTAAATATAAATTTTAATCAAAAATATTTGTTGCAATATTATTTGATACATTTCTATTTAATGCATCAGCCAATTTGTTCAAAGCCTCCACTTTTACTTTTTCAACTTCAATTTTTCTTTCTCTAGTTCGAGCCGTCGTTCTAAAACCATATTCCGCCATTATGTTCTCTAGCTGTCGCGGTTTGCGCCTTTTTTGTGTGGCATGTGATTCGGTTGCTATAGTCGGTCGGCGAACAGCGGGACCTGCATTGAGGTCATCATTTAATATTGTTCGCACTTCATCTGGCTCTACAATAATTCCCAGAATTTCAATAGGGCCTGATGAAATTGTTTGTGGTGTTGGTATTGATGGTGAAGTGCTATCATTAAATGATAACGACAAAGCTAGTGGAACATGATCCATTCGTGATACATTCTATAAATAATAATCATATAAGTAAAGTAAATAACATTATTGTTAATCTAACTACATTGGGTAAGCCAGATGCGTGAGCCGCATTTGTATCCCCTACAACGGCGTTCCAGTTCATAATATCAATTATCCGTTCCTTCAAATCGGATAAATTTTTTTTTCGTCCTAAACCATTGATTCCACTCCGGTTGATAATGATTTTTATTTCTGCGGCTTTATTTATTTGATTTCATCAAAAACTGAAGCTATTTAATTTTATAACATACCTTAAATTCGTCCAAGTTTTTTTCCACTTTTCACCGTCCTTATTCGCACCTCCGGCTCCGTTTAATAATTCCGCCACAAATCAAAATTATATTTAATTTAACACGTAATACGTTAGTTATAACTTACCTTCCACGAGCTAAAATCCACATTTTCCTCTAAATATGTTACCAACATTTCTTTTTGGTTTATAGTAACCTTTTTGCCAATTTTTTGGCACTAGGAGTGTCCATTTCTTTAATTCCACTACTAAATTGCACGACGAGAAATTATGACTTTTCATTTCACATTAGTGAAATTTGTTTTCTCATTCCACTGAACCAGAATACAAAAATTTCAACAATATCTCATTCCATGAAAAAATTCGATCGAACCGGAATCTATGTGCAGGTACCGAAATATTTAAAATTTCTATAGTTCTATTATCAATTAGTGCAAAATTGTATGAAATTCATGAAACTGAAAAAACTGGGATGGGATGATTATGTTAATGTTTTTTATATTACTATTTATGTCGCGAATTTCGGATAAAACGAAAAAACTGGGATGAAATAGAAAAATGTTGCCTGATGCAACTTTTTATTTTTTCTGGGAGGAAATACTGGGATAACTTCACATGCTTGTAATTACCACTGATCCAACAAATAATGGTATTCGGCCTAAATAAAATTGCTACATCAACTGAAGCTCCTGTATGGGCAATTCCTGCAGAAAGAGGGGAAGGGAGTAAACTGCTCATCAGTCCCAGTCCCATTTTCTACTATACTATTGCTAAAAGAAGAGTAAGAGAGGGAGGTAATATTCAGAAACTTATATTATTTATTCGAGGAAAAGTCATATCTGGGGCCCCAATTATTAAGGGTACTAATCAGTTTCCAAATCCTCCAATTATTAAATGTATTACTATAAAAAAAAATATAATTACAAATTTGATCATCCCCAATTAATGCTCTTGGGTGACCAAGGTCTGCTCGAATTAAAATTCCTTTATAAAATATAAAGTACCAATAACTTTATGATTAGTGGAAAATAGCCATTGTTGCGATTAAATTGCTGAAGTTTAGGCGATAGATTGTAAATCTATTTATGAGGTCATCCTCTTTAATCAATGGCTTTATAGTCAATATTAGACTGCAATTCTAAAGGAGTAAATAATTCCACTGTTGGGATTTGACCTGTAAAAACTGATTTTTACATAGACTGTAAATTACATGTAAAAAACGAAGACATCTCCATTCGCAGTGCCATCTCTTTTAAAATGTCAAAACTTAACCAAAGTTCGCTTATTCTTAATTAACATGGATAAATGCGTATTTGCAAAATAAGTTAGTTTTCAGGTCCATGTTATTAGTTGAAAAGCGATTTTAAGATGATTTTCAATGAAATTAATCATTAATAATAAATTATTATGACATTCGAAAAAATAGTACCCACTTAATTTTACTCGTAAAATAGTAAAAAGATTTTATAACAGATGGTGCTTTAGTTACAATTACATTTAATAAGAGATGGCGCGTCAGTTTTTGTTACATTAAATCGTATCTTACGTTGTTTGCATATAAAATGTAAAAAATAACCTTATGCAAATTACACGTGCTTTACATGTAAATAACCGTGTAAACTACATCGTGTTAGTTATACGCCCAACAAAGGTAGTTTGTTCTCTCGTATTTATTGGAATATTGTGCACAGTCTTAATGTTTCGGGACATAATTCTCTATTGGTAATTTTTTATCGTTCACCGACAATTTGATTTGTTTTCTCTACTTATTTTTACTCTCGTCCGAAGCCTAAAAGGTTTAATTTTAGAGATTTTTCTATTTAGCACCGTTTGTAGCTCGATTCCTTGAGAAAGCATTTTTTATATCGATTCTTCTACAAGTCAAATCCAGCTTTTCAATTAATTTTATGATCCGATAGTTCTGTTCCTTTTAGATCAGTGATAATATAACTTAAATCTCCTTCATGGATGTCTAGGGAAATTATAGATACAACCAGATAAATTAGCAGAGTAGATAATTTAGTAAGATTGATTAGGGCAGCCAAATTTTTTTTCCAGGAAAAATGAAATCCTTTTCTCTGCCCAAGATTTTTTGGCCTAGTGTCTGAAATCTAGGTCTGAGCAGGTGTAGAAATAATAGCAATTTAGATTTCAAAACTGACGATATACATTCTTATTTTATTAGCTTGAATCCAACTTTGGTTCGCCCAATTGTTGATCTTTTATCTTGAAGAGTGTTCTAATACTTTTTTATTTTCAAATATTTCCTTTGAGGAGGTATAGTCTGCTATTTGGAAAGTTCAGAATCTGCTAGTCCTGATAGGGTTACATAGTTAAAATATCGAAGTCTCAAAATATTTATTACACATTTTTAGTTTTATCTTAACCTCCCCTTCCTTTCCCGAGCAATGGAAATTCAGTAAAATAATTCCAATTCCAAAATTGGCGAATCCTGCTGAGTTATCCCAGTTTATACCTGTTCCATTTCCAAAGCCTTTGAGACAGTAGTAAAAACCAAATTAAGTACCAAATAATTAATGATATGTTACTCAGTATCTGTCAATCTGGGCGTAGAAATTTCCATGGTTTGAATACTGCATTATTGAAATACAGCGATGATATTAGGCGTAGTATGGAGAACAGGGAATTGATGATATTCAAAGGCCTTTGATTCTTTGAATCACAAATTCTAGTCGTAACAGACAGTTTTTTGGTTGTTATTCTAATATTCTTCCAGTTACTTCAGGTGTTCCTCAAGGTTCAGTACTTCGTCCTTTCAACTACTGTTAATATTTTGGGGATAGTTTTTAACAAAACTCTTACATGGGGTGACCATTTAGTTAAAGTAAGTAGAAAGATATTTGGAACTAAGTGGTAGGTCTTTATAAAGTGGTAGCGTTTACGGATAGAGAATGTTTATGTCCTTCCGCATTTCCTCTATGGTGATGTCTGATTTGGTATTTTTTCAGGATAATATGACTTTTCTAAAAAATGTTTTATTGCTTGCACTCGTTTTATTTTCGGAGTTAGGAAATTTGAACATAATTCACCCTATACGAGACTTGCTAGTTTAACTAGTCTTTATGAGTTTCGGATTTGCCTTTTTTTAGGAAGCTACTTAAAACAAAAGAACCAAATTATGAAAAGGTTACTATGTAGCAGGGACGCATTACGCCGATCTTCAATTGTTGCTCGAAACTCAATTTTTGTTAGAGTTATGGAAATCGGTTCCATTCAGTATTAGGAGTTTGACATCTGCCGAGACGTTTAGATCAACATTTCTTGAATGGCGTACTAGAATTAGTTTAAAGTGAATTGTACAGTTTTTTTTAATATTGTCTGCTCTCTGCTGGTCATCACATTGAGAATGAGCTTGTACTCAAAATGGACTGTGTCATGGTGTTGATTTTTTCAGTAAACAATTAAAGGGGTTCAAATACCTAATGGAAGTAATAATTTTTTACATGCTGCTTTTCCATCTTAATCCAAATAAGATGCATTAAATAAAGAAACTGGTTGACTAATTTCATCTGTTTGGACAAGTTAGTGGTGTGAAGAATCGAAACCGTGTGCGTCGCTCTAGAACAAATGAGAATAATGCTGCTGCAGCCCGTAGTGTTGAAGTAAACCTAGGTTTGTCAAGTCCTTGTCGATTTTTGGAAGTTAACATTCCACAAACGCCATTACACTATATTTTGCATTAAGACTTAGACCTTAAGGTTTTTCAAGTTCATTTAACTCAAGCCGATCGATTACCATAAACGTCATATCTTCGCTGATTGGCGTCTTCAAATGCATCAAAATACCCATTTTCACCTCGGAGACTACGTTAATAAGCAGAACTGTCGCATTTGTGGCTCAGAAAATCCAAGAATGATTGTTGAAAAGCCTTTTATGACGTGCGCGTTAGCAATAAAAAAGAATGGATTTCTATTTTGGCACTATATTTCTAATTTAATCAAAACTATTCGACGATTCGTTGATTTGGGTCGTCCTCTCTCCTTGCTCTTCCTCTACTATCCAATTCAGCAGACATTTGATTTTTTGTTGGGCGCCATCCTGTGCGCACGATTGTGGCTAGCTCCTCTTGGCTGGCTAGAGACCTACGGGCAGGGTGTAACAATTGGGGGTGGGGAGGTGTTGATATTTTGGAGTTGTTAAACATGGGAACTTGGAAGGGAAAATATCAAAATGACACTAACCTTTGCTTCCACTTATCACCTTTTTCTCTCGTTCCACCCATGCTCGTTCCAGAACACTTATATATGTTGAACAAGCACCGCGATCGCTCGCGATCGACTTGTTGATTTCTCTCCCTAAACTCTAGGCACGACTCCCTTTCACCTCTCGTGGTCTTCCTATTTCAAGGCCCTCCTGGCAACGTGACTCACCACTTGGTTTCGTTCCCCCTTTTTCTTTATTGGCACTGTTCACTTTATTTATCTTTTATGCGTTTTTTCCCTCTATATTTCACTTGCTTCCTCAATTTATCTTTCGATACTTTATTTCGATCGTATCACATCGCAAAAATCAAGCAAAAAGCCCTTTTTCGCTGACACGCATCACCTTTTATAACTTTCGGCCTCTCACGGTACATCGGGCAATACGTTATCTTCTCCGCTCGTTATCTTAAGCTACGGTTGATTATCGAAATGCAACCAACTTGTTTGACAATTGACTGACGTATCAGTGACAATGTCATTTGAAATGTTTTGTTCTATTTCTGGTGTTGTGTGGTGATTTGTCATTTGTGTTTTTGTTTACAGTGACTTTCTGTTTAAATAATCGGTTCATATATGTTATGTGTGGTCGGCCGACCAATGCACCTTTTATCTTTGACAGGTTAGTGCAGAAAGGCCGGGATTGGATACATTGATCTTAGTGTCACCAACCAACCGGACTACATGTAAGTAGCTCTAGTTTTTTCTTTATTTATGTGTGATTTTAATATTTCCATTTTTATTTCAGACCCCGTTTCAATTTCTATCCTCAACGTGCCACTGTTTGGTGCAGTTTTTGGGCTAGCGGTGTGATTGGACTATTGAGCTATGATTAATAATTTTTTACGGTTGAAATTAAAAGCTGTTGATGTGGACGACGTTAATATTCTGCAAGTAGGCGCTATATGCCACACAAGCAACGAAACAATTGCAATTATGAAAGAAAAGTCTTTTGACCATGTTATATATCGAAGAGGTGATCACAATTGGCCACCAAGATCTTGCGATTTTTACAACCTTTATACTTTGTTCTCTTGACCTACGTTGGGCCAACTCTCCACAATCGATTCAAGTCCTTAAAGATGGAATTCGTGTAGTTATCGAGGATGTATGTGCGAATTGGTCATGGACAATTTCATGAAAAGGTCAATGGCATACCTTCCTCTTTACAATGAAAAAAAAACATTTTTTTAAATATCAAAATGAAACCTCTTATTGTAATACCCTATGTACGTAGATCTTAGCGACACGAAAATGGATTTCTTCTAAGAACTCATCTATATATTATTTATTAATTATAATAATTGTTATTTATTTGTTTATTTATGTCTTATCCACTGTACGCACACCCTACATACAACATATATGGTGTAAAGAGCGCGTTATCTGTTTCTCAATCAAAATAAAAAGTAAAGTGTTAAAGGAAAAGTAAGATTAAGACGAACGAACTAATTTTCTTCCCGGGGGCATTGTCTGTATATTATGTACTTATTTTTTTTTGTTATTCGATTTAAATAAAAAAAAATTATATATATTTTTAAAAATAGAAAATAATTTATAAAAAATCAAAGCCTTTTTAAGAAATAATTTAAGTTGTTAGCATATTTTGTTGTTGTTATCAGTGGGGAACACTACCGATGCTCACTTACTTGTTCATTCATTAAACATGCATACGTTTAACTCAAATTATGTTGTTGTTGTAAATAAATCATAAATCTATAATTAGTTTGTGGTATATAGTGTCATAAAAAAACATAAGGGATTAGTAGTATCATATACATAAATCGTTGGTGGTTGGAAACATAATGTTTGAACTTTCTCGTCTATGCGTATCGACAAGTTGAAAGTTCATCGAATTAAAATCACACATTTTTGACTAACAGCGTTTGATTCTGAAGCACCCCTATGTCATCCTCTTCTAAGCACACTTCTTTATTTTTTCTGCGACTGTGTCGATCCGTGATCTTCAAGTTAGTAGCTCTCTTAGAAGTTTATTTCTGAAAACGTTGAGTTGATTGCTGGTTTTGGTGCATCGCAATAGTTAGATGGTTTACTATATGAATGGATAACTGAGAATTTTTTATTTTTCACTTTGATCAAGATTCATACCGTGGTACAGGAAAATTATTCAGAAAGTCACATGTAGTGGTTTAATTGACCTATTAGGCATCTGCAAACGTAGCGATAGTTGTATTATTCGTCAACGGTAAGTTCCTTGTGAACAGTACAAAAGTGAATGGCTCTAAGACACTTCCTTCGAGACTCCTGCTTTACCTTCTTTTATGCTGGAGTAAGCTCCTTCCTGTTTAGGTCTCAAGTATCTCCTTTTAACGCAAAACGAATTCATTTTTCTTTGGTATCAGAATGTGCCATAATACTTCATAAATCCTAAGGTGAAACATGAAGGATGATCCATAGTGCCAAAAGACAATTATAACAGATTTCATCATGGTTGGAAGAACAATTCTTGATTTCATGAAGGACACAAAAAGTTTTTCATAGTTATTTTCAATTGTCAAAGTCTCAGAAAACACGTGTCGAACTTGAGCGATCCCGTAATTGATTCAAGCAATATTTTGTTTCTATCATAAACCTGGTTGAATGACGATAAAAACCTTGATATACCGAATTTTGATCAGGAGGTGTGGCAATTTATCAGAAATGAAATGAGTAGGCTCTGAAGAATGAGGAGAAAAGTACTATATATTGCAACTCATTTTAGCAGTAGATTTCAATGTTAATTTCGCGTCCGAAGATGGACAACTCTTAGAAAACTTTCTACCACATAATTTAGAACGAAATCGATGCAGTTTTCTCTAGATATTTTTCTGATTTTAATTAGAAAACTCAGGTGGCAAATCTGCATTGCAAGAAAATCGACCCTCTTCGTAGGTTGACTCCATGGATTCTGAGGAAGGTCAATCATTGCCAAACAAATATGTTAACGCCATCGGATTAGCGACAATCCATTTAGAATAGGTAAATTAATGATGAGATCTTAGCCAAAACGAAAGAGCTTCAGCAAAATGAGTAACAGCAGTTCCCAACAAATATCTGGAAATGATTTAAATGATAAAATAGTACAAACAATACAAATTGAATTAAAGAAAGCACGAAATGAGATCCAAGAATTAAAACTGATGATAGAGCAGACTCACCTACAAAAAAATTATTACTATACCTGATTCGAGTGAAGAAGAGGAGATAGTATAGCACACGAAACAGCATGGCTACTACCAAAATCCAAAAAAAGAAGTGAAGTTCAGAAAAAGGTAATCAAGCATCCAACTAAAACAGAATACCTAAACGGTTTGCAGCAACAGTGGCATTCATATGAAAATAAGAATACGCGACCGCATTCATATGAAAATAAGAATACGGCACATGAAATAAATAATATGTGCCATATGGGTGTAAATATTGAAGCGGTTCCGCAATGTAAACGTTATCAGCGATATGGCCTCACTCAAAAGTTCTGCCAACACGAACCTTTAAATGTGTTAAATGTGCTGAGAAACATTTAACTAGTGCTTGTGAGAAACCCAGGAGTACTGCGGCAAAGTGTTCAACCTGTGCACAAGCCCATCCTGCAAACCACCGAGGATGTCTGGTAGCGAGAGATCTTCAAAAAAGAAGAAATAATCTCAGTAAACCAACGAATTTGCAAAAAAGTCAACCATCATAATCTTTTAGTCACCATGTAAGGGGGAGTATATCATATGCACAAATAGCAGAGAGAGGAAAGGTCAGTTCCGGACCAGCTTTGAAACCTGCTCATTCGAATACTCTGATGGCACTGATGCAGAATGTAAACCTGAGAATTGCTACTTGGAATTCTTACGGTATTAAAAATAAAAAGCATGAACTAGAAGCGTTTTTAAAAATGCAAAATATCGATATGTGTTTGATATATGAGACTCACTCTACCAGGCAAGCTTACGTAAAAATTCAGGATTAACAACTTTATGAAACAATTCGTCCGTATAACCAAGCAAGAGATGGAACATCTGTTATAATAAAAAAAATATATTCAAAGAGCAATTTGGTGTCTTAGAAAACAGGAAAGCTAGGAGAAAATGGAAACAAACGAGGAGTTTATCTGACTAGACGATTCTTAATAATAAATCACAACAGCTTAAGCAAGAAATTCTGAAGCTAAATGAAAAATCGTTTTCTTTGTACCTTGAAAAGTTGATCGCTGCTGAAGATACGAACTAGTCACTATGGAAGGCAACAAAAAAAATAAAAGTCCCAATAACACATTATTAAGCGAAATGATGGCTCGTGGGCTAGGTATAACAAATCAAAAGCTGAAGAATTTCCTAATCATCTGGCTGATATTTTCAAACCTAATGAGACCGAATCGAATATTATAATCAAAAATGAAAGCAACAATTATGGGGGTGGAATTCCTTTAATAACCCAGAAAAAGTTATAAGGGAAATAAAGTTCAATCTGCCGTCAACAAAGGCCCATGGTAATGAATTTTTATCGGGAAAAATTATAAAGCAACTAACAAAGAAACATATCACAAAGCTAACTGACTTGCTTAATGCTGTTATTAGTAACCAGGTAAACCACCGCCCAAAGAAGCTAAATCGTATCGTCCGATAACCTTACTCCCTATATCATTTCAAAGCTAATAGAGATACTAGTCTTGAGGAGAATAAAGCCATTAATAGAAAATAGAAACCTAATACCGGATCCCCAATTTGGATTCAGATGCAAACATTCTACAATGAACCTATTTCTGGATGTGGCAGCGGCTTTCGATAAGGTATAGCACGAGGGTTGTTAATACATAAACTAGATGTTATGCTTTCGGGACCATATATTGATCTTTTGAGATCATATTTATCTGAAAAGCTTTTTAGAGTAAGACAAGAAGATGAGTATTCTGGACTGAGAGGGGTAAGGACTGGAGTCCCTCAAGGCAGTGTTCTGGGCCCAGTCCTATACCTTCTATATACAAGTGATATACCACAGTTCGATCACGTAAGCATAACAACATTTTTTGACGACACTGCTATACCAGAAATAAGGGAAACTAAATACTTGGTATAATAACTCTGTTAAATACTAGGGTATGACACTAGATGTTAAGCTTAAATGGAAAGAGCATGTGAAAAATAAATGAAAGGAACTTGATCTAACAATCAGTTTCTAAATCCGATCTGACTATATGGCATTCAGATTTCGGGTTGTACTAAGATCACTAGCCTCTAGCAGAATCAAGGCTAATAGGAACATGTCAATGCTGAAGTCTTTTGGCTACTGGATATTGAAAATTTGATTAGGAGATTAAAAAGAACCAATACCTTCGAGCTCGTTAGCACTGGTGCATCGCTGGATCAACAGTGACCACATTATAGTTTAGTTTTTTAGAATTCAGATGTAAATTGATCCCCAGACTAGGAAAGGCTACTTTAAAAAACCACAGTAATTACTACTGTATCTGATAATGAAAATAATAAATGATGAAGCTAAAGAAGTTTTACATCAGTCGTGTGGTCTAATGCACACTCACTTTTTTCCTCTAACGATTTTACTGTTAAATCTGTTATTCTATATGGACTTGATCGATTGTGAAGTATTTTTCTATTGATCCAAACTGATGAGACGGAACGGCTCCTGACTTTTTAATTTCAGGTTTAATTCGTTATAATAAGAGTCTGATAGTTTTGACATAATTAGAAGAAGCGAGATTGGCTAGTATGAGGCTTACCTGGTTTTTGTATCACTGTTACTTCCGCAAAATTCCAAGAAAGAGTCATTTAATAAGAGCAATTAATTATGTCCGAATAGCTTCATTAGGTAGTTGTTTAAGAATCTCTCCAGTTATCAAGTCATATCCTATGTTAAATGTTGGTAAATTAGGCTGAAATGTGTGCTCGAGATGATAAGTAATCGCTATCTTTATTGTAGGTGAGAGATTGTATAGGCATGAATTTATTGATTTATTATTTTAGTTTCCTGTATAACGGAATTGTGATATTATTTGTCAGTCCCTGGAGCACCGAGCGTCGCTCGGTCAAAGTTGGTTAATATTCAATTTAAAGAAATATAACTACATTTATATACATTTGATAGGGTAAAAAATCTTTTCTAATTTATTATTTTTGTTGAGAATAGAACTTTTCTACGTTATGAATATTAAATTATATATTTGAGAAGACAAATTATTTGCGAATATAGGGAAAAACAATATATGTATCTCTAGAAGTTTCGCAAAATACAAAACCTCTATTTTTTATTGTATTTCGTATTCAATTATTATTCATCTAAATTCTAATTGTATCATTAGAAATAAAAAATATTTTTTAAAATTAAGTGTACTAATTTCCACACCTCCCAAGGGGAATAGTACTTGGTGCGCTTTTTTTAAAGTGGTGTCCCCAATAGGCCTAATTCACAAAGTCGCATTATCAAAGGAATTTTTAATGTATTGTATTTTATTTAGTTAAGAAATTCTACCGATGGGAAAATCCATCGCCCTGCCGACGAATTTTAATGTATTTTATTTAGTTAAGAAATTCTACCGATGGGTAAAAATCCATCGCCATGCTGACGAATTTTAAAGTATTTTATTTAGTTAAGAAATTCTACCGATGGGTAAATCCATCGCCAAGTGTGTTTCGCCAAGTGCCCACGGCAGACAGTGTAAAAAGAACTATAATTCTCTTCTCTGACCATGCTTCATGGTCTTCTCGACAGGCTGCACTGAGCACCTATACAAATAATGATTAATACTTCATCCTTTTCAATAAAGCAATAACATTTTGACTTTGCGAATTAAATACTTTTTAAAATCAATTTTATGGTCACAACACTGCCACTTAATTTTCACATAAATAATTTGTCAAACGATGACATCAATATGTCACAAAAGCTAATTTCCATTTTGTGACAATCTGTTGTAATTTTTGTACAAATTTGTCATAAAATTGTGAACCGAATCTGTGACAACAATGAGGTTCAATTTTGACTAATTAGTAAACAATTTTGTGATCACAATATTGTCACTTAACTTTCGCTTAAATCATGTGCTAAATGATCAAAATATGTATGACAGAAAGGAAATTCCGTTTTGTGACAATTTTCTGTAAATTATTGTGATCACAAATTTTGGTTACACGGGTAACTATCTATCTACCCGAGAAACCACAAGTGACCAAAATGTCAAACTGTCACAAAATGTCAAACTTTATTCTAGTACTCATTTGAGTTCTTTTCTTTTGTTTCGGTCGAAGTTGAACGAAAAAAACTATTTTCAATTAAATTAGAATAAATGTAATATCACTATTTAGTTTCTAAAATATAGTAAAATTATCGGGAGCATTTCGTTAGTAAATTTACTCAATGTAAAACGAGTGCAAAATATTGGAAAGTAATACATAAAATACCTCTTGGATGGAAACTTCTGACCGCAACAAATTAAAAAACAAATACATAAAATACCATACATAGAAGGCATTTGAATGATGAGAACGATGTTGGTGATTCGGATAACACGGTGGAGAGTATTTGTGATATTTACAAAGTTTGGATCCAAAAGAGTGGAAGGATCAAGGCCATTATGCGGTTCTGGGATTAAAAACTGCGCTTTAATGCTACGGACGATGATATAAAGCGGGCTTATCGTAAAATTGTATTGCAACACCATCCGGACCATAGATTTATAATAAAATATATAGATGGAATGTAAGCAGTTGTCAAGTGTCTCAATTTCGGAGGGTAACAGAAAAAAGCGAATAAACCAAAAGGGCCGTATTTAAAAAGTGAAAAAATAAATAAATATAAAAAATACTACATATAAAGAAAATGCGACACTGTTTAAAAATTTGTTGTCAAAAAGTAAATCTCACAACAAACAATTAATTTTTTATTTACTATTTTTTTAGCTTTTCAGTTTAATATTTATTAAACTTTTATCACAAATTGCTTAGTTTTTAACATAAACTATAATTAAATTATCGGGGATATGAAATCCCTTTGTTGTATTTGCCTTGCCTATTTTGGCATTTTTTAACGAGGCACTTCATTTTTTTTATAAATTATTCACTTATATAATGTAAGTTAAAAATACTAACTATTATATACCAAACGTATAAAATTATAATTTTTTAGTTGTTTTAATTAATATTCTTATCATTTGCGGAAATTCTTATGTGAGCTGTCAATACAAATTAAAAACAAAATCTATTGTTGTGGGATTTGCTTCTTCCATCTCCTGATGATCTCCTTTCCATCTTCTAATGATATACAACCATCCTCCTCTAACCTGAGACACGCGAAATAGAAAATTTTATATGGAAAAAAAAATTACATTCATTCTATATTATATATTATAATTCTATGATCCGGACAAGCGAAAAGCAATGGGGGAAGATTAAAAACCGAAGACGATTATTTTATATTAACGCGATTATTTTATTCGATTACTTTATATTATACGTTATTATATAGTTATACTGGTTGGACCGATAAATTATATATAGCTATACTTCAATTAGAATGGCTTCCCGTCATCCGAAAGCTACTTCAGAATCCATCAAGTGAGATTGTATGTAACTGCTTAATTTGGTTTCAAAAAGTCTGTGTTCTAGACCAATAATGAATCTTCAAAATATTATGAGTGAGAAGTTTGTGAATGATCTTAAGCCGTTAATGGCCCACGATGATCGTAATGTTGGACGATGATATTCATGTAGAATGTGAGAAAGCTAATATACATGTCCGTACTATGTTCACCGAGATGTGCCGTTCGGAACGAATTTTGTTTAATTGTAGGAACAGCAAATGGACTAAAATGTACGATTGAATCTTAAACATACGAATGAGGTCTTAAAACTATTAAAAACGCTCTCAGAAAACTATGCGGTAAAAGCCATTATTTAGCCATTATTACATTAAGCCACCCGAAACTACGATAATGTCGAGATTGTAAAGCTAGCCATTTATAAACAATCTGATATGCTGGACTTAATATTCGCGAAATATAACGGATTATGTATGGTTATATAGGACAAGATAACCAATCGTTTTTCAATTTGGCTATTTCTCTTAAAGGTATTGTATGCACCTAAATTCCTTAGTATAAAATAAACATTTTACACTATTTTGTATATTTTTCAGCAAAATGTTGGTTCCTTTTTGACGTCCAAGATAATAGGCTTTTGGATCATTTAAATGCAAATTCAAAAGTGGAATTTGTCTCACTGATACGTGCTATTATTTTTATCAGTAGTTTTGTTATTGAAGATTAATATTAAAATTAAATGTCAAACTTTATTCTAGTAAAGTTAAGTATTAGTAAAGTGTTTCTTTATTTTATCACAAAATAAAGTCTTATAATTATTCACAATATTTTTTTAATACAAATCATTAAATATTTACAATTAGCGGTTGGATTGCGAACTGCGCTGTGATATCGTAACATTGATAATTCCAATTCATACTGCAAGATTAATTACCAGTGTGGGAGCAGATTTGGAATTTAATAGCTCTCAAACAAATCGGAGAACGTTTATGAGTTTACGACGAAAACCCAACCGGCAATTCATACAAATCAATCTCTTATACTCGAAAACCCGCCGTCATTAACTTTTATCAATGTAGGTTGATATGGAAAAAAATAACTAGAAAATGGGGCCCGGGTCCCATAGGAGACCCCTTAAACGAGTTTTCCTGGAACTGATGCCCATCGCAATCGATTTCTAATGCTCGAAAACCCCTCGTCAGTGATTTTCATTAATATAGGTTGATATGGTAAAAAATATCCGGGCCCCTCTGGAGCCCTCCTTAAACGAGTGCTTCTGGAACCAACACCCATCCCAATCGATTTCTGGTGTTTGAAAACCCCCCGTCAATAAGTTTCATCAATGTGGGTTGATATTTGAAGAAAATACCTAAAAAAAGGAGCCCGGGCCCCACTGGAGCCAACCTTAAACGAATTTTCCGGAAACCAAAACCGATCGCAATCGCTTCGTAGTACTCGAAAACCCCCCGTCAGTAATTTTCATCAATCTAGGTTGATATGGAAAGAATATAACTAGAAAATGGGGCCCGAGCCCCACTGGAGCGCCCCTTTAACGAGTTTTGGTGGAATCATCACCCATCGCAATCGACTTCTGGTGTTAGAAAACCTCCTTCTGCAAATTTTCATGTAAATCCTACGTGCCGTTTCCGATATCGTTGAAATATATATACAAACAATTATTGCTCGTATTATAATATTAGATAGATAGATTAGATTAGAAAAAAGAGGCTAACTTTGGTTGTTTTCGAGTAGGTAGGTTAGGTTAGGTTAGGTTGAGTGGCTGCTACAGCACACTTAGACCGGCAACGGTCCGTTGTGATACCATAGGATCTTACTCCCCTTTTACCCTTATGAGAACCAGTTTGAGCTACTAATGTAGCGTAATAAGTCTCGCACATTACAGTTTTCGAGATCGGAAAGGCAGTCCATTAAAAACTTACCCAAATATTCATGTCTTTTGTGTGCCAAAGCCGGGCATGAGCATAGGAGGTGGACTAACGTCTCTTCCTCCTCCTCGTCCCTACAGCTTCTGCAAAAGTTATTTACTTCCAGACCCAGCCTTCTCGCATGTTCTCCAAGAAGGCAGTGTCCTGTGAGTATCCCCACGATCGTTTTAAGTTCACGTCTTCGCAGGGAGATAAGTGCCTTTGAGCGTTTCAAGTTCAGCTTTGGCCAGACTTGCCTTGCCACTCTACATGAGTGGATGTTCGTCCACCTATTGTTCGCAGAGGCTTCCGCCTCTTTTTTAAGCATAGTCTTGAGTGCGTTAATGGGTCTCCCAAACTTCGCCCTTTCCGATAGCAGTTGGAGAGTTGTACCGTGCCTCGCTAGTTCATCCGCCCTGCAGTTTCCCGTAACGTCTGAGTGGCCGGGGACCCAGACTACCTGGATGTTGAAATGCTCACTCATCTCATTTAGAGACGAGCGGCAACCCAACGCCACTCTAGACGTTTGAGAAACAGAAACCAGCGACTTGATTGCCGCCGGACTGTCCACATAAATTGCGATATCAGTCGAGGATACCACATTATGTTTCAACCAGTTCAGGACCTCTTCAATCGCTATCACTTCTGCCTGGTACACACTGTAGTGATCAGGGAGGCGAACTGCTATATTTTCCTCTAGTTTATCACAGAAGACTCCAGCTCCTACTTTACCGTCTAGCTTGGAGCCATCCGTAAAGAACTGCAATGCTCCCGTTTCAGCTGCCAACCCGCTCCTCCAGGATTCCCTTGAAGAGCAGGTGGTTCCGAACCTTTTCTCGAAGCACAGAGTCGGTGTAACATAGTCTAGATTCGCCAGTTCTTTCCTCAGCGATCTGACTATCGTCGAGTGTCCTATTTCAAGACATTTCCACTGAGATATGGCTGATAGTCGAGTGGCCGTAATCGCCGCCATCTGCTTACAATAAATGTCCACGGAGAGAAGGTGAAACAAGACCTCTAAGGCACTTGTAGGTGTTGTCCTCAGTGCCCCGCTTATAAGCATGCAGGCCGTTCTTTGCACCTTCTCAATCCTTTTCCTGTATGTTATTTTATCAAGAGCTGGCCACCACACGCTCACCCCATACATAAGTACAGGTCTTACTACGGAAGTGTATAGCCAGTGTACCAGCTCCGGCGTCAGGCCCCATCTCTTTCCGATGGCGTTCCTACACGAGTACAAAGCTATATTGGCCTTGTTTACTCTTTCCAGAATGTTGGGCTTCCAGCTTAGCTTACTGTCCAAGATTACGCCTAGAAATCTTCCCTTGTCCGTAATACCTAGTCTGTTGCCATTTAGGAGAGGTGGATCTACTACAGGGATTTTATATTTCCTCGTAAATAGTACCAATTCAGTTTTAGACGCGCTAATTGCCAGTCCACATTTGGTGGCCCACCTCGTTATAATTAGGAGGGCATTTTGGATTACCTCCGCCACTGTGCTTATGTATTTCCCAGAGACAGCTATCGCTACATCATCTGCATAAGCAATCACTCCGATCCCTTCTCTCTCCATTTTTAATAGCAGCTCATTGATTGCTATGTTCCAGAGGAGAGGAGACAGAACACCTCCCTGTGGGGTTCCCCTAGTCACCCGTCTCCTGATGGTGGATTCCCCCAGCTCTGAGTTAATCATCCTGCACCAAAGCATATGATTGATTAACCCACTTATAGGGTAATCCACACCTAGTAGCGACAATCCCTCCAGATATACCTCCTTCCTTATATTGTTAAAGGCGCCCTCAATGTCAAGAAACGCCACCATACAAAACTCTTGCGAGAATAATGATTTCTCAATTGTACTTACCAGGGCATGCAGAGCTGTGTCCACCGACTTCCCTTTACAGTAAGCGTGCTGAGTCTGAGCCCAGTCACAAGGTCTTATTTTTGAGCGTATGTAGATATCCATCAGCCTTTCCAAGGTTTTCAATAGAAAGGATGATAGAGTTATTGGTCTTAAGTCTTTTGGGTAGCCCTGCGAGCATTTACCCGCTTTCGGAATAAAAATCACTCTGACCTCCATCCACTCCCGTGGAGTACAGACAAGTTTTAAACACCTTTTGAAGATTACCTCCAACCAGGGGAGCATAATTCTCGAGTTGTTCTGAAGCTCCGCGGGAATAATACGGTCAGGGCCCGCCGATTTATAGGGTTTGAACCCTTCAATTGCCCATAGGATCCGTTCTTTGGTTACGATATCTTCTATGCGCAGTACGTGTGCTTCTTGATGAGTACCAGTCCCTGTCGAGTCATCGAAGCTTCCTGGAAAGTGGGTTTCGATGAGAAGTTCCAAGGATTCCTTCTAGAAGCAGTCCAGGATCCATCTGGTTTAATTAAATAACTGGGACTTGTAGGATTGGTAGACAAAATCTTCCTAAGACGAGAGGTCTCGGAGACTTCTTCTATTTTGTCACAGAAGAGTCTCCATGATTTCCTCTGTGCCTTTCTTAATTCTTTTTTGTATATCTTGAGGTCCTCCTTGTAGGAGTCCCAGTCCTGAGCCTCTCTCGTACTTTTGGCTCTATTAAATGCTTTCCTACACGCCTTCCGGTAGGTCCCCAGTTCCTTGAATCACCATGCCGGTTTTTGCTTGCCCCTGGGTTTAACTATTGGGCAAGCAGCGTTGAAGGACCGATTGCAGGCATTTGTGAAAGTTTCCACTATGCTGTTCAGTTCCTTCATTGTCGCTGGTGGCTCAGGGGTCTCTGGTAATAGTAGTCCTATAAGCGTTTCCCCGTACTTGCTCCAGTTTGTCTTTCTGGGATTCCTGAAAGGTTTCTGGGTGGCAGGGGAAACGTTAAGACTAAATGTTATGTAACGATGGTCAGAGAAGGAGTGTTCCTTCGCCACTCTCCATTCCCTGACCAAAGGGTACAGGTTTTTTGAGACGAAGGTTACGTCCAGAACCTCCTGCCGATTTTTAGTAATAAAAGTGGGTTCTTGCCCAATATTACACACCATAGGGTGTTGTTTAAAATGTAATCAAAACGTAACTCACCTCTCTCGTTGATATCAGTGCTTCCCCAGATTACGTGGTGCGCATTTACATCACATCCAAGGAGCACCCCAATCTTCTTCCTGTACGATTCGAGGACCAGGTCTCCCAGGTTATCCGGTGGAACCTGTTTGTCCCGGTCCAAATAGGCTGAGACCAGCCAAAATATACTGCCACCAACCTCTAGGCTGACCGCAGTTACGTCACCATTGCTGTATTGAGGAAGAAGGAACATATTTAAATTATTTTTTCCAAGAATGCAGGATCTGATTTTCCCCGAATTTCTTGAGTATAATAAGTTATACCCCTTCATTTTAAGGCCACAGATCCTGTTGGTGTTTATCCAAGGTTCTTGAATAAGGACAACGTCCTCTTCTGATTTAGTCAGTCTGAGGAGTAAGGCGGCCGACGCCGCCTTTGAATGGTGTAGGTTAATTTGTATTAAATTTAGCATAACCAAGTTGAGCCTACCTACCTGTTTACTCCCCGCTACCGCAGGCTAGTTTCCTTTGTTTCCATTGGAGTCGCCGGTGTCTCCCGTCTCTCCCCCCATGGAACTTGTTTCCCCGACGTTTGCAGTCCTTCCGTCTCTTGGGTCCGACAGGTCTTTTTCGTTTGACACCAGGGACAGTCGGCTGCCTCTCTCCTCTCCAAGTGCGGTCACCTCGGAGAGCTCCATCGGTTGGGCTGTCTCTCCTCCAAGTGCAACTGCATCAGTTGTGGACGGGCTGCCTTCCTCTCGTGTTTGAGCCTCGTCTTTTTTGTATACTTTGGGAGTAATCGACCCGAAACCGAAGTCGATTACTCCCTTAGTCGCGGCAAGCGGCGCCAGGGACTCCGTGTTGATTATCATAGTTGATATTCTGGAGGCCCCCTTTGCATCCTCTTGCCTCACGATCTTCCAGTTTCCTGTCGGAAGATCGGGGTTGCTGATTCTGATTATCTTCACAATCTCTTCTGGGCTAGCTGGTTCGGTTGGCAGCCAGACGCGTGCTCTTGGCCTGCTAGGAATCTCTTCCCTGCTTACAGCCGCCAGCTTCGCGCCTTGCCACACCTCTCCTACCTCCGCTACAGCCTTTTTATATAGCTCCACTGATCTGGCATCAGAGCACGCTATAAGTTTAACGCGCCCTTGATGCCAGCCCGCATCATTTTCTCTCAGGATCATTAGGAAAACGGAGTTTAGTGCATTGTACACCAAGCTCCATTTTACCATGGTGATGCTCCCATCTTCATGACTCCTGTCAATGACGGCTAGCACCAACAAACGGTCCTTCACAATATCCTTGAAGGATTTTGGTCAAGCCTTGTTAGGAGGCAAAACCTTGTGAGGAGTTTCCTTCTCCGCCTACATTTTGGGCCGTTTTGTGTAAACGAACTCCAGCTCATCCTGGGACCGCTGTCTTTTTGACACATGGTCTCTCTCTGAGTTTTCGACCGTTTTCTTGGCCCATGTCACTGATTGCTTTTGTTCAGCCGTAAGCTGCCCCTCAGGGGTTGCAGCCCACCTGTTCAAAACCCTAAACGCCGCGCGTCTATCCCTATAGCGCTGCTTCGATTGGTTGACGTTAGTCGAACCTCCCTCAGCAGCCCTTAACTTCTCCTGAGTTTCGCTCGTCCCTGGCTTAAATGCCTTGAACTTGCTTCCCCCTGGTGTCTTTGAGGGAGCCCCACCTTTACGGTTTGAGCTCTCACTTTTTGTTTCCGGCCTTTGGAGAGTGCCGGTCTCGGTTTTTTCCAGCCTTTGGAGAGTGCCGGTCTCGGTTTTGTTTTTATTGTTTTTGGATTCCATGTTGTTCCCACGAGTATCGGAGAAATATATGGTCCACCTGCACAGAGATCCGCTTACGCAGGTAAGGCTACTTACAACTGGAGGTCGCCAGGTATCCAGAGGGCTCCGTTTGCGACTGGGCTTTGTTAAATGGGCCTCCAGCCTGGTAGTTTGTTGGCACGGGTCGCGTAACACCGTAAACCAGCCCATCTGCCGTCATTTAGCGTGACCCGCCCCACACCTAGGTCACTTTACCCACCCGTTCTAACGAACGAGGACCCGGAGGCGACGACAATTATGAAGCATCGACAATTATGAATTATGAATTATCGAGTAGGTAAGCCATTGCAAAATTGATATGAGAGCACTTTCCTGCTTTTCTTCTTCTGAAGTAAGTCTATTGAGAATATCTTGTAGTAGTTTGGTTATTACTTGAATAATTAACTGAAGTAGAGCCTTGTTGTTTTGTCGAACGTCCGATAGTGAGTACATCGTGATAGTGAGTATTTTGGTGGGGTGTCTTTTAGTTTCGTAGGAATACAATATTGACTTTTCTTCATTTAGAGGTCCTTGGTAGATATCGCCTCAGCTGATATCGTTTTTTATTTCAATTTTTCTGAGCTTACTAAATTTGAGCACGGTTTAAACGATACTGATTTTATTGTGAGATTCACATGTTATATATGTAAATTTGTTCTTAGTAATTACACTAACAACGTGAAATACAATTGTAATTTTAAGCATTTTACTCAGTAAATATGTTTTAAGTTGGTATGTAATTGAAATTAAATCATAAGCTAATTCTAAATTTTATTGTAACTTCCGTGGATTATTGACACATTTTGATTGTCTTCTTTTGTCTGTTTTCTTGGTTGACGTCTGACTAGATTGGGGTGTTGTTATTTGATAATGCTATAGGTTTTACTTCTTCAGCGTCAGTTGTTCTTTTTATTTGTTGGGCCAGAAAGTTTTCTTCCTCAATTGGTAGTTTGCACAGCATTGTTATTGGGCGTTTATAAATGTTCTGGTTGCACTTTATTGACGCAATCCGAACTAAGCCATCATAACCTGGATGAACCTCCATCACTCAGGTGGCAGGTTATCTCCTTTCATTAGCACAACGTCTCCTACAGTTAAATTTAGTTGAGGTTTCTTCCACTTTGTCCGTTGTTGTAACTGCTGCAGATAATCGCTGGACCATATTCTCCAGAAATCATTTACTATTTTGTTGCACCAGATGCTAGCAGGTTTTTAGAGAGTAAACGTTTTTTGGTGGTCTCAGGAGCCATCTTCATTAGCCCACTTATTAGGAAATGCCCAGGTGTTAGCATTTCAAAGCTATCTGGATCGTCGTACAAAATGGTTAATGTTCGAGAGTTTAAACTCTCGATTTGGGTTGTAAATGTTGCTTTCTCAAACGTTAATGTTGTCTCCCCAATTATTTTCAAGTTAAATGTGTCTTGACTGATTTAACGCCTGCTTACGCTTGGTGCATGTACAGAAAAGTTAGTTGCGTTGTCGGAATATATGTCTGTGCACAACCCCTCTACTAAATCCACATGTATGGCTTTTGTAGCCATATATACAAATACCGCAATGTACCATTTGTATTTGGTCTGACCTCTTTCTATTTTGTTTTTTAGTTGAATTGGTCCGGCATAATCAATTCCCAACTTGCTGAATCGCCGCGAAGGAGTCACTTTGCAAGTAGGTAGGTCACCCATTAGGATTTTTAAGGGGTTTTTGTTTATGAATTTCGGTTCCATCGTTTTATTTTTCATTAATGCTTGAAGTTCTTTACGGAAATATTGATGTTGTTGAATTCTAAGTATCTGAATTTCAGCTATCTGCAGCTCTGGTCCTGTGATTTCCTTTAATTTCTGTCGTTGTTTATAAACGTGATAGTCTATAAATCTTTGACAATACACGAGGATATACTTTAGTTTGTTCATGAGATTTTGTCAATTAATTCATGGAGAGCTGCTATCGTTATAGGTAATAGCCAGCCAACATTATCAAATAGTCTTGATGAATCAGATAACAGTAAACGTTTTGTTGATTTTTTAAGATTTAGCCTATTGAAGTCAAATTATAAAGTATCTGCAGTAGAATTAAAAAGGATCCCGAATGCTGTTATTATGTCGTTGACTTTTAAATTGATGATTACTCGTAAATAATCTGGAGCGTCTTGTCAGTGGTTAGGCCGTCGTCTTCTGGTTCAATTTGATTCTGCCAGAAACTGAGGAAGTAAATTGCTTTGAAGGTGACCTAATAGTCGGAATAATAAATCACAAAATTGTGGCACACGATTTCTTTCAAAAATTTGTTGTAAATATTTATATAGTTGTATACACGCAAAATAGAAAATTTGATTTGGAAAACTAAAAAGAAAAACTTTAATTAATAACTGTCACAATATTTAACGTCTTTGTTTATATTACAAATAAATTCCATAAAATTATAATAAAAACGCTATTTCTTTATAATTAAAATTGTTTGTAATTTACGATATAAATTTACGATTTTCTGTTTGTTTTGGCAAAATCTCAAAATATTTGTGCATTCTTCTAAATAAGGATGTACCAACGAAATCAACAAGTATATATTGTTTATCCAAGTGTGTTTACCCCATTTGCATGCATTGTATATTTATATTTACTATTTGAAATCGATTTTCGATTGTGATCGAACACTGAAAATCGGAAAATCTTTTGTACTGTGTGCGTGTTTGTTGATCATAAAGACACGTGTGTGTGTTTTGATTGAGATACAGTGATGGAAATATACATTGGGTGTCCTAATAACCGGTTCATATTTGGCATATGTTATTTTGGCTCTGGCAACACTAGCTAAAAACACGGGACTCATACACAACGGTATCAAGAGGTTTGCGCATAAAGTGCGTGATTCGGACTACATACCTAGTCGACAATACAACGCGTATACGTGCTTGCCGTCTACGTTCAGCCGAAAATATCGCCGCGGTTATCCATGCAACGAATTCTGCGTAAAAATCTTGATTTGTGGCCCTACAACGTTCAATGGGTCCAGCAATTGAAACCCTGTGACCATACGCTTGGATATCAATTCGCTGTTTGGGCCTGCGACAAACTTGAAATTGATGAGGAGTTTGCTCAAAAAATCATCTTTCCGAACGAGGCACATTTCTATCTCAGTGGGTTCGTAAACAAACAAAATTGTCGCATTGCGTATTTCTGTTTGGTTCGGCTTGTGGCGTGGCGGCATTGTTGGGCCGTATTTTTTCGATGAGGCCGGCACGACCATTTAGGTCAACGGAATCAACTACCGCATAATGTTAAGATCTGTTCAATTGAAGATCCTTTGGGCCCAACAAGTTGGGGCGCCATGCCATACATCGGGCGTTAGAATAGTGAAACTGCATTCAAAATGTGCTCAGCATCTGAACTTCTTACTGTAACACGCTGTATATAACATTTGTGAGATGTGATTCATATTTTTTCCCCAGCCAGCATGTATCCGAAAGATGTGACTTGAAACCAGTCTTAAAAAATCTGGCGGTGGAGAAGTAATATTTATTGACACTCTTTACCCTGTGAGCTTGTTGAAGTAACCAGCGTGTTATTAAATAATTATGCGAAAATATATCGACTAATAAAACGACATTGTATAGAACCTGATTGTATAGAAATCAACCATATGGATAACCAATCCGACATTATCTTAATCACGATTTTCGTGATAATTTTCACAAACGAAGTGCATTTAAGATAAACAAATCAGCAACGACTTTTGATGTTAACGATGTCCACCAGAAATCCAGCGGAATACGAGGGCGATGAAAAGTCTGGTAAAATTGACAGATCTTTCATTAAGTTCAGTTTTGACAGCCATTGAAAACAGACAACCCATTGTTTTCACACGTATGACAACTTCAGAGGCAAGTTTTGCAGTGTCATTCGAAATCAAAATGAGTTTTAGCGTCGTTTCATAATTTTGCATGAAACATCGATCAATCACTGTACACCGGAGACAGATCAGCCGAAACAGTGAATTTCTACTGTCAAATCCACGCTTACGCGGTTTAATTGGCGAACAAGGCCATGGTCACAGTTTTTTTTTTGAGATCACGCAGGATAATCTATACAGCGATTATCTTGAAAAGGTGGGAACAGTCAACGACGAATATTACTGCAACTTATTTGACCGTTTTGAAAGAAAACCGACCGCTTTTCACACAAGTGTATAGTTGCCATGGCCAAAATCCTTGAATTAAACTTCTAAATATGCCAAAATTTTTTGAACTTGTAATATGCAATTCTTTCAAAGAATTGGTCGGTAGTACGAAATGCTTCGTTTTTTCATCAGTGGGGTCTCATCTCTCCAAGATACTGTTATGGAAGTATAAGGTGTCTCCTTTAGCCCGGCAGCACTTAATCTCCGTACTCATCGATGCTATTTCCTTCCATGTTTGTATTTGACCTTTCTCCTGAGAGTTAATAATTGGACACAAGATCGAACCCCTGAAGTTTCTCCTACTGGACACTTTCACCTTAATTCCTACAGCGATGTTGTCATATTTCTTGGGTGCCTCGAAACTCTTTATTTCTACACAGTTGGTCGTTGTTCACAGGACTTTCTGCTGGCTGTAGACTGTCACTGGGTGGTTTACAATTTCGTTGAAGATGGCCCAGCTTTCCAAAGCTAGTAAATTTTCTGGATACCGGTCTCTCTCATTACGAACTGTTTTGCAAGTTATTTTTCTAAATATTCTTGAGACATAGTGCTGCCAGTAACTCATCTACCCAAGTAATCCTAGCTCAGTAACTGACTTCAAATTAATATATGATTATAAGATCTATATCCGCCCAGGTGGCGCAGTGGTTAAAGCTGCGGCAGTTGGAACTGGAGGTGCCCGGTTCGAATCCCGATAGGGGCAGGATGGTTAAGAAAATCAGACCTTTAGCCGTATGTCCTCGAATTGGCTGTAATGGCGTAAAAACAATGACGTAAATAAGCGATCCGCAAACAAGTAGGGAGTGCCTTGAGCCCCAAAACAGATTAGAGATTAAATAATTAAAAAAAAATATATAAGATCTATGACCAAGACACACGGTTTTTGAGCCTGTCAAAAGCATTATGTTAGTACTTGAAGATTAAAACCTATAAGATGATCCACTCGTTAGATTTAAATATTTTGAGACCCATGGTTTCCTATGCCTCTTGCTATGGTAATGAAGAAAGTAATAGCTTGCATTGATATAACTGGACCAATCTGTACATCCCTAACAGGGCCTATATAATTCATATCGGACTTGTTAGAACTGGCCCCACTGCACCGTACAGTTATATTCGCGGCGGAGAATTCTGCTTAATTTACGCAACTAATATTTTTAGCAGTTGGAGTGGGAGATAACGAGGTCGAATTCCAAGAGTGGCAGGAGTAAAAGTCATTTTTCAACATCTGATTAGGATTGGTCGTGTGAACGAACACATCTATGATTCCCGTTGATTGGAAAATTGATGGTACTGCCAATCTCAAGTCTATGATAAAGGTTAAGACGGCCATGTTTAACAGCACATCTAGTCCGACACTGGAGATTATAATTCATCTCATTCGCTTAGATATATTCTAGGTAAACAAATGGTAGGGAGTACAGTCTAAATGATTAAAGCCAATTATTTTTAAGTTGAATTGTGACTGGAATACCTTCCACAGTGGACTAGTTGTAAACGATGAAGTTGTGAATTTGTACGGTTCTGAACATCTTTACAGATATCTCTGGCCAGGCGAACATTGATTTGGGCACAACATGCTGTATCACATATACCCTGTTGGCTAAACTCATCGAAATGTAGTGAAGTAAATTCATACGATAAGTTTACCACGAGGGTGTTAAGTGGTTGTTAAATAACCTCAATTATATGAGACACTCCCAGCCCTATAACCAATTTTTTTTATTTCGTTTTGATTTATTTCAGGATGTCTGAAATACCATTTTAATCTTCACAACACTTATAATGCAGATTCCATTAAAATATCATCATCATCTTAATTTTTTATGTGTTCGTATCAAAAAATTGTTGCCAAAATCGAGAATGCCTTCCTACATACAAAATGTGCAGCCAAAAAAAAATCAAATATTTATTCCATCCTGTTCATGTAATCTGCATTAAAATGGCATTATGAGGATCATAGGTTATGAAATTGTATAGATATATGGTTATTTGGGTACTATATATGCACCACACAACACACAAGTTTGTGTGAGCAAAAATACAAATCTATTTTAGACTATAATTTTTTTTGGTTGCTGTCTTATATTGTGTCACTTCTTGAAAATAAATTCATAAATTATTTAAAGTTTAGCTTTCTCCAAAAATAAAACGAAACAACAACACAAGCTAAACAAGCACACGTGCAAGAAGTGTGGCCAAATATAATATGGTATTTCAGTTAGTGTACATCAAAGTGTGATCATTACTGCACGTATTATTGCATAATTTGGTACCTTAACGTGTTAGGTCAAATACTTCAACTATCGGTCCACACTTCATTGTTACATTTTGATTGTCCTACTATCACGTCGACGTTCCTTTTATTTTATCTAGATTTTCTTAAATATTATGTACATCAATACCTCGCTTTGCGTCGTGGTTTCGTTAAAAAAAACACGACGCAAAGTGAATTATGATTTTCTATAGCAAACCATCTACATAGGTTGCCTTTTATATTTCGGGATTAGAGAACACAAACAAATATTGACCATCGAAAATCACTTTATTGTTTTTCAAAATATTCCCCATGAAGTTTGAACCAATTGTCGAAGCACTTTTTTCACTCTGATTGAGGTATCTCCAAAACATGCATTCTGAATGCAGCAACCGCTTCTTCTGGTGTCGAAAAACGTTGACCTCTCAGTTTGTTTTTTATGTTCGGGAATAAAAAGGAGTCATTTGGTGAAAGGTCAGGACTATATGGCGAATGACTCATCAAATCGATGTTTTGGGTGCTCAAAAATGCAGTTATTTGAGCTGATGTGTAAGAGCTCGCATTGTGGTGATGTAGAGTGATCGGTCTTCGGCGGTTGGTTTTCCTGATTCCTGTTGGTTGTCCAGTTTTTCCGAAAAAACATGCAACTATTTGCTTGGAAGTGCTTCGTGCACGAACAATTTTTGTTGGATTTGGCTAATCTTGAAACACCCATACAGTCGACTGCTGTTTACTTTCGGGCTCATACATGTAAATCCACGATTCATCACCTGTCACGATGTGATAGACGTGTTTTGAAGCACCGCGATCGTATTTTTCGAGCATTTCTTTCGACCAATCGACACGAGCCTTTTTTTGAACGATTGACAAATTGTGTGAGATCCAACGCGAACAAATTATTTTGACAGTTAAATGTTCATGCAATATTGAGTATATGCTGGTCCCACTAATACGAACTCCGACCACGATTGAATTCACCATGCCATCGATAAACACTGGTCCTTGATGGAGATTCATCGCCAAAAGTTGAATTAAGTTCATTCATGCACTGCTGCTGAGTTAATCCACGTCAAAAGTTGTAAACAATAATCGCACGAAAATGTTCACGATTTAATTCCATTCTTGGGAACAGATGAATTTTTTAATTTCCTGTAAACAACAAAAATAGCGCTCGTATGTCAAAACGTTCTGAGTACGTATAACCTCATCTAACTTTACGATAGAGCTGTCAGTTGACAGATTGCAACACCAGGGTTGCCAAATCTCGAAATATAAAAGGCAACCCTCGTAAAGGTCGAAGATAGGTTCCAGGGTTACGATTAAAAAAAAATAATATAAAATTTTATTACATACAGTCCGGTTCAATAGATTACCACCACTTAATTCTGAGAAGCAAAAGTCCGGTTCAATAGATTACCACCACTTAATTCTGAGAAGCAAAAGTCAATTTCCAGCCGATCATGACTTTATTCCGATGCATTTGATTACCGCCACTTGAATTAAAATGACATGAAATAATATCATTTTGTGTGATTTCTTCGGTCGCTAAATGGTTGTAGCTAAATGGTTAAGAGATTTTCTCATCACGCCGCGGTCGCGAGTTCGATTTTCACCGTTGAACAAAAAACGCGTTTGTGTGTAAAAACATTCGTTGGGCAATATAATTTCTAATATTTAATGAAACTTTCATTATGCTGAATAATTTCAAAAATACGACCCTTAAGTGAGTCATACAATGACTTCAAATGATTAAGTGGAATTTCTGCCCAGGCCGCTTTAGTCTTTAGAATCAGCTCGTCTGTAATATCATACTGCTTCCCTCCTTTGTATACTCGACATGTGAACCAGCCCCAAACATTTTCTATTATTTTTAAGTCCGGCGAATATGGTGGCCACGTCTATAGCTAAACTTGTTGGCTTGTTGATGTACGACTTAGCAACGCAAGCTGTGTGTATTGGCGCGTTATCTTGTTGGAAAATCCATGAGAGTGGTGTAAAAAGGTCATGGATTTTAGGAAAAACAGATTCCAGTAACGTCTTGTAACTGTTTCCGGTCATTTTTGGAACACCAAATCGGTTGTGCCATAAATAAGAATTGAACTCCAGACCATGACGCTTCCTTCTCTACACTATGATGGAAATTAAAGCGTGTATTGGCTTTTATGTAAATTTGAATGGGTCTACTTCGGAGTTGTTGCTTGTAACTTGTAATCCACTAGGCCGGTTTCGATCTGATGATGACGTCATTGAATGATATTGTGATCGAAAAGATCAAATCCCTCTCATCAGGCATATGATGCCGGACTTGATATTAATACTGTGCGTTTCGTATATATACCTTCAGTCGTGATGCGACAGTACTAGTGAATTACAAGAACTTAACTCGAAATATCGATTTCATATTAATTGCGTGTGTTCCTTTGCGAGTTCTAATCGTTTCTGCTTCCGTTCATCATTCAGTGGTGGTTGTTTCTATAACTTCAGCCGCTTCAGATGTTTTGCACTTAAAATAGTACGGCGGATAGTCGATTTACTAGCATAAACACCAGCTTGAAAGGCATTTTTTGTTGTAGAATCTTAGGCTAATCCGTTGGAGGCTCCGTTGAATTTTTCCCTTTATAATTGCCTCCATACGATTTTGTATCCTTCAAATAATTTAGGATGGTTTCATGACCTCGTCCGATTCTACGACCAATAGCACGGACTGAAGGCCTTTCCTGATGATAGACATTTATTTTGGCTCTTTCTGATAAAGTTAAACACTTTTTATAACCCATTGGTGAAATACTCAATAATATTAATACTTCACTTTCAAGTTTTTTTAAAAGTGAACTATTAAGATTCATTAACAATGACAATATGTTTGGTGGCGGTAATCTATTGAACCGCACTGTGCAGACAAAAAATAAAAAAAAAATAAATACATTTAAAACAAAATAAACTAAAATTTAATCACTGTCTGATGAGTCCATAGTGGCTGTTGTCGTAGGTCGGCTCCCTTTTACAAAAAGTTGGTCCAATATTGGTCCTTCCGCTGTCAAGATCATTTTTTCAAAAAAATCTCCATAGCTTCGTCAATCAAACACATCGCTTTGGAAATTTGTCTGGAGGTTAAATTTTGTTCTTCGGCGGTTACTGTCATCTTCTTCATTAGCATCTTGCAATAGTTTTTCATCTCCTCCATACCTTCAAAATAAGACTCTCTAGCTAAATTAGAAATATCATGGCTGGTGTACCATCTACTTCTGCAGCGCATATTCTGTGAACACATGCAGGCCATATTTTGCGCCAAACACCATTCATGACAAATGGTTTAACCTCCTCTCACGAGTTGGAAATAATTTCTATGACTTTCATAATGTTGACCTTTTTCCAAAACTATAGCATGGTAGGTTTATCTTGTCCATCAATCTCACTTAAAAGAAGTTTAAATGTTCCTCGAAGGTAATAACTTTTAAAAGTCGATATTACTCCCTGACCCATCGGCTGAATAACTGATGTCGTATTAGGCGACAAAAATAAAAATTTTAACGTTTTCTGACAACTCATTAACATAAACTTGGTGCCCAGGGGCATTGTCTACTAGGACCAAAGTCTTGAAGTCTAAATTTTCCTTGTTGTAATAAACTTTAATTTCTGTAATAACACAAGTTGAAACCCAGTTTTGAAATAATGATGCTGTCATCTATGCTTTTTTGTTTGCTCGCCAGATAAATGAGAAATGGTTTTAATATGAAATCGCCATTTTCATTATCACAAGAAGAGTCAGTCTATCCCTGCTAGCTTTAAGTCTTGGCGCAGATTTTTCTGTTTACTTAATGGTATTTACGTGCAACTTGATTTTCAGTCCAAATAGAAAGCAACGACTCCATTTTGTTCATCAAAGCACTCCTTGTTCATCGTAATAGCATCTAATGATGTTTCAGATTTTGCAGCCTCTCTTATTTTATCCCCATCTCGATCTCTAATAGTTCTGACAGTTGTTGCAGCCAGACCAACAGCCTTTGCTAGTTTTACCTTTTTCTCTCCCTTATCAAATCGTAACAGAATATCTCATTTTGTCTCCAAGCTGATAGTTTTTGATTTACAGTTAGAAAGGGGATCCACGAGTTTTGTTGGCATGGCGCAATAGAAACAAAAATCTTGCCATCTCTTAGCAAAAAAAAAAAATTCAAAAACTTAAAAAAAAAATTAAAGACTTGAACCCAAAACAAAGCAACTTCGAAAAAACGAAACGACGCAAATCGAGGTATTGGTGTATATACATATGTGTAAATACGTCATTACGATTAGCTCGAATAAATTAGTATAATTTTTTTTCAAAAACATATAAATAGACATTATTAACAATCAAATTATAATCTTTAAAAAAAAAAGTAAGACATTCTCCTCCACTCCAGGAGACATATTCAATCGTAAACATTTGTACATTAATTTTTACGTTCTGTCAACGAGACTCAAATTTCATTTCGTAGAAACTATAAAGAAATCAAAATTCGTTTTGGAATGTTTCGAATTCTGGATCAGAATATTTGAAAAAGTCGCTTTGAGTAGTGTTAAGAGAGAGAGAGAGGGGTTGGCTAAATGGTTAAAATACGGCAATTTACTGGGTTATAATCACGATAGAGGCTACTTCTGAAGCGAAAATTTATATTTAGGTCAGAGTTTCCAGAAGATGCCTCCATGGAGGTAGGTGTGCTTTTACCCCTATTGTATAGCTTTTTGTCATTGACGAGCGAACTTTTTGCTCTGAGTCCGGTTTCATCATTCAATGCTACACTGGCGCTGTTACGCTTATTCTGGTAGTTTCAGGTAAGCCCAAGAATGTCTTATCAGATTTAACTCTGGATAAAGGTTTACATGTGAATACCCTGGAGAAAGATTTACGTGTGTACCGTTCGAATATAAGATTAAAAGCTCAGCCTATACGTCCAAACAACTTGGTGTTTTTCTGGATAGTTAACTTTCTAGAAAGTATTATCTGGATTTTAAACTACAAAATGTCCTGCTATTTTGAGATGGACGTTTTAGGACACTATTTCAGACCATAGATCAATACTTAATGAATTTGTATAGACGAGCTATGCAAAAAATCGAAGATAAAGATGATTTTACCTGTTCCTAATTTCCACAAAACATTTGAGATGGTTTATCCATCCAGCGATGTGTGGTTCTTTCTCGAATCGCTAATACATTCTTTTCAGATGGCACTCTCTCACTCTGAACAGAGTTCTGGTTCTAGAATCTACTGTCAATCGCATGATCTGATTACAGTTTGGGAGCATACTGTTGATTAAACGAAATAAATTGCTACCCGCTGTGTGATTTTAGCTTCTAGTCTCGTTGCCAACAATAGAAAGATTATATGTTGAACTGTCCTAACACCTGGAAACATTTTCTAACCAACTCTAAATTGATAGGGAATAGTCAGAAATTTCCGAACCTCCTTGACTCTAACAATAAGTTAATGGCTCACTGTGACATTCAGGGCAACGAAATTGCCGACTGTTTGGCTTATAAAGGTTCTCTCTTGTGTTACAAGATTTGAAGCAGCTGCCACTAGGCCACTTTATATTAGCTTAAGTTAGGTTGACCTGGTCTTCGAAGGGAAAAGGAAGAAGTTTGGGATGCTCCTTGGATGTGATGCAAATGCGCATCACACTCTAGGGCAGCACTGATATCAAAGAGAGGGGTTAGTAACTTTTTGAAAACCTATTAGATAACAACGTTTTGGTGTGTAATATTGGTCATGAACCCACATTTATCACTAAAAATCGGCAGGAGGTTCAAAACGTAAGTGACGCAGGAACACTCCTTCTCTGACCATCGTTATATAAAGTTTAGCCTTAACCTTTTCCCTCTGCCACCCAGAAAGTTTTCAAGAATCCCAGAAAGACATGCTGGAGCAAGTATGGGGAAACGCTTATAGAACTTCTAATACCAGAGACCGCTGAGCCACCAGCGACAGTGAAAGAACTGAACAGCATAGAGGACACTTTCACTTATGCCTGCAATCAGCCTTTCAACGCTGCTTGCCCAACAGTTAAGCCCAGGGGTAATCAATAACCGGCATGGTGATCCAAGTAATTGGGGACCTACCGGAAGGTGAGGGCGCCTTTAACAACGAAAAGACGGAGGTAATTCTGCAGGAGCTGTCACCCCGATTACCCTGTAAGTGAGTTATTCAATCACATGCTTAGGTGCAGGATGGTTAACTTGGAGATGGGGGAATCCACCACCAGGAGGCGGGTGACTAAGGGAACCCCACAGGGAGGTGTCCTGGATAATAAGCTTAACTGGAAGCCCAACAATTTGGAAAGAGTAAACAAGGCTAATATAGCCATGTACTCGTGTAAAAACGCCATCGCAATGAGATGGGGCCTGAAGCCAGAGCTGGTACACTGATTATTCAGTTCCGTAGTAGGATCTGTACTAATGTATGAGGTGAAAAAGGATTGAGGCAAAGAACACCTACAAGTGCCTTGGAGGTCATGTTTTACCTTTGAACATTTCTCCCCTTGAGCATTTATGGTAAGCAGACGGCGATGATTACGGTCACCCGACTATCAGCCATATCTCAGTGGAAATGTCTTCAGACAAGACACTCGCCGATAGTCAGATCGCTGAAGAAAGAACTGGCGAATCTAGACTTTGTTACATCGACTCTGTGCTTCGAGAAAAGGTTCCGAACTGACTGCCTCTCAAGGGAAACTTGAATGAGCGGGTCGGCTGTAGAAACGGAAGTATTGCAGTTCTTTACGGATGGCTTCAAGCTACACGGGAACCCCACAGGGAACGTAACGTACGGTAAAGTAGGAGCTGGAGTCTTCCCGTGACGAACTAGGGACGCATGGTACAACTCTCATTATACCGGAAACGACCAAGTTGGGAAAACCCATTAACGGACTCAAGAGGCAGTAGCCTCAGCGAACTATAGGTGAACGAACACTCTCTCATTTAGAGTTACACTCTCTCATTTAGTCTTGGTAAACATGTGAGGAAGCTAGGTCTAGAAGTTAAAGTTTTTTGCAGAAGCTATATGGACGAGGAGGAGGAAGAGACAGTAGTCCACCTCCTATGCTCATGCCCACAAAAGACATGACTATTTGGATAAGTTCTTAATGGACTGCCTCTCTGATCTCTAAAACTGTAAGTCGCGGGACTTATCACGCTATATGAGTACCTCAAACTGGTTCTCATAAGGGTAATAGAAAAGTAAGATCTTGTGGTCTTACAACGGACCGTCGAGAGTCTAGGTATGCTGTAGTAGCCACTCAACCTAACAAAACCTTCCTATATTAGAAACAATCAAAAACGCTGCCATATTGAATTTAAATACTTGTCGCAAGACGAAATTCTTTGTTGTATGGTTTAGCCCAATCTAGCTAATTACGTTCTTTCCTTAAAAAAGGACAACTTGAGAATATTGGTTTCTATACTTATACGAGCGATGGTCAGGGAGAGTTACAATCAACAGTTGTCCAATCTGACGAATCTGATGAAACAGTTGTCCAATCTGACGAGTCAGATTGTGTTCAATTTCAGAACTATTCATGTCTGCCCTGGTTCAAACTGCACCAATTTGGTAGGGTTGCAGAATGCGTTTGTACGCTTTTTTTCTAATACTTCTTGTAGGATTCTGATTAATATTTTATCACGATAAGACCAACCAGATCTACATATACAGTATATTAAGAGAACCTGTGTGAATACAACCAATAATTACAGCACTCAACTAGTCGACGTCAATACGTTAATCTCACAAACATACATAAACAAAAGGTTTTCCAATAAGAGGTTTCATTTTGATATTTAAGAAGACCGAGTATTTTTTAAGAGAAATCAGCCAAATGAAATTTTATAACCAATTCGCACATTTGCGGATGTACCCATTCTCCATGGCACTGCCGCAGACTTTAAGTGAAACCATTTACACTCACAGGTAAATAAGACTCCAAACAGACGACTATATCGAATGAGAAATTTACGTTTAGTCAACAATTTACAATCATTTTGGCAATCTGACAGGATCTTTATCCGAGCACGATGTCAGATTGGTGATTGGTGACTTACTGTGTCACTTCCCTATCGATTATGATCTTAAAGTGACAAGTATATTCTTTCCTCATACAAACATCCATTTGGAAACATGGACACATTTACGTAAAACATCCCGAAGCCAAATTAATCAAGGGTTGATTTTAAACAGATGGGTTCGCTTTGTTCAAAACGTGGGATCATATCGGTCTTCAACTAAATTCGTAAGTATAATAATAAATAATCTATGGCTGATAGGCCGTAAACGGCTCTTACCGCGTCTCCACTGAGACCTTACGAACCAGTTTTTTAACGACTGGTGCGGACATTGTAGGTGGTCAGCCCAACGAATGTTTTTACACACAAACGCGTTTTTATGTCATCCGGTTGCATGCTAATTTTTGGTCAACGCCGGGAATCGAACTCGAGACCGCGGTGTGATGAGCAACTCTCTTAACCATTAAGCTACAAACGGCGACAGTAAATTCGTAAGTAGTGACTTTTTATGACGAAGTAGTGACTACTTGTGAGTTTTTTTGTCATTGCAAAGTTACGATGGAAGCTTTCGTACAATTCAGAGAGGACAGGTTGAGATCAACTTGCAAGAACTAATTTCTTCTTAGATGTCTACTGGGTACTATAGTTTGTAAAATTTCCATTTTCGATGGTGCGTCAACTTTATAAGCTTACGCATATTTTCCAGAGTTGCTATGTTATTTGTTTTACAGCCATCCAGATATGGTGGTAAACGCTGCAGGTTTTCATGGTATGGTAATTCGTGACTCCCAACCGTTTTTCCAAGTTAAGTGGCGGAAAAACTTTAAATATCCCCGGTCTATCGTTTAATAAAACTCCGAATAGAATTAGATTTAGCAACAGATTGTTCTTTATGTTTATTCCTGCCCATATTTTCCACGATAAATAACACAGAGGCCATTGATCTCAGACAATCGCGAGATAAATGATAAAGTCTTACACTTATTGATATTCAGGCTAAGAAGATTTGACTCACACCATTTCGCTAAATTGTCAATGTCCTCTTGAAATTTTCTGGCATCGCTTAAGTTCTCGACAGTTCTGTATATTTTGAAGACGTCTGCAAACATTAAAATTTTTGAGTGTAGAATGACTTCAGCGATTGCGTCGATGAAAATAGTAAAAGTCCAAGAGCCAAAATGGGAACCTTGTGGAAAACTCGATGTAGCTTGTATTGACTTTTAACCTGCTGTTTCCAATGTCAATGTATGGGATGCGGTTGCTTAAGTAAGAATTAAACCAAGCCACAAAGTAGTTTGAGAACCCAAATAAGTATAACCGTTCTAGTACTTTACAATGTCTTTGTACACCACGTCAACGTGCTAGTGACTTTCACAAACTTTGATTGTGGTGCTGGTGAGTTCAATAAGGTTTGTAGATTTTAAGGACCACGGCCATCGCCGAATGTTTTCAGAGCTTAGATTATGTCTTCTATTATTATATGTGATACCTCAATGGACGGGTTTCCTTATGTGATACCTCAATGGACGGGTTCCCCCTAAAAAACTCACCGAATATATTGGATATGACTCGTGATTGTCGTAAAAAAGCTCCAAAAATAGTTTGGATCGTTTTTAATTTTGTCTTTGAACGTATTAAACGTATTAATTATAGACACGTTTTTCAATTCAACAAGCTCACAGGGTTCAAATGTATCAATAGCTATTAGTACCCCACCAATGGTACATTAGATGGTACATTTAAGGGTGAAGCAACTGGCCCATACATATTACATAGATGCATTGAAAGAAATACAAAATCTTCAGTGGTCTCAGAAACATATTTTCCGCTAGTTAAAGGATCTTAGAGAAGAAGCAAAGTATATGTGTTTAGTCAATAAATTAAATAATGAAACGAATAACATTTGGGCTAAAACAACAGAACATTTGGATCAACCCCCAAAAAATTTCTTCTAAATTATGTCAAACTACTACACCAAAACCAGAAGAACCATTCTTATGGTTTTGGCTCAAATGCAAAACATGGTAATATGTACACCTGTATGTACTGCTCTTGTATATGTTACTAAAGCATTTAGGTGGAAACAACTTTTTCGGCTGATGCTTCAGGATCACAAGGATTCAGGATCAGTCCTCATACCAATTTCTGTCTCGTTTCCTTAACTGAGTTAAATAAAAGATCGATAGAGAATGGTATTGATAAAGTCCTCATACCGTGGCACCAAAAGACTCATCTTAATAGAAGCATTCCTGCATCTTTTACACCATCATCAACGGATTCATCACGCATGATTGGGGTGTATAAAACTACTTAATAACGACCACACTAACTTCAAAGGTTCCTGTACCAACACTACAAAATTAAAGGTGGTGTATGACGGGGTTTGCAAGATAACACTAGCACATTTTTAAATAAATACCTTGCTATAGGGCCAACTCTTCAGTCTTTATTTTACCAAAAATTGTGTCTCGTTCCACGAAGCATAAGGTTGCGATCGCTGCAGACATCGAAGATATATACAGGTAGGTACAAATCTCAGAGCATAACATAACGAGTGGTTTATCCTATGACACATCAAGTGCCTCATATTTGGATATTGAGCTTGTTGAATCAAGTAGCAAAATAATTCAATCAAATATCTTCCCCAATGCGAAAATGACATAGTCCAGGTTAACATTTACCTGATGCCAATTATATGTAGATTTTATATAATTATTTGTATGAAGTCATTTGGCCATATTCCACGAGAAACATGGTCAGTACAGTATATTTTATTTACTGGGAGACCGAAACCTATACGTAAAAAACTTCTCTGAAGTTGAATAGTTTTCTGAAGTTGAATAGTTTTGGAATAATTTGAGCTCGAAACCAAACCATGTATTTATTGAGTTAAATGGAATATCTAGAATGCATTGTAATCACCGACCAAAGTGGTTAAAGCTGCGGCAGTTGGAGTGGGAGGTACCGGGATCGAATCCCGATAGGGACAGGATGCAAAGAGGATTTTCCACCATGTGATTACGATCGGTAATGTAAATGAACACATTTATGACCCCCTGTAGGAGTGCAGAACTCATGGGCCAACCCATTTTCCATGCCAGTACTATAGGCTGGCTTGGAGCTATGCAATATGCAGATGGTTACGTAAATCGATCTTATACCCGAACGTCCTCGATTTGGCTGTAATGGCGTAAGGTAGGACGTAAATAATCGAACAGCGAAAGAGTTTGGATCAAGGCCCTACAACAGATTGGAAAGATAAAAAACAAACAAACAAACCAACGAATCGTAATCGTCTAGACATTTGTGCTATACCTATACTGTGGTGAAGAATTTAGAGCGACAATTGGCATACTTCGAGTATAAAAGACTAGAGTTGTTACACACTCCTTAGCGGGTTACAAATTCCATGTCCACCGTTCTGCTGTCGTAAACAAACAACACCTTTCATGGTATCAAAATGAGTCATAACTCCGAGCCACCTGAAAAATGAATTGCACGGGATCGAGTGGTTATTTCATTCAAGATAGTTAGCTCGGATTTAAAACGGATTGGCCAACATGTATCATCCTGTAGACCATAATGTTTGCATGGAAGCTTAAGTTTAGTTGACAAATTTCTTACAGAACGAGTTTAGGCTATAATTCCTAAATGGAATATAATTTTCAAGTCACATCTAAACCAGAAAACTTAGGCAGCTTGAGTTCGGGAATTCTTATTTCGTCGAATGTACTAAACTAATTGAAGTATGATGGCAGTGCTTACATATTTTACCGCTACAAAAACTTTGAAATCATAACTTCGATAACACACTTCCCCTCGAATGAGGTTCTATCAGTAGAAGTAGATTTTCAATTGGATCACTGTATATTTGTCATTCACATCTTGAAATCGATGCAAAAATGGCTAAGGGAGTCTAATCGAGGCTGTAATGTCATCACCCAATGCTTTTTTTGACCTTTATTGATATGAATAAATGAAGGCCAATAATAACCCGGCAAGTAGCCTGGCCATTCGTTGAACCGAAATCCTACTGAGCCTCTATAAGATATCACAAAATGGTGTCTGAGAAGTAGCTGGTTAAAAATAATATAAGAGCAAGCAGCTTCTGTACTCTGCACACCACATTGAAGAGTTACTGGCTTCCTTAAGGAACACATTGCCTTTGAGAAAATACCGAGTGTATCGACAGATACGGGTTTTCGATTTTGGAGTGAAATCGGTGGAACATGTTGAAAGCCACTGCGCAGCTATTGTTCTTTTACATAACTGAAATTGATATCTTCATCAATGGCTACAACTGATAAAATGTTTGTTGTAGGTTTAACTATCAAATGGGTTGCAATTTTTTTCCTGAAAATTGTTTAAACATCCAGCTCGAAGGACTAAAATGCTACGGCCGATGGCCGATGTGGATGAAAATAAGAATTAGTATTGGAACTATGGACTTGATCACCAATGTTAAGGCTTATGGAACTGAACTAAATAAAAATATCAAGACCTTGTCAGCAACAGCATTGTGCGATCTAAACACCAGTTTGATGAAGTGAACAGTGTTTGAGCAATTTTGAAAACTCGGTTGTTCGATGCTGTTCAACACATTCTCGGTATAGTGAAAACTATGCCCAAAACTGATTGGTTTCATGAGAAGTGTCGTCTTGCTGTTGAGCAACGCAATATAGCCCACAATGAAACACCGACTCGGTTTCTAATTGCAAGAAGAAAGCTAGAAGGATGAACATGTAGACTTAATCAGCCCGAATGGTCGAATGTTAGGGTCTTAAGAGTATAACAACTCAGCAATGAGCACAATTCGCGTGGTTTCTTCAAAGGAAACACCGAATTGCACCATACCTTAAGATCTCAGTCAACCGCCATACGGGACCAGGAAGGAAACCTCTGTATTATTGTCGATGCGGTACTTAATGTTCCAGATGTATCACAAGCTGTATTTGAATACCCTCAAATACAGATCGCAGAGATGATCATTGAGGATCCATCCGATGAGGAATTCAGTATGGCGAAATGAAGTTATGCCTGAAGAATGGAAAGTGATCGCGTTATGCCCAATATTCAATAAGTATAGGGTGATCGCTTGATTTGCGAGAATTATCGCGTTATAGCTCTCCTTTGCACAGCATACAAGTTACTGTCATACATCATCTTGGGAAGAATTACTCCTCTGGCGGACGATATAGTCGGTGAATACCAAGAAGTGATTTCAGTAGAGGTAACCACACGTTTGAAGAAGTTATATGAGATTCAAGTATCTTGGTTCTCTCATTACTCACGATAGTAGTGTGGAACGAATTCAAACCGAATGACACAGCGAGCTTTAAGGAGAGAGCCGTCTTTTGGTAGGCGAAGTATGCTCTAATTGCTTAGAATAATATGAAGAGCTGGTTCATGATCAAAACCGATGGACTCAGATTGTTGACACAGTATACGGACCAATAATGGCCTGTAAAAACCGCTTTAGGTCCGATTTACGTAGAAACATTTGCAATATTGCAAAGCTTATGAAATATGAATGCTGCACTCCAACAAGGACAAAGCACCACTGAGCCATGTAGTAAATCGACTGATAACCATATGGTAGATTATACATAAACAGTTTATAATGCAGATAAACTTTGCAGAAAAATGAATCATCTACACGAAACTGTCTGGCAACTTGCAAGTCTCCACTATGTCATATAAAACTCATACATTTCCGGAAAAAACATGACTGATACATGAAATAAACGCGGTCAATCACTTTAAAAACATGAACAGTCAAGTACTGTTGTATAACTCGATATACGCGAGTACATAACCACATATAAGCGTATAGGAAGGATATAAAGTTTCAAATTACCGCTAAATTTGACCATATGACAAAACAAAGTTGGATTAAGATACATTTTTATACACAGATTGTGAAGCTTAGATGAGCCATACATGTTCGATGGTCTACTCGTATATGTTGCAGTTTGTTCATAGAATCAACATAACATTATTTTAGGATGAGTAATCGGTTAAATTTAGGAACCGATTATCAATATGCTTCTCTTCTTCTTGAAAATCATAATTCATTGCCAGATGATTTGATGGCTAATTTATACAATTACAATCGCATATTTGCACAACATATATAGGAATACACTTGGGTGTTGTTATATTTTGATTCTTATTAATAAAAAAAAAACATTAATGAATGAAAAGATAAATTATTAAGATAATTTGTATGTGAACTGTTATTGAAACCACTGTGTGTATGTAGCATGTGTACAAATATGTTTATATTCATTCATAAACTGCAAAATGTTGATCAATGAACAATTTTTTTATGAATTAAAAACGATTTGGTTTATGGACCATATGGCTATTCGGATTCGGTTTAGTTACTTATTCATCGATTACGCACAAATCGTTTGGGGCTGCTGTCGATCTGGGTAACCTTATTAACCATTGATATCACTGTCATAAAAACATTAGTTAAAGGTATGGTGGAGTTGAAATATCATGGGCCCAAAACTACAGGCAAACTAGTCATGGTATGTTAGAACCACAACCATTCTCGATACATATCTTGGGTGCGTTAACTAAGCATTCGAACGGTTTAATTTATCAATATTGTACCTGATTGTACCCGAGCAATGATCGGCTATCAGTTGAATCCAAATGTGCGAGAGTATTCAAAAGAATTCTCGAAAACTTAAGAACGTCACATTAACGCATGGTTTATGATCAATGAAATATATGGTCATGGGAAACCGTTATGGGCATTTTTCATGACCTATTTGGAGGCATTATTCATGAAAACGATGACATAAGTATCACCATAAAATGGGGGTCGGATAATAAGCCACTGATGATAATTACAGAGACGCATGGTGTTGGTAAACCGATACCAAAATAAATAAGCAGATCCTAGAGCCATGCCAACACTAGAAGAATATCTCAAATTCCTAGAACGGCGATTCAAAGCCTGAGAAGCGACAAAATCAAAACTCATAAGTCCCATAAGCGGTTTTGGAGCACCTGGTCCACAGGTAGTACGAATCAACATGTCGAACACAAACTAGAAGAACCTGTATATTATATGGACTGTACTCGTATTAATTATACCAACCACAGTTCACTTTAAAACATTCCAAATTTATCGCTCAAGAGCGGCTAGCACATGCTGTGCTTAAAGGAGAACCACAATCCCTGTCCATATTCTATGCTATCCACTTCTGGACATTGTTGAATTTGGATGAATACATTCGCTTTGATTCTTCGTGATGTCCATATAGACCACAAGCACGTAAGCTGGACCACAAGAATATTGGATCCGAAATGGTAAACAGAGGGCAAAGGAAGTAATCCGTAATTGTGTCATAAGTACAAGGTTTAAGGTGGAGTGCCAACAACATTTAATGGGTAGCTTGCCTAGCTCCCAAGTCAAGTTAGTACGCCCGTTTCTCAAAACTTGGGTGGACTACGCCGGGCCCTTTTCACTCCACTTAACAAAAAGACACGACCAAAGAATATACAAGTCATACATATGTCACTTTAAATGTTTAAGTACAAAAGCAGTGCACTTGGAATTAGTGAGTGACCACTCCAGTGACGCCTCCCTCCCAGAAAAGATTCACTGCTCGCCGTGAATAATGGCAGCAACTTTGTCGGTGCTGATAGGAAATTAAAGGAGGATTTTGCAAAACTAATCAACGGATCAAATATTATATCAAACTACCTTTCTAAGTATCATATTGCATAGAACTTCATCCCACCTAATTCACCACATTTTGGAGGCAGTTTGTTTGCCATAAAATCCGCCAAATTCCATATCGTAAGGGTAATTGGGAAAACTATTTTAATTCTAGAAGAGATGAAGTTAAGGAATCCTGAACTCCTGACCATTGCGTATAGTCAACGACACTTGTCTTGATCCGTTAACGCTGTCGCACTTCCTAATCGGTCATCCAGTGACCAAAATGCCTGAAAAAAATATCATTCATCATAAACCGTCATACCACATTCGTTGGCAAATATTGCATTAATTCGGTCAGCACTTCTGGAAGGGATGGTACGTAGAGTACCTCACGTCCCTGCAACCGCGCTAAAAATGGAAAGACCGAATGCAGTGCATCCAAATCAACAACATCGTTCTGGTTCAAGACAAAAATCTGCCTCCCAATCAATGGCTTCTTGGTCGAGTCACTAAACTGCATCCTGGGCCTGACGGATTAGTCCGAGTAGTCACTTTAAAAACACAAGCAAACGAAATCAAACGACCGATACAAAAAGTTATGTGCGTGCTGCCAACAGTTCATAATCTTCCTGAAGAGGCCTAAGACACAAAACAAATATCTTTACAATCACAATTATTGTACTAATAAATTATAAATATTAATTAAATACCTTGATTGTTTTTTTCTAAAAATATTATCATAATATCACCCAGCATTTCTTCAAATCTCGGGAATTTTACAAAAGGTTAGATTATTAGACCGAACGGCTTCTACACCTTTACCCGACAGTTTAGTTTCAAAATCAGTCACCTCCCGCGTGTACAAGTGCAATTTGCGTCAAAATTCGTCATGGACATGGAAGCATTAGAATTGGTGAATATAAAAAAATCCAATGCTTGGTCAACATTTTGACAGTATAGAAGATGCAATCACTTATACAACTTGATGTGGGCTGATCCAAAGTATAATCAACCAAACAAAATCAACATCTCATTGGATGCTCATAATCCAATGGGCAGACAGAACTAGAATGGATTATATTTGGAAATACTGAAGCCCAAGAAGCGGATGACGTTGGAAGAAACTTTAAATTCCGTTTAATAAAAATTTACCATCTTTCGGATCATCAAGGGCTTCAGTAAGTGTCATTAAACCAATGAATTTCTCAAACAGTATCGAAAGTGTCTATATATACTACAACAAAGGATCAGTTTGAATCAAATACAACAACTGGCGCATAAATTACAAGAAGATCTGATGTCAATTCTACTACGATGGAGAAAAAACAAAGTAGCTTGCATGGCGGATATAGAACAAACTGACAAATAAGAATATATCCGGTGAATGAATAAGATGAAAACAATTTATGAAGAGCATCATCCAACAAATTGATCAGATCGTACTAGCTGACAATCGTGACGTTTAAAATGGCTTCGGTACCATATTTGGCCATCAACATATTACAACAGCTGGCGGCCGAAAAATTACCCAAAAGCTAAACGAAGCGCGGACTGCACAAACCAACTGACTTAATTTCAGGCTATTTGCCTCTATTTATTCCCGTCTTTTAGAAAGTTAGATCCAGACTCGACATCCATCATATCAAAGAACATTGTTTCTTATATATGTGAAGATACTTAAGTCAGCTTTGTAGAACGTTTTATATTTCTTGAAACTTAGAGAATGATGTAACAAGAATTATACAGGAATGGATGATCATAATGTCATTATCCTTGAAATACGATAATCGATATGTTTTTATTGGCATGGTAAATATTTAATGAACGTGGCATATCTCTAGTATATAGATTATATAATATTGGCCCCAGCACACTTCCCTGTGGTGCTCCTGCTGATAATTTCTTTAACTCTGAGTATTCGTCTTCATATTTAATACGAATTGTTTGGGAAGATCATGGTTCAGTTTATATTCTAAACCCTTGATGCCATACTTTATCAACGGCTTGGGCTACATCCAAAAAAATAGTCGAATAAACATGCTTCCGCTCTTGCACTTCTTCGATTATGTTTGTAATCTGTGCATCTGTTGAATAGTTGAGTGGTTTTCTCTGAATCCAAATTGGTGGGATGGGATTAAATTTCTTTTTTCTATTATTTCTTTCAGTCTCTTGAGAAATAATTTTTCGAATAGCTTTGAAATCGTTGGGGGAGCAAAGAAATCGGTCTATATGAGTTTTTATTGTTGGGTGGCTCGTTTGGCCATAATTACCTCGGCCACCTTCCATTGAGATGTTTCAGTCTGAGTACAGCATTTATTAAATGAAGCAGCTTTTGCAAACCGGGACTCTTCTTTGCGCTTAGGTTGTTATTGAATTCCTCATTGTGGTTAGATATGATACCAACTTAAAAAAAGAGGATTTGATACCAAACCCAAGACTAATTACTCTAATCTCGCGGTTTCTATCGAAAATGTTGGGTCAATATATTAGAAAGGTTTCCTTCATGCATTCACTCCATAAAAACTGATCGCTTATCGAGTTGGTAACTACAGCATAAAGCAGTCCTGTCTTTTAGGATTGAAATTTTTTAAAATCGCTCCCTATGTCTTTATTGACATTATATCCGTTTTCGCAAACACTTTATACGACTTGATTACAGTACAGTAGAAAAAACAGGGGTTACCCACACAGACTGGTTCCATTCTCAAATGCTAAATTATCACTATTATATATAGGAAATGATTACATTATCATGAATAGCGTAAACAGGGTACCTTAAAAAAAGATATGTTTATCCCCTTAACTATAGTATCTGGTGATTGATGAGACTGAGCAATCATAGATGGTCATACTCATTAGGGTTGGATTCGTTGGTTGCAATGGTGCTTAATCCAGATAAAACAACGCCGTTTACTATTTCAAGATCAACTGAGTTGTTGCTAAGGCTCTTCATTTTAATAGATTTTGCAAAGGGGCATATTTCTAACAGTTATTTGTAAGTATTTATTAGTAAATCTGCCAAAATCTAAGTGACTTAAGTCACTTTTGGTTTTTTGGTAAGATGGCGACCAGGTGTTAAGATAAGTTCAAAATTTTACTCAATCAATAACAATGCATAGCTTAATGGGAATCGCTTAATCGCAACGGACATGTGCAAATGCACCAGATGGTTCTCTGGAATCATCGCTTATTGTTCTTGTCTTAAGAACAAGAAAGTTTTTCTTTCTTGAACAAGAAAGACACCAGTCCGCATTCCAGACACCTTCATGGATGAACGGAGTGTAATGTGACGCTTCAGGCACTAATGTACTTAAAGCACAAGCTTTATAATTAATATATTCGTCCCATTCGTGGTGGTCGTCTGTGATATAGCTACGTGGGTACAGCCAACAATATGCCTCGATTTACCGTTTCTGACGGATTGGCCTATGGGGTGGGTGATGATAAGCATTTAGTCAATCTTTATCTCCGTATTGCTGTAAGCAATCTTCATAAGGAAAAATATTTCATCTACATAGGTATTTCAACAGTGAAATCGTTTTGGCCGTTCTATAATTGGCTTTAGTAGCAAGAATTTACTGAAGATGTCTATTACTACCAAAAATATCGGACTCTGCAATTGGAATCGAGAATACCAAAGACGGAACGCGAAACTTTTCAGGCTAATGCAGATTTTCAAAGACGATAAATTAACATAAGATATAACCTTCGTTATCATCCACTCCATTTTCACCACTCCGTTATCATCAACCTTCGTAAGCCGCATAGGTGGCGCAGTGGTTAAAGCTGCGGCAGTTGGAGCGATAAGTACCGGGTTCGAATCCAATTCGAGGCAGGATGCAAAATGGGTTTTTCACCTCCGATCGTTTGGGCGGTGCGATCGGTGGTGAAAAATGAACATATCTGGATCCTCTGTCGTGTTTAGAATCCTTGGGCCGACCCATCTTCCATGTCAGTACTATACGCCTGACATGGAGCTATGCAATGCGCAGATAGTTCTACGAAAAGACTCGGGCCTATAGCCGTATAGAGTGGTATCACAACGGATCAAAATTGGTCTAAGTGTGCGATAGCAGCCACAACAACTTAGCTTTTTAACTTTTATAACCTTCGTTCTTTTGTAACACATCAATGTACGTACTTTATATTTTTTTTGTATCCTGAAGACAAATTAAGTAGTTCCGACCCCTTCAAAGGTAATCTTCAATTAGATCCGTTATACACTGTATTTATTTGCTAATTCTTGTTTGATCAAACTTAAAACTCGTTTATAATATATAGTGTCGTAATTCTGCAACTATTTGCGTCACTAGAGACCTTGTATACAGAAACGCAGCTTGTGTCGAACATACTGCCAAATTGTGCCAATTTTGTAATAAACCACTTGCTATCGTATAACAACATCTTATATATATTATATTGTTAGCATATTGCCATCGATCAGCCTTTTCCATATGGTCTCGTTTAACCTCAAAAACCTGGTGCGATAAAACATGTCCGTACACACAAGTTTTCTTATTTTTTTTTGCCTAACTACAATAATTCTTAATATCAAATTACATTAAATTAGATTTTAATGATTTTCTTTTGTTTTTAATTTGCTTTCTAAATTTATTCATGTTCTGTATATAATTATATTTTGGCAACAAACTATAACGTCTTACGTATTTAGCTATATATGTACATACGAATATAGGATTAGGTTGGTAACCCAACCGTAACCGAAATTTAATATACCGAGTAGTATGTAGTCGATTGGTGGGTGCTCTTACCATAAGTTACCACAAGGGTTAATATATTTACTATGTAAACAATAAACCAATTTGAAATACGAACTAGAACACAAAACTACTTATACATAGTGAGTGTGTGTATCCAATTTCAAAAATACAATATCAACTCAAAGAAATGACCTAAATTTTCCCATTTCCAAAATTTTGTATCATTATGTTATAGATAATTTATGGAAATGTATAAATAGACCGTGTATGCAGATGTGTGGATTATTGTAATTCGCACAAGTCCCTGTTGTGACATGTTTTTATAAAAATATACAAACGACCCGCGAACGATTGTGATGATGATTTTCGTTATCTCCATTTTTTGGGACACCTGCACTATTTTGAGGTGTCTTAGATTTAGTTTTGCCCATTTCTTAACGATATGAACAATTCATCTTTTCTCTGGTTAGCTTCAGTCTTTATATTTATAACTATAGGTTGGCAGGAATTTACAGTTCGTACGTCATTGAGTCACCTGACTGAAAAGCATATAATAGCATTAGTGGTGAATTCATTGGGCAAACGCCTTGTTCCAAGGACATTAGGATATGTAGGTATAAGAAATTGGCCAACCTGTTAGAATAAGTGGGTAGGTCACGAAGAGAAACGCCTAATATTAGGTAACTCCTTCTGACATTTCTTATGTCTCCCTCCTTGGAAAAGAAAGTAGTGTGCTTATGTTCTGTCATTCGGAGGTCCCGGGTATTCGACCAAAAAACACGATCGGTGACCAAAAACACGATTGGGTGTTTTTAATTTGAAGATATGTTTGTAAATTTGTCTTTGAATCGTGCGCCCTAATGTTATTGCGCGCGTTCTGAAATTACCTATTTTTATGTACACTGGCTCTACCTTAACCAGTTACCTCTATACCTTTAACAGTGAACATGGTAAATCATACATGGCAGATGACGTTCTTCAAAAATTTCATGTAAGGCAGGAATGTCTCAGGTTAAGTGAAGTGTTTTCTTTGGTTTACATATCTTTACAATATGACAACTGCTGAATTAATTCAAAACCGTGGTCGGATTATGGGTGCATAAACCCGTTTAAGCAGTTATGCAGAAACAATCAATCGCGATAGCGTTCTCGACGAGATTGAAGTTCGTTCAACCAAGATGGAGGATTATTTCACAGAATTTACAGTTATTGAAATAAATTATGGTTAGCTCCTGACCAAACCTCCAAATATGATGGGTTAGAAACCAAATATTTTGTGCGAGAAATTTGATTAGGCCAGCAACTTGTGTTACGTCCATCGACTGCAAGTTTAGGTAGCTCTGGCGTAATATTTATTTTGTTTATGGACTTCTGGTCTATGATCAACTAGAAATCAATAGATTCAATATTTTTATGATTAATTTATGGTACTCATAAATTAATTACCTGCACAAAAACAAACAAAAATAAAAACAAAAAATTGGTAACTCTCATCGATGAGTAATACTCTAAACATACTACTTTCTTCACTAATTCAAAGTATATAAGCAATATTTACGCTACATAGGTACTAAAACTGTACAAGAAGTACATGTTGATGTTTGTGTAGGTACGTAACTCATATTTTTCTATATAAACATGAATTGCAGTCGAGAGCGATAAAAAAAACTTTATCTTTCATTTAACGTGAGACCGTTATAGCCACCTAAGTATAAAGAAAAATTTACTTACCAGTAATTTGGAGAACAAATAAAAAAAAATCATAACATATACAATATAACATCATCAATAGTTCAATAATCGAATAGTCGAATTTATACTTATAAAGTATATATAATTCTTCTGGTGCTGCAATTGTAACGGTAGGAAAATGGCGTTCTTAGAGAATATAGACAAAGTTTGAATAACTTAGGGATCAATTTTAGATCGGTTATACCCACATCACAGCCAAATAGAAGAATTAGTGGCAAGGCCTCACAGGGAAACCAGCATCTGCCGTTAACGAGATTCAAAGAGCTGATCCAGCTGAGATTCAAAGAACAGATTCAAAGAGCTGATCCAGTATAAAATTATAGATTGTGAAATTATTGCTTCGTATAGCAGCCATATTATTATTATTGTTATTCCTTATCTTACGATTGTTGTGATTACTATCCCAACTTAAGAATAATTTCGTTTAGCAACGACATTGAAAATAGCGGGTGTAGTGGTCGAAATTAATATTATCTATCTGTTAATTTAAAATATAAAAAAATCATATTTTGTGTGAACTCTAATATATAGGGTATATATAGTGAATTTTAATATACAATATATAGTGTGCACGTGGGTAACATTTTTTTTTCAGCACCACATAAGAATCCGAGGAGTACTCTGCGGTTGTTTATGAGGTGAGTAATGTAACTTATTAATTGTTTGCCCAAATATATTTCTTTTTGTTGTGCTACCTATATATCAAAATATGTATATTCTACATGTATGTATCATATAGCATTAGGGTAGTCTTTCTTAAATTGATGGTTTTTAACTTAATTTGTCGGCACTTAAATTCATTATTAAGTCAATAAAAATTTTTTAAATGAAAAGCTAAATTTTTTTTTGTGCGGTGGTGATGTGATAAGCAAGTGAGTGAACAGTAGTGATCAGTGAGTTTTTTGCTTTTAAACAACACGATGTTTGTGGTACTCCCTAAACTTACGCGACGAAGAACCTCCCAATATCCGGAAGAAGCTATCCTACGAAAAAGCGTGTTGGTTTGCGTAAAGGGGTACGTAACACTTGATGATCGCAAACCTTACGACACTGATCTTCTTAATAAAATAATCGATAATTTATGCGCTCAGCAGCTTCAGTTCTTCAACGAGAAAACACACTTACACAAACCAACCAAATTGCCACGTGTAATCATTGAACCGTTTTCTGAAATTTATAGTCAGTGGCAATCGTTTAAAGATCTTTTTAAATCATCCGTTCACCTAAACATCGCATTATCTGAGTCTCGCAAATTCCGATTATTGACAGGTTTCTTGAGAGGTGAGGCTGCAGACCTAGCCGGATTCTTATTACGGATCTTAACTATCAAGAAGCCTGGGGAAAGCTGCAGACTAGATACGATCAAAAAAATGGCTGTGATGAACTCTTTGATTAATAAATTCGTGAAACTAAAACCGAAAGGCTTAGGCGCGCAAAATGAAAGATGTGACCCTTTTTTTTTTTTTTTTTTTTTTTTTTACGTTTAGTTTTAATTGGGTGCATGGCGGACTTTTAGACTGACCTAGCTCCTTGTAACTGTCAGAGCTCCTGCACCCAACGCGCGATCTTTCAAGTAAAGGTTGATAGCTGCCTTGAACTTGTGCATTTTATACTTCAACGGAAACTGAAAACCAGCCAACGAATTCCACTTCTTAGATGTTCGATAAATAAATTCGCGCTTTGCGTCTTCAGTTCGACGTTTCGGCAGCTTTACCGTAAACCTATATGCGCATTAACCGTCCCTCGTGTTACCCGCCCTGGCGTAACAAATGGTGGTATTTTCTCCTTTAATTCTGCAGAACATTTACCATTTATTAATCTATAGAACACGCAGATTTCTGCAACATCTCTGCGGTGTTGTAGGCTGTCTAGATCTTTCGTGAGTCTGGTGTTTCGTATTATTCGGATGGCACGCCGCTGAACTCTATTCAGCAACTGGAGAGCAGTGTCATATGCTCCACCCCAAACCTGACAGCAATATTCTATATACGGTCTTATAAAGGTTTTATATATTTGGAGAACCTGATGCGATTTAAAAAAACCGTCTGCATCTATTGAGGAACCTGAGTTTACATGAAGCTGATTTGGCTAATGCGATAATGTGTTCATTCCATTTTAAATTGTTGCTTATTTGAACACCAAGCAGACGAATTGAGTCACAACCCACGAGAACGTGTCCTTTTACCACAAAAGGGTATTCGTTGCGACTTCTTTTACGCGTGAATGTGCATATTTGTGTTTTTTTCTCGTTAAATTTGACCTGATTTTTAACTCCCCACTCAAATATTGTACTCAAATCGGAATTAAGCGAAGTGACAACTTCCAGCCGTTTACCGTTTAACTCTGAAGGAGTAGGCTCGACCTCGAATGAAATAGAAGAGTGCAATGTTGCATCATCGGCAAAACTGTGGATAGGGTTCACAGTGCTATCCAACAAGTCATTAATGTATAACAAAAACAAAGTTGGTGACAAAACTGATCCTTGAGGGACTCCGGCAATTGGGGAGTGTGTCGTTGATGATCTCCCATTTAGCACAACGTTGATCTTTCGGTCTTTGAGAAAGCTTTTTGTCCACTTGATCGTCATCGAATCTAAGCCGTATGCCACAAGTTTACAAATGAGATTCTCATGCCAAACCTTGTCAAAAGCCTTGGATATATCCAAGGCGATGGCAAAGGCTTCGACGTGTTGCTCAAGGGCGAGATTCCATTTGTTTGTAACATACGTCAAAAGATCGGTTGTGGAGTGGCTTTCACGGAAGCCATATTGTTTATCTGAAATTATTTTATTAATCTCAAGATAATTCACCAGTTGTTGGTTAATGCATTTCTCAAAAACTTTAGCCACGGCTGACACAATTGATATTGGGCGGTAGTTTGAAGGGTCAGTTTTATCACAACCACGCTTAAGAACCGGTTGCACCATCGCACTCTTACAAGCGTTCGGGTAATTACCTTGCATATAAGAAAGGAGTAAATTTTAGTTAATATTGGAGCCAAGTCACTGGCAAACTCCTTCAATATTCGAACAGGAATTCCGTCAGGTCCAGTGGCCTTATTTATGTCCATTGTCTTCAGGTTCCTGAAGACAATTTTCTCCGAGATGTTGACAGGATCCATTTTGGAACCACAATACGGAATTGACGGAGATGTAACTCCATCGGGGACAACTAAGGTCGAGTTCGAAGTAAAAACGTTTGCCAGTAAGTCGGCCTGCAAATATGGATCCACCACCAAAGCACCGTCTGCACATTTCATTGCTGAAATAGATGTTTGAAAAATATTGGCCACCGATGCGACCATCTGGTAAAAGTTTCGATTGGAGATTTTCAAACTCAGAAGTCCTAGCTCCTTTTTTGTTGTTAACTCTTTTCGCTTCCTTAGCACAGATTTTTTTACAGATGTTACGTGTGGTTGCCAGATGTTACCTTATGCACTTCAAACGAAATTTCGTTGCGTTAATATTTCTTGTGAGCAGATTTATTTTGTCTGGCTGCTTTGGCGGCTTCTTTTGAAAAGATTTTAAAATAAGGATTGGGATTGGAATTGGATGATGGAATATATTTATTCATTCCATGTAGAACGGTTTCGGTGAAATTGGAAACGGCGTCGTCTATTTGATTGTTATAAAAACGATGGCTCTCCCACGGGAAATGTTGAAAAAATTACCGTAACCCATCATTGTCAGCCTCGTTAAAATGCCATAGACGCCTTGGCTGCTGTCTAAATTCTGGTGGTGTTGCGACAGATATTTTTACTGTTATCAGGTTGTGGTCAGAATTTCCAATTCCAGCCTCGACACGCGCTTCCATGGAATGTGGAATTGTTGTAAGACAGAGATCCAGAATATGACTACTTAAAGAATTTTGACATTCAAATGTGGAATCACTAACAATCTGCGTAAGGTCATGCGAAACAGCAAGCCACTCCGTCTGACGCCCAGTATAGTTCGTATTTTGGTGATTCAACCATTCTTTATGGTGGGCATTAAAGTCACCAACCATAATTAATTCGCAGTAGGGATGTTGATTGCGAATTTCATCACATTCGTCTGACAAAACCTCGAAGAAATTCATGGTTTCTGAATCCGTTTGATTGAGGGATCTATTTAAACTAATTAAAAAAAGGATTTTATTAGGAAGGGATATTTTAAGTACAATAGTTTGAGCGGTCTTTGAGAAAATTTCGTTCTTCTGATGTCGAGCGTACGGTATGTGCTCTTTAATGAATAAACACACTCCACGTTGCAACTCGAATGCATGTTCGAACTGGTAGCGCTTGAAGTAGAATTCGTTCTCGTAGATGTTATGAGATACTTTTGTTTCCGTTAGCACTAATATGTCGGGCCTGCGTGATTCGAGATGTTGATGTGCGCAGTTTTTATTAGTCACGAGTCCACGGACATTGGCAAAATGGATGGTAAGACTATCAATATTATCTTTACGAGGATTATGCCTCGCCCAGGCTATATTATTTAATTCTCAACAAACTAGATACGCAGTCTAAAGATGCAATGGACAAAATTCTCAGTAGATTTAGAATCAATCTCCTTCGTTCGAAAAATTTCACTTAAGACTTCAATTGCTGAGCAAGCACATACATTGAAGACTCATAGTCATTAACTTTTAAACAGCAGTAGTAAAATTGGATTGTCCTTGCTGTGGTAAAAATAATCACCCGCTTATAAATGTTTAATGTTTTTTTTATCTCTAATCTGTTTTGGGGCTCAAGGCACTTCCTACTTGTTCGCGGTTCGCTTATTTATGTCTTTGCTTTTACACCATTACAGTCAATTCGATGACTTACGGCTATAGGTCCGATTTTCCTAGCCATCTTCACATTGCATAGCTCCATGCCAGCCTATAGTGCTGACATGGAAGATGCGTCGGCCCGTGTGTTCTGCACTCCAGCAGGAGGTCATAGTTGTGTTCATTCACACCACAGATCGTAATCTCATGCTGAAAAATCCCTTTTGCATCCTACACCTATCGGGATTCGAACCCGGTACCTCCCGCTCCAACCGCCGCAGCTTTAACCACTTCACCACTGGGCGGTACAAATTTTTCCTAAATAAATTCGAAAATGGGCAGTCTATAGCAACTCTAGTAATAGCGTTACTGGTGACGTGAATAAACTTGGATCTATAAGTAATATCCGGCAGCCCATGGTATAGAGCAAACCGACCTATAAAAGGAAAGGAACCCAAACGAAAATGGTATCTACTATTCCTCTAGAAAAGGGTCTGACAGTAACTGCAAAATGGTATACCGAAGACTGTATACCAAATGTTTTCAAAAGTTTGTTGGTAGAGGACGCCAGCTCACTTTGTTGAACTAACAAGTAGCTTTATTGTGATGTTTGGCATCGAAAAAATACGCCCAGCCAGATAGCCGATTCTGATTTCTGGTTATTTTCAAAAATTAAAGCAAATTTGAGGAGAAAGGTTTTTAACAGTAACTCAGAGACAATAAATGTGGTTAATACTGGACTTGAGTGGATCACACCCATAAAAAAATTCAAAATTCCCAAAATGTCAACAAAACAAAACAAAATCGGATACCGTCAAAACAACAACGAACGAACGCTTAAGTACCCGTACAATGATTAAGGGTCAGAACGTGGAACTTGCACGCACTTGCAGAAAATCTGACGTGTTTAACGGTCTTATCACATGTATGAAAGAGTATCAGCTGGAACTCGTATAGCTTTCCAAAAAACGCGATGGCCTAAAAGTAAAGGCCATGTGTTCCAAGGGTATACATTGCTAAACAGTAGAGATGACCTTGGAAATCTTGAGTTGGAATTCTCATTGGGCTACACGTAAAAAGAAATTTTCATATGATATTAGCCAACCTGTCAATAATCTGTGTACATGTGCTCATGAATGTAATCCTGATTTTGAAAAATCTGATTGGCTCTACAGTTAGTATATATTCCAAAATCTTGAAGGTAGATCAAGATAGTGTTCATAATTAGGGTTCAAAATACTCGTACCTTGAGTGATTGGATAGATCTCATTTATTCCGTTTACTGGATATTGAAGGTATGTTTGATAACTCACTGGCCGTGTCACATAACTGCCACATTTACTTATTTAGTGAATTTATCACCAAAAAAAATTAATGGAAGTACAACCAGAATGGGACAACAACCAGATTCTAGCTTGTTAATGATATTAAATACTTGGATGGATAATCTTTATGGATAGTTTCTTCTTGGTAGGTACGGCACTGCCAAAATATAACTTACTACCACTGCGATAGTGCTCTATAAAGTAGAGACAAACTGGAGAGATCATCGTCATGGTAAACTGAATGAAATCAAATTTCGCGAGAATTACAATCACATGAGGAATGTTTTGACCGATAACTTGACCCGGATAGGTGCCTACAAATAGGCTCTGAGTGAAAGACGTGAACAATACTTCCAATCACTAGGATTTGACTGATTTGAATTTTGATGAGGTTATTTGCCACCTGCCTATATCGTTATACGGTCGGAATTATGTTTAAAATTATAACTTAAGTCAGAGGGGTAAAACTAGCTTGCACATCGCTTGTGGTCCATTGTGGATTAGGTGTATCAGGCCTTCTTTCGGGAAGCTAAGATCGTACAAAGAGCCTAGTAGAAACGATGGCACAAATCATTTTTTGGATTGGTTCTAAATAAAATTGCATTAGTTCCAGAATGGTTATTGATTGAACTGCTTGAGTGCATTAGGTTAAGTTAACGTCAAGTAACGTAAATGCGGATAGGTTAATCGTGATAGTGAATGGCTAGTTGATGCATCAACTTAATCTGAGTTAAACCTTTCAAGGTTCATCATGCATATAGTCTTTTGACAAACAAGACGACAAAACCGTTGATCAATATGACATTAGTTACGTGGAATGTTCATCAAGGAGGATTCCGTCCAAATCGGCCAGTCACTGATCCAGTTTTCTCGGATAATTCTTTTCAAGTACAAAGAAACATCTCTCACTGTACACCAGGTATTCGTAGATTTCAAGCAAGCCTATGACTCACGGAAAAAGTGGTCAGCTTCCGTTGGTCTCAAAATCAACGAATCCAAAACCTAATATCTGATATCTGATTTTCGAAAGAGTAATATGATATTCAAGTATTATGTATCTCTCAATATTAACGATAGTAGTATGGGAGGGATATCAAGGTTCGCCTTCCCGCTGATAATCGGACTTCATATCCTCTACGTCTACTTCTGAAATCAAAATATCTTGCAAATACGGATAAACTCAAATTGTACAGAGCGGTGATCAGCCCCGATGTGCTGTATGGATGTGAGAGTTGCACATTGATGGATGAGTACAAAAGATGGCTTTTAACATTCAAAAGAAGAATCATTCGAGTGATTTTTATTTTACTGCCTATGGCTTTTATTCTTGAATCTTTCCTACATAGGAAACTAACAATATGTAATCAAATCTTAAAGGCTAATATAACCTATGTTAGTTCTTAATATTAATGTACACTCGGTAAAATCTGAATTACCTATTTCTTGGCTTATTTAATAGTTCCCTGGCTAATTCGTTGGGATGACAAACAAGTTTTAACTGGTATTTTTTGCTGTACTGGTGAATGGTATTGTTTACGGTATCGATGAGTAAATCACGTCGAAGGTTTGCATTGCGTACATATCAGGGTGCGTTCACCATTGTTCGAAGTATTCGTGACTGCACTCTTTCCAGTTTTATTATATTGGAAGCACACGCGGAGCCCCACAACTGAATACCATATGTCCAAATGGGCTTAAGTATCATTTTGTACAGCAAGACCTTACAGTCTAGACTTAACTTTGAGTGTTTTACAATTAGCCAATTTAGTTTAACGCATTTTAATTTGATTTGTTGACGTTTAGCTTCAATGTGTTTTTTCCATGGTGAGTCATCTATCTAAATAAAGTCCAAGATATTTAACACTTTCGTGTTGTGGGAGAGTGATGTTATTTAGTCTGACAGGCGGACACGTGAGTTTACGGAGTGTGAATGTTATGTGCGCTGATTTACGCTTGTAAAATTCTTGTTGCTATCGTATGATTTTGATTTGCAGCTAGGATTGCAGTATCATCCGCGAAAGTAGAGACTTTCACGTAATTTGAAGTTGGTAAGTCTGCTGTATAGATCAAGTACAGCACTGGCCCCAGTACACTGCCTTGAGGTACTCCTGCATAAATATTCGATTGAACTTGACGGTAATTGTGCTCTTATTTTATGTAGGAGACCTATATGCCATACCTTATCGAAAGCTTGGGCTATATCTAGGAACGCTGCAGAGCAATATTTTTTTTGTTCAAGGGAGTTTCTGATTTCAGATACGACTCTGTGAACTTGTTCTACGGTTCCGTGATCTTCTCTAAATCCAAATTGATGATCCGGTATGATGTTTTTCTTGTTCAAAATTGGCTTAATTTTTTGCAAAATCATTTTTTCGAAAAGCTTTGAGAGAGTTGGTAATAAGCTAATTGGGCGATATGAGTTAACTTTTGTTTCATCTTTGCCAAGTTTTGGAATCATTACAGTAACTGAAGTTTTCCAGATTTCTGGATAATGGCCTGTTTTCATTATAGCGTTGAATATATTAAATTTGATTTGTTTCATTTATCAGGTAGATTTGACATCATTTTGCCACTTATCAGATCATGTCCGGGTGCTCGTTGGGTGTAAACACTTCGCAATGGTGTTTTGCAAATATATTTGCTTTATCTACATCACTTCTTGCTCAGCTTCCGTCAGAGAGTCGAATTGGAGGGAATGAAAGTATTGGTTGTTTCAGCTTACGTGTAGCTTTCCATAATGAGGAATCCGTTGCTTCAGTAGCTGTAAGTCCCTTGAGATGTTTAAGCTCTTCGTCATGTTTATTTAACAAAGCGATTTTCACCGTTTTAGTCGCTTTATATAACCTTGATTTAAGAGTAGGTGACCTGTAGAGTTGCCATTGCCTGCGTATTGAGCGCTTTGCCATTAGTAGTTGTTGGATATTCGGAGAAAGTTTACGTTTCTTAAAGTTAGCAGACTTGATCAGCGTAGCATTAATCGGGGTAGCGATCTTAGTGGCTTGTTGTAGAGTACTAGTTAGTTGATGCACCGCTACGTCAATTTCATAGTTTGTCTTTAATGGAATATTTAACGAACACTTCCAACTTATTGTAGACCTAAATAGAGACCAATTAGTATATTGATTCGTCAGAAATCTATATGGTTCTAGTTGTAGAACCTGCGTGTTAAGAGTTATCAATACCGGAGAGTGATCAGAAAACAAATCGTAGCACGTTTCGGCCTTTACTAATGTTCTGAGTATACCCATTGTTACACAAAAGTCAAGTAAATCGGGGATTTTTTGCCTGTCAGTTGGCGTGATCCTTCTTTCATGTGATCCTTCTTTTCATTCTGTATACAGTCCCACAGTTGTTTTCCTTTCGTAGAAGTTAATCTCGAACCCCATTGGATATGCTTTGCGTTGTAGTCACCTCCTGCTATGAACTTATCTCCTAGAGTTCTAAAGTAATTTTTAGAAATTTTAGGACTTGTGTTTGGAGATAATTCACTGTCGCTGGTTTGATTTTTGAATATGTGATTTAACTTTTGTTGTTCGACTCTTTGTCGTGGAGTCATTTTCTTGCTTAACTCCTTGTATACTACACAACCTCTATAGTTTGCAGTATGATTTTCTCCACAGTTACTACATTTTCTTACCTCTGGTTTTTTTATCCAGCTCACATTTGCTAGTTTCATGTAGGTTTCCGCATATAACACACACAGCTGGAAGTTTACAATAATTTCTTGAATGGCCATATTCTTGGCAGTTAATACATTGTAAAACAGATTTACGCTTGTGTGGTTCTTCCACTACGATTTTTCGATACAATAAGTATCTAACATCATATAGTTCGGATGATGGCCCTTAAATTTTATTGGCTCTGGTTTCAACTCAACTTTAAACAAAGGTTGTGGTTTTCTCTCGCGATTTATTATATTGAACACGCTTTTCACTTTAAAGTTCATAGTTTTTAACCTTCGCTAATTTCGTCTGGATGCACAGTGGACTCGACCCCTTTTATAACAACCGTGATTCCTTTCGCACTCTTCAATACGTGTAGAAGAATTGGGGTTTTTCTAAGATGGCTCAACATGTTTTGCTTGAATTCTGGTTTGATTTGGGCAATAAAGAATTCACCGTTGGTTTCCGCGTTGAGTGCAGTTACCAATTGTTTCGATGGTGCCTCTCCTAAGTAAATAGACGGAGGTCTCTCTTTAGGCTCTTCTTTTTTATCTTTACTGTGATCTTCCACACATAGAGCTTCGAACCGATTGCGCGATTCTATTCCATCTGGATATAGCTTAACACTTTTTAGCTTAGACTTCAAAATAGCCTCTTCTGGAGATTTGGGATTACGTTTTCTTTTTGAAGTCACTATAATGTAACGTTCAACATGCGAGTGATGTATGGACAAAAACGCGACGTTAATGGCACATATACCGAGTTCACTTTATGGTAGGCGAAGTGGTCGCAACAGTGGCTTCACGGTGTAGAGAACATTCTGGCATCTTCTAATAGCTTACCACAGTATGACGAGCTAGTTTGTGATCGAAACCGTATGGTCAGATGAGTACGGGCTAACAATGGACTGTTAAACCGTCAAAATGAAAAATTTGTTCAGACTTACAGCAATTACTCCCATTCTGCACATACTGCAACAGTATTGCGCACTTTAATCTCCTTCTTTAAAAAAAATGTGTCTTTGTCATCACCCGTTTCCCGTTGAACACAGTTTCACAGACATTAAGTATCATATTCTTAATTATTCCTATCAAAGACGCAGTTAATTAATGAATCATTTAAATCACTCGCGTAAAATTAATTTTATTGAATGAAATAAATTTTCTTTAATGCAGCGACATAATCTTATATATGTACTATTTTTACTTTAGTTTGAACGAAAATTGGAAAAACCAAACTCAATTAACGGTTTTCACACCACCACATCCACGGGTTTTGATTTGACGCCAAATAACCTAAAAACTCGCGAACTGACATACATAATTATCTAATATCGTTCAAATGCGCGATTACATATTTATGTTAGCACACTTCAGTCATATATAAGTGTCGGTTTATTATGGTACACACACAGACACACACTCACATAAACAATACAAAAACTTAATTTATCAACTTCATCATCTTATTGTATAAAGTGTAATTATAGACGTAACGTACAGTATACGGGTACATTTTCATATTTCCGGAAAATCCAATGACTAAGATTAGTGAAAATAGAGTCGCTGCGCTGCTGTTTCACAAGAAAATGGGAATAAGGATGTAGTTGTTGTTGGATCGGTGTATATACAGTAGTTAAAAATACATAGTATACGAAATTGCGTAAGTTGTTGGATCGTTTACAATGTTATGATTTTTTTGTAGCAAGTGTTTAATTGGCTGACACACGGCATAAGGAAATAAATAAGAAAATGCCATAAAAATTTGTCAAAATTATGTTTCGTCATAATCCATATATAACTATAATTTTTTAGTAGTTAGATGGAATCCGTTGCAATAGACAAACTGACCACGTAAATCATGTCTCTCCCATTTCCAACTACTCGACTCTATATGCTATTTTTCGCTCGTCTTAAGTTTTATGTGCGTGTTAAAAGAAAACACCTGTGCTGAAAATTTTACGAGACTCATTTAATGATGTGACTGAAATGGATTTTATATAGTTTTTACAATAATAAGTTTATTATTTGTAAATGATGAATGATAATTGGGTATTTAATAGTTTTTTTTTTGTTTCAGTATAAAATGAGCTGTAAAATTGCATTTGGTTTTCCAAAGTTGAAATTTACGAGCTGAGTAGGAAATAGAACGAATACTGGTTTTTAATATATTATATTCATGTAAGAAAGTGTGATATTCATGTTGGTTCTGTATATAACACCTCATTAACTTATACGCAGCTCTTGATTTCCACGTGCATTAGGTCGTGTGACGTGCGCGTTAACAAATAAAAAAAATTACTTCTTTTTTGACACTATATTTCAAAACTTTTTACACTCTAAATGATACATCGCTTTTGACCGTCCTCTACCCTTGCTCTTCCTTCACCTCCCAATTTAGCAGACAATTTTATTTGATAATATTGGGCGCCAGCCTGCGCGAATTATAACTTATGTCTTCACTTGCAGTCGTTTTAATTAAAGATAGTTTTGGTTATAATATATTTATTTTAGTTAATGGAATATAATGGTCCTTACTATTCAACTATATACTTTAATCTAATTCTTTATATCAAATAAGACACTTGGTATTGGAAGAATAACAAGTGCAATAACAATTTGCTTATTAATTAATTTTGAATGATCGACTTGTTATTGAAATATTGATACAATAACAAGTGCGATAAGTAATTTTGCAGTAAGTAAATATATTTTCTTTCCCATCGATATTTGTGTTGTCTGGAAATTCTTACTGTGGGTGATCTAATTGTATTTTGTTATCCGGTTGATAACATTGGTATGGTTGTTGTTGTTGTTGTGGTATGGATATCATTGGTATCCAGACGTAACTCCTCCCCCCTAAGAATGGGCCAAAATGATTTTTTATTGTTTTGGACCATTGGAGCAGATGCAATATATAATGTTGGTGTTTTACCATAGTAATATTTTTTAATTTTTTTAATTACTACTACTATGAAAATGGTTGTTATTACTATGATGATAGTGTATAGTAAATAATTATGTTTTTGATGGTAATTGTTGTAGTGATGTAAATCTTCTATCTGTTTTATATTTTGAAGTGTCCAGGAGTCGAGTTTATCTAGATTATGTTGTTCGAATATTTGATCCGGTGACACGTCTTCATATGTTGGTGATATTTGAAACACATCCGAAAATAAATGTTCCATATTTGAGAACGTTCGTTGATTGATTTTTAAACTGCAGTTCTTGAAGGTTATTAAAAGTTGACCTTGAAGATATTTCCTATCTTGGTTACAAGTAGACTGAAATTGAACAGCTTTTTTATTTGAATAATACAAAATATTGGGTGTTAGTAGTTCTATTTCATTATAATAGGTTTTTTTGGTCATGTTGCATTTTGTTGGTTCATTGTTGATAATTGATGATATGCAATTATTATCTTCATTATTCCGTAAATTTTCTTCTTTGCAATATTTTGTTTCGCCATTCGAATAACAAGGTTTAGTAATGAATTGATAATTTTTTTTATTTAATATAATTTCGTTTGATTCTAAAGTTATGAGGAAGGTGTTGTTTATTAGGATGTTTTTTAATATATAGAATTGAAAGTTTGAAGGATGAAAATTGGGTATTTGGATAGAAAAGATGATACGAGTACCATTGTAATATCCTTGAATTTCCAACAGGTTATAGATTTCTTCAGTTGATTTTAACTTTAAATTTTGATTTTTTAAGTGATCGTAAATATAATGCATTTCTTGTGGTTTTAATATATGGTGTGATATAATACCTAATTTTGCGAATGTCATTACTTGCTCAATTTCAATAATATGTTTTTCTAATTTGTCTATGTTATAAAGCAGTTGGTCAATTAATGAATTAAAGTTTTGTATTGCGTATGCTTGATGAACCGATCTAATGTCTGATTGTGTTATGTTATTTATTCTCTCAGTTTGATTATTTATGTAATTTTGTATAATTTGAAATCTTTCTATCATTTTCCTGTTTATTGTAACTTGTTCATTCATTTTATGGTTTAATTCATTTTCATTATTATCAATGTTAATAATTGCTTTACTTATTTCCTGGTAATCGGATTGGTCTAGATTTCCAGTTATTGCTTTTATGATTGAGCCTAATCCGTCGACTAGTCCTCGTTTAATTCTTATTTGGGGTTTTAGTATTTGGAATTGATTTTTCAAATTCTCTATTCTGTCGTTTATTATTTTGATTTTATGATGAAAGAGATTGTTGGCATCCGTTAAACTGTCTATCAGATTAATTAGGGTTACTTCATTTACTTTTATTTTATCGATTTGGCTATGAATGTCCTTTAGGTCTATTATATGTATTAATCTGTGATGACTAGTAATAACACGAGCGTCATGGGTTTTAATTGAAATTAAACCTTGATTATGATCATAATTCCGTATGCTCATCTCTTGAGTTTGAACTCCGGGAAGATTCCTGTGAAAACGATCGTAATTGTTTTAGTTTGCCTTTATGTACTTTTCTTTTATCAGTTTGGATGGTTACTTTGTTATTTTTTCTTGCTACATGTTTAATATATCTAGGGTCTAATTTATTTCGCCTATTATCTTTTTCGTATATTATTTCATTTGGTTTTACTTCTGGAGCCGATTTCCTATTTATGTTTAATTTGTTGATATAATTTTCTTTATTTGATTTATTCCTAATAGTTATTAAATTAAGTAATTTTTTATAGTTTTTATTTTGCGTTCGTATAAATTCATGAATGTTATCATTTTCTATTTGTAATGGGAATGCGTCTTTTGCTTCATAATGTCCATTTTTTACTTCAAATGGAGTTAATTTTGTAACGGAATGTATTGAGTTATTATATGTAATAATAGTTTCGCTCATTAATTCATCTGGATTTAGTTCGGGACTTTTAGATTTAATTATTCTATAAATTTCTACTAATGTGGAATGGAAGCGTTCTACGGGTGAATTACCAGTAGATGCTTTTGCAGTAGTTAAATGAAGTTTTATTTTAAACATGGAGCAAAATTGTTTGAATGCTAAGGAAGTGAACTCCGTACCTCTGTCTGCTACTAATTTTTCAGGTAGACCATGAATAGATAAATACTGTTTCATTATTTTGCATACTTCTATACCGTCTGAACTGTTTAATAGGAAGGCTGATCCAAAACGAGAAAATTTATCGATTATTGTAAGATACTTCTTTTTGTGAATGTCAAATATATCTACATGTATTATTTCGAGAGGTTTTGTCGGGTTTTCTGTTATTTCGAGTTTTATTTGTTTTTCGTTTCTATTATATTTTAATGTTTGGCATATTTCGCATTTATTTATTTCTTTATTGATTAAATGTTTTAATTTTGGAAAATAATATTTTCTTTTAATTTTTAATAAATTTTCATTAATACCTCTATGATTACCTTCTATATGTTGCTGTATGATTAGTCTTTGTTGCATATCTTTGTTTTCAATATCTATTGCTATATTCTTACACCTGACTATTTTATAGTGTTTTAAATCGAAATGGTCTTTGAATAGAATATTAATTAGTCTAAATGTTTGTTGATTACATGCTATACCTATTTGCTTATTTTTTATTAAGTATTCTTTTAATATGTCTATTAAGTTGTTTTCGTCAAAATTTTTGGATTTGATTATGTACCGTTTTTTCTTGAAGAATAATATTTTGAATTCTACTTCATAATTTTGTTTTACGTTGTTGTCAGGTTGGAAAACTAGTTGGTAATTGAATTCGTTTAAAACCGTTTCTGTGGTTGCTATTACATCTTTTCGTATATATGTAAAGTAGGTTTGTATATCAGTATCTTGACTTGATTGAGATGTTAAGGTTTCAGCTGATTCTGAATTGTTTACTTCTATTTCAGGTATCATTCTAGATAGTGCGTCAGCGTTCGTGTTTTTTATACCTTTTTTGTAAACTACCTCATATTCAAATTCTTCTAACTGAAGTCGCCATCTAATTAACTTTGAGTTTGGTGTTTTAAGTGTCATAAGCCATACAAAAGGTTTATGGTCCGTAACTATGGTAAACTTTCTACCATAGAGATAGGGCCTGAAATATTTTACTGACCATACAATGGCGAGTAACTCTTTTTCAGTTGTTGAATAATTTTGTTCGGTCTGAGTGAGGGTTCTACTTGCATAACAACAAGGTAGATCTTTATTTATTTCACCTTGGGATAATATAGAACCTATCGCAACATTACTAGCATCAGTAGTTAGTATGAACGGTTTAGTAAAGTCTGGATATTGTAAAATGGGATTGTTACACAGAAGATTTTTGCAATATTCAAAACATTTAGTGTATCTTTCGTTCAAGATAATAGGTTGGTTTTTCCTAAGACATTCCGTAAGTGGCTTGGTTATTTGTGCGAAGTTTTGAATAAACTTCCTATAATAACCTAGGAGACCAAGGAATGATTTGATTTCTTTTTCTGTCTTCGGTATTGGGAATTCCAAGATGGACTTTATTTTGTCCGGATTTGGTTTTACGCCTTCGGAAGTTACTACATGTCCTAAAAAGGCTACTTCTTTTTTTAGAAACTCCGATTTATCAAGTTGGATTTTAAGATTTGCCTGGTCCAGTTTTTTGAATACTTGTTCTAAGTTTTCTATATGTTCCTGCAATGATGTTGAGTATATGATGATGTCATCCATATAGCACAAACAACTTTTACCTTGCAAATCACGGAGAACATTGTCCATGACTCTTTGGAAAGTACTTGGAGCATTTTTTAACCCGAAAGGCATGCGAACGTATTCGTAGTGCCCATGGTCGACTGTAAATGCGGTCTTCTCAATGTCTTCTGATTTCACTTCAATTTGGTGAAATCCTGAAGCCAGATCAAGTGTTGTAAAATACAAACACTTTCCAAGTTTGTCCAATATTTCGGTAATATTGGGTAGAGGATATCGATCGTCTATAGTTTGCTCGTTTAGCTTTCTATAGTCTACGACGAGTCTCCATTTGGGTTTCCCACTAGCATCAGCTTTTTTAGGTACTATCCAAATAGGTGAACTCCAAGGGGAATACCTTTGACGTATTATCCCTTGTTCTAACATTTTATCAATTTGCTTGTTAACTTCATCCTTGTGTACGTATGGATATTTATACGATTTAGTAAACACAGGTTTATTGTTGTGCAGATTGATTTCATGTTTTATTTGGTTCGTAAATGTGAGTTCTTGATTTTCTTTAAGAAATATATGTTCAAATTTATGACATAGTTTTTCTAGTTCTCTCTTTTCCTCTATATTTAAATGATCCGTTCTGATTAAGTTTTTGATATCAGATTCTTCATTATGTGGAGTTAAAATTGGGAGATGATTTATCTCAATTCGATAGTTATTAATTGGATTTGTTTTTATGGGGTGTTCGAAGAGGAAGGTTTTCTCTTCTTTAGAATGGTTGATAACTTCCATTATAGAATGCCAATTTGTGGAATTATATATTCCTTCAGGAATAATTAAGTCATTTTCAATTTTTACAGGTTGTATATAAAAATTACCATCTTTTATATCTACAGGTATTTTGACAGTGATTTTTGTCAAAGGCTGTATTTTGTATTGTGGAGAAATAAAATTTGGCTTAAATAAAAGAGGAATTTTTATTTTGTCGGTTTCGAGAATTGAATATTTAAAATCTAGTTTAATATTGAGTTTTTGTATAATTTCTAAACCTATTAACCCATCAAAATATTTATGAAATTCAAATGATAAAAATTCTAATGGTTCAGATGTATTGAGTTCTTTGAGGCCGTTGAGAATTAGTTTTTCTTTTAGAAAATGGTTTTGAAATAAAGTAGTTACTTTTACAGGTTCTATTGGAATTAGTTTAATATTTTTAAGAAATTTTGGATTAATGAATGATTTGTTTGCTCCAGTGTCTATGAGCATTTTAAGAGTATGATTGTTAAATTGTATTTGAATATATGGCAGAACACCGGTTTGGAAAGAATTGAAATCTAACTGTCCAATTGGTTTTTCGAGGCAGGTTTCTGAAAATCCTGATCATCGATTTCCTCGATAGTGGGTAATTCGACTGGGTCGTAATTATAATGAAGATTACGAATGTAGTCAATATTTGTCTCATTAATTGGATCCTCTGGAAAAAGCTCATCTGAGTTTTCGTATTCGGAATTGTCAGGAAATTCTATATTGTATAATTCTTGACTGAATTCTAGGTGGTCCATTAGATTGGAAATATTTAGGCTGTGGTTTAAATTGATTCGGTTGGTTTTGAACTTGATGCTTTTGAGCATAAGTGGGTTGCTTGTATTTATCTATATTAGATGTAGTATCCATTGGTTCATATTTCCGTTGAGGAGAATAATTTGAATTGTAATTATACCGTAATTGGTTTTGATTATTATTATTATTAAAATTTGGTACTGATCCCTGTCGTTGATTGTTAAATTGATTAACTGGAGATATTTGATTATTGTTGAACTGATTGGATGAAAATCCTTGGTTCAACTGTGGTTTTGTAAATTTGGAAATTGGTACTGAATAATGCTGTGGTACCAAAAATCTATTCTGTTGGAATGGTAACTGTTGAGTGTTACGATATTGATTCTGGTTTTTTACTAAATTTGGTTTTAGTGGTAAACTACTTACGTGGTTATAGTTGGTAGTTCGATTTTTAATATAATGCATATTCTGTTCAGCTAAACATAAGGAGTATGCTTCAGATAACGTTGTTGGGTTTCTAGCCCGAACCATTGAACCTAGAGGTTCACGTATACCTGCTAGAAAGGTGGCAAGACACATCTCATTATAGAGTTTTCCTTTAGCTTTTTTAACAACTTCGTCGTTTTCTGTAACAGCCACATGCATGATTATTGTCGATTGAATGTCAATAATCCTGCTAAAATACCTTTCAATTGTATCATTATTTTGATAAATTGTATGAAGGTCTCTAATTAAACTGGTTTCATTACGCTTGTCTGCATAGTGATTTATTAAATTAGCTTTAATTTGAGTCCAATCAAGTGCGGTATTATACATGGTGAGAGCTTCATCAGCTTCGCCTTGTATTTTATTTCTTATTGCCCTAATAAAAGTTTTAGGAACTTTATCATCACCTAACACTAGTTCACATTGATCTATAATTTCATCAACATTAGTAATAAATTCATGAAGTGTATGTCTATTACCTCTATATTCAGGCAATTGTTTTATACCATCGGGAATTTTAAAACTAGTTATTAAGTTTTCAATTTTCTTTAATTCTTGCTCTTGAGCCATTTTTAATTTTAGTTCTAACTTAACTGGTTTCAAATTTGTTTTTTCTAAGCTTAAAACTTCTAACTTGTTAATTAATTCTTCAATTTCTATTTTAACTATTTTTTCACTTTCACACATTAATTTGTTCTCACTTAATTTTCTAATGTACCCTAAACCGAGGTACTTAAATTTAAATCGATAATCCGTCGATTCTTAACTAATCTTTTTTTTTTTATTTGGATTTTAAAAGATATCACGGTAAACCGCCGTGTATGAGGTTAAAGGAGGGATTTAATTTTATTGAAATTATATATAATAATATTTTTTTTTTCAATTCACCACTTACCCGATTACTATAGTTGACATCACTATTGCGTAGAAAAACAATTTCTGCATACTCGTGCCACGGAATACACTTTTTATTATTTAAAAGTTCTTTATTAATTTAAGCACTTTATATCAGTAAACCGCTGATATTTAACTTTTCGTTAACACTTTTATTTATTAATATTCACTTTTATTTAATAATGAAATTGTTATTAGAATATTTGAAAATATCCACTACAGGCTGCGCCAATTATAACTTATGTCTTCACTTGCAGTCGTTTTAATTAAAGATAGTTTTGGTTATAATATATTTATTTTAGTTAATGGAATATAATGGTCCTTACTATTCAACTATATACTTTAATCTAATTCTTTATATCAAATAAGACACTTGGTATTGGAAGAATAACAAGTGCAATAACAATTTGCTTATTAATTAATTTTGAATGATCGACTTGTTATTGAAATATTGATACAATAACAAGTGCGATAAGTAATTTTGCAGTAAGTAAATATATTTTCTTTCCCATCGATATTTGTGTTGTCTGGAAATTCTTACTGTGGGTGATCTAATTGTATTTTGTTATCCGGTTGATAACATTGGTATGGTTGTTGTTGTTGTTGTGGTATGGATATCATTGGTATCCAGACGTAACTCGCGCACGAATGGGGCTAGCTCTCTCCGGTTGGCTAGAGACCTTCGGGCTGGGTATAACCATTGGGGAGGGGGGTATTGTACTGTATCTCCACGTGTCCCCGTGTTCGTCTCTATCTATGGCTCGTTCCAGAAACTCTTGTGGCTCAAACACCGCGATCGCTCGCGTTTCACTTGCCGCTCCACGTGGCTCTTGACACGACTCACCTTTACTTTTCCCCGACATCGTGTTTCACCACTCTTGGTTTATCCTCTTAATTTCCTATCACTATACTTTCACTTTATTTTCGACTCTTGTTTATTTTTTCTTTTTTTTATGTATCGATTGTTGCTTACTCCAGTTATCTCCAAAAAAAAACCTCGTTCCTTAATTCTATCGCCAAGCAATCATCCAACCAAAAAGCCCCATTTTCGCAGACCCGCATCACCTTTTATAATTTTTCGACCTCTCGTACATCGGGCAATACACGTTCTTCTTCGTATCCCTTACGCCATCTATACTGTAGCATCAAGGTTCAGCTATGGTTGATTTCGAGATGCAACCAACTTGTGTGACATTTGGCTGACGTATCAGTGTCACTGTCATGGAAACAGTTATGTTCTACTTGTGGTGTTGTGTGGTGATTATTATTTGTGTTTTTGTTTACGAATTCGTGTTTATGTAATTTGTTCATGTAATCAGCGTTCGTTCATTGTGATTGTTTTCTGTGGTTGTTTATTGTAAAATGTTTCTTATATTAGATGTATTTGGTCGGCCAATGCACCTATGTGTTTCTCATATTTGTTCAATGTTCGATGTATGTGGCCATGTCTCGTTCATATTTTACAGGTTAGCACCTGAGGAAAGGACAGGATTGGATTTATGGACCGAGGTATCCCCGACCAACCGGACCCAGGTATGTAGCTTTTATTCAGCCTATATGTAAGTTTGATTCTAACATTGTCTTTTTATATTTCAGACCCCGTTTCAGTCCATGAGATATAGATACAGTTTTCTATATATACGCGTAGGTCATCAATAACTCGAATTATGATCGCATCCGGGATAGGATTACCTGCAAAATTTTAAGCATACAGGACACTTTTCATTCATTCATTGGTTTCTTCTATAGCGTGGATAAGAGCATCGAGTCTGTCCGAAAAGGCTTCATACGTTGCATGAATGTGATGTGATTGTATTTTGCCCCATTATCGGTGAAGAGCAATATTTACGACAACGATCGTCTTATAGTTTTTGGTTAATATACCTTGGCCTGCAGAATGGACCATAAGGAAAAAATCATTGGGTCAAGATCGGAGAATATGATGGCTATTGTACGACGAGCACAACATCTCCAACTACTATAATGTGCATTAAATCATGCCATTCAGTTCTACGCTGTAATATCTGCATATAATCTAGGTGCCATCTTTGCTTGTTGACATTCTGGGTTAAAATTAACTATTTTCTGATACATTAATAAGGGGTTGGCCTGTTATTAGAAATTGTATTGGCGTTGTAAAATCTCTTTATAACTACTTCCGAATATCTTCAGTCTTCACAAAGTTCTTTTAATATAAGTTTGGATGTGATGGTAATTGGCGAAGACCATCCAGGATGACTTTTCAACACAGAACATTACATGGCACTTTTTACCTTCAAGTGCTCCACATTTCGGAGGATTATGGGAAGCTGCGATTAAATCACTAAAACATCATTTATGCCCGGTCGTGGGTAATCAAACATTTACGAATGAGGAATTATCCACCACACTTTGCATGATCGAAACATGTCTCAATTCACGTCCTCTGTGTCCTATATCTAACGGCGCAGATAATATGGATCTTCGAACTTCTGAACATTTCTTAACTGGGAATGCTTTACTGGCTTCCCCGGAAATTGATTTATTAGAGAAAAATCCGGGTATATTAACCAGATGGGAGTTAGTAAATCAAATGCACCAACAGTTCTGGAGAAAATGGCACCAAGAATATTTCTCTCAGCTTCAACATCGAACCAAGTGGAAAACTAGGCACCCAAACATAGCGGTGGGTGATTTAGTTCTGATAAAGGAAGATAACTTACCTTCTTTGATGTGGGCAAAGAATCGAATCGACGCAATTCCCCCGGGTAGAGATAATCTGGTAAGAGCAGCCACGATTTCCACTCTCAAAAGAGAAAAACGTCCTACAACCAAATTGTGCCCATCAACTGACGAAGAAAACAAGCCAACGTCAAGAAGCAGATCATGCAAAATTCATAAAACCGCGGTGACATTGCTCACAGTATTATCCATTGTGACTAATGCTGTATTTGTTACAAGTCATCCAACCAACTTGCAGATGCATGATTTAGAAGATGGAGGAGGCATATATTTCGAGAATGTAGGAGAGGTTCAGTTACTTGCCGCACATTGGAATCTTATCATTCATTAGAACATGATGAATTACTGGGATGAAGTTGCCAAAGCAGAGAAGAACCTCCAGTTGCTAACAAGAGCATGTAACAATATACAATCGATACATTGTGATATCAATGTCCAACAACTCAAACTTCAGTTTCATAATAATAAAGAAGAAAACAAACTACTTGAAACCAAAACTAAGAGACATCGCAAGCGAGGTGCTGGAGATACGATTGGAATTCTTCTAAGTGACACGTTTGGCATCTTGTCTCAACGAGAAGCAGAAAATTACGAACAGCACTTTAATTTAATCGAGCCGAATGAGCAGCATCTCCTACAGTTGGCAAAGAATCAAACATCCATTATAGACAATAATATACGATTATTTAAGCAAAATGATAATTACACCACAATCTATCTGAAAAAACTAGAAGAACATCAGCAGCAAGTGGATGTGGATTTGAAGTACTTTCAGGAATACAATACAAAGATGAATCAGAAGCATATTCTCATCACTGGTAGTCTTCAGATGATGTTAATATTGAAATCCATGCAAGACAGACAACAGAATATTATCGAAGTAATGCTCAACATCCAGCACAATACACGTCATCGATCTCTGGTAACCCCAGTGCAACTTCAAGACGAAATTAATCGTATCAGGGAACGTATCAATCGTATCTTTCCCCAGAGATGTCCTTGCCTTGCAGAAGGCAAGGGAATCTAATGAATCTGTACCGGATATTAAAAACCGAATCCAGAATTACCAGCAGTAACATAATTATACGCGTTCGCATACCGTTTGTGAGGATACATTTTTACCATAGTTGTTTGCACTCATACCTGTACATATTCCTACGGCAACTCTTCAGACGTTGATAATACCATCATCAGAATACCTGTTGGTTGATCATCACCGAGAATATTATACACCAATCGATCAAGAAACTTTCAATCAGTGCTTACCTATAAACGAAGGATTGTATGTGTGCCATATTTCACCCATTTACACAAGGCATTCAACTGTAGCCCAATGTGAGATAAACATGCTCTTACGGCAACCGAATATGCACCATTTGCACTGTTCGAGGTCTACCCTTAATACTCGACCTAAGGGCCAAGTTGATGGTGGCACTTTATCAACATGAATCAATACGAGATCGTTGACTTGTAGATCAGGATATGTTTGATTCCATTTAGAACACCTTGTAAAGTATTCAGATATTCCTTGGACCATCTGTTCCAAAAGGACTGATGTTGTTGTTCAATGGCCCTCCATTTATTCAAACGATTTTGAGGGATGTTTTCGATATTGGGACGGTTTATTGCGGTTAACGGGCGACCAACCAAAAATGTTCCTGGAGTGAGTGCTGACAAATCATCAGGTGACATTGACATTGGGGTGATTGACCTCGAGTTGCGACAAGCTTCTATCTTTTTTGACAGTGTGTGCAGTCGCTCGTAATCGTAGGCTTGATTGCGAGTAATTCGTCGAAAATGGTGCTTAAAAGACTTGATAGCAGCTTCCCATAGTCCACCAAAGCTTGGAGATCGTGGAGGGATAAACTTCCAATTATACCTTCGTTGTTACAGTGGTCTTGTAATTTATTGATGTTAGCTTGCTCGTTGAAAAAGAATTGAATTTTCTTTAATTCGTTAGATGCAAAGCTCAAGGCATTGTCGGTATGAATCTCACAAGGCTTTCCTCTGGTCGATATGAATCGATCTAAAGCTGCCAGGCTTATGCACGGTCTTTGTGCTGAAGCAAACAAACACGGCCACGTAAGTTTTATATTCAGCCTTGCTACGTGGATTTTGATTTCTGGTTAAAAATGGTCCGCAAAGATCTATACCAGTGATAGTAAACGGTGGATTGGGAACGACACGAACAGCTGGTAAATCGGCCATAATTTGCTGTTGCAGTCTTGGTCTTTGACGATGACATTCGATGCAGTTCCGGTAAATCTTGTTAGCACAAGATTGCCCATTGATGGGCCGAAATTGCTGTCGACATTGTGCAAGCAGCATCTGTGGACCACAATGCAATTGCTTAACATGTTCGTGTTGCATCAGAAGTTCTGTGAAACGATGCTTAGCTGGCAACAAGATTTGCTTTTTGCTATCATTTGAAAGAGTACTGTTGGTTAGTCCTCCTCTAACTCGAATGAGTCCATCCGCACCCATGAAAGGATGCAAGCGGTTTATACAGCTTGTTTTAGAAATTGTCTTGTTTGACTTTAAAGAGTTGATTTCAGAAGAAAATGTCTCGTATTTCGATGTCTTGAAAGATTCATTTATACCTGAAATTGAAAGAATGCTGAGAATCTTGGGCAATCCAAGACGACATGCCAACCCATCGGTAATAAAATTAGATTGCGAGGCGGAGTCTAATAATGCACGACATTGATGCAGATTTCCATCTGCATCTTCGATTGAAGCGATTGCTGTGGCAAGCATAATTTCATTGAGTCTTGTTGAATGAGCAACCACCGGCGAACACTCACTGAGAGAATCCGTATTCGGACTCATTCCACTGAAGCTACCCGTATTTTGAGTCACATGAAGAGTGTTAGATGATTGTACCTGAACTGAACTGGAGCTTGCCACTTTCTCCGCAGCCTTGAGGTCTTGCACCATTGTCGAGTTATGAAGCAACGAATGATGGGTTTGGTTACACACAGAACATTTACGCGAGTAACAATTTTCAAGATTATGGCCCAAGCGCAAACAATTTATACACAACTTTAACTCTATCACTTTATGAAATCTCTGATCAGGTGACAATTGAAGAAATGTTCCGCATTGACTTGTAAAGTGCCGTTCCGCACGACAAATGGTACAATATACCTTAACGCGTAAATTTTTAGAATTTTTATTTGACGAGACAACAAACACCACGGTGCCTACATTAAATTTTTTGTTGAAACCCTTATTTTGATCTTGTGACTTTTTGGAACCTATCTTTTCAACATTTTCCAATGCTTGCGCCTGAACTGTCAAGAATTTTAACATATCCTCCCATTTAATATCACTCTTAGCACCTAAACCTATCTCCCATATGCTTTCATGGTCTCGATGTCCAACTTGGATGACACTACGTGAACAACAGTGGTATCCCAATGTTCAGTCGGATGATCCAGTAATTTCAAATTTGCTAAAATAGTAGTAGCACCTTGAACAAGGTTTCTCAAATCCACTGAGTTTGACACCTTGATGTTGGGCAACGCGAAAAATTCATTTAACTATTTTTTAGTAATCATTCGTTTAGTAATCATTCGTATTATACAGATCGTTCAAGTCTTCCCAAGCTCGCTTGTATCCTGCATCCGACATTGGCGACTTTATTACAATATTATATGGCTCAGAATCTTATGTGATATATCCAATGAGATAGTGAAATTTTTATTTCATAACGTTCAAGGGCTGGACACAGCGTCAACACCCATGATCGCATGGTGATTGTAGTGATTCTCTGCAAAATCAGTCGAATCCATCATCGACCAGCAAATCGAGACACACCACAACCCCTTCCTCGATCTTTATTGTCGCCCGCAGCATGTTCACCTGAACAACTAGGGTCAATTGATTTCAAAATCTTTCTCGTAGGGCCAGGGTTGTCCTCAACATACCTTTTACAATATGTGTTTCTATGCAAGTAATTACACTGGCGTAACAAAATAGAATTTGGAATGTATGTCTAGAACAATACTGGCTTAGTGGGATGCAATTTGGGATGTATGTCCATAACAACACTGTGTGTTACGACAGCAGCCAAACCTGAAAATTATAGCTAAAATTCTAAATTATAGTTAAAAGCTCTACAATATATAAATTATAAACTGTTATAAATTATTCAAGTCGCCAACCAAAAATGTACACTCGATAATTTAAAGGTAATTTTGCTTTGTTTTGCTTCCTCATTTGTGCCAAACGAAACTGTTTGTGCCAGCCACCCTGTCTCTGGTCCTGCCAGCCACTTGGGCCCATGCCACCACAATACAAATGCATTCAACTCTTTGGCAGATAAACCACGGGATGCACAATCGTTTGGATTATCAAGTGACGAGACATGCATCCATTTTTCACGGCTATACGAACTCAATATTTCGGTTGTTCTATTTGCTATAAATGTAGGCCACCGTCGCGGATGTGTTGCCAACCAATCTAATACGATTTTTGAGTCCGTCCATAGTGTTATACTTTCTATATTCTGTTTGAGTGCTGAACGTATTTTATTCATTGAATTTGTCAATAGCAGAGCACCCATGAGTTCTAACCTTGGAATACTTATCGCCTTCAGAGGAGCTACCTTCGTTTTAGCCATCATTAGGTTTACTTCAATCCCATCCTCTGTTTTGACTCTGCCGAAAACCGCTGCCGCATACGCCATCTCGCTAGCATCGCAAAATCCATGCAATTCGATGCTGCCATGAGTTCCCAACCAACGCGGAATCTGTATTTTGTTTACTTTTATAAGATCCGAACGTATATTAACCCAATTGGATACAATTTCGAATGGTAATTCATCGTCCCACTCCAACTTCTGCAACCACAAGCTTTGGAACAGTATCTTCACCCGAACAATCACTGGAGCCAGCCATCCAATCGGATCAAAAATTCTGCTAGCCTCGGATAGTAATGACCGCTTTGTGTGCTTTTCTCGATCATCCAACAGTACCTGAAACGATAAACGATCTTTTACAGGATCCCAAATCACACCGAGCAACTTTGTTGTTGATGGATTTTCGTTGAATTGCTTTACGTTCTCTACAGTGATACCCAAGCGTGAGCGTAGCTCGTTGCTATTAGTAGAGAATTTTTGTAAATGAAAGCTTGCAGTGTCTAAAATAGCGATGATTTCATCCTTAAGGCGCATTAATTCAGTTTCGGTGTCGGCCCCGGTCATGAGATCGTCCACATACATATCGGATAGAATTGCTTGTGCTGCTATTGGGAATTGTTCTCGGGCAATCACTGCTACTTCATTGACGCATCGGGTCGCTAAAAATGACGCTGGTGGTGTACCATATGTCAGGGTTTTTAAGCGGAAAGTTTTTGGTCGGACTCTAGGATCTTGTCTCCATACAATATTCTGATTTTTCATGTCTTCGTCGCTTACCCATATTTGACATTTGTGTACGTTTTTTCTATGTCACCGGTAACAACAAATCGATGCTGACGAAATCTCAATATTATGTCGACTAAAGCAGATTGAATTGTTGGCCCGACACACAACTGATTATTTAAGGATAGTCCTGTCGATGATTTGGCAGATGCATCGAATACCACCCGAAGCTTTGTGGTGGTACTGGCTGATTTCAAGACTCCATGGTGCGGTAGGTAATATGAGCTAAAATCGGTAGGAATTTCGACCATGTGTCCTAACCTTTCATATTCTATCATAAATTCGTTATAAAGTTGCTGAAACTCTGGATCACGCTTGAATCTTTTCTCCATGGCAACCAATCTGGTCATTGCTAAATCGTACGTTGATCCCAATTTAGACTCAGATTCTCGACAAGGCCACGAAAAGTTCCTCGTTGGTGCTGCTGCTACTAATTCTATTTCCCAAAACTTCCTTAGGCTATCGTCAACGTCCATTACTATACTGAAACACGCTGGCTGTTTATTATCCTGTTGCTCATTGCTTCTTCCCGCTACAATCCAGCCCAATGCAGTTTTTTCAGCCACAAGACGATCTTCTAATTTGATTTTTTCGCATTGAGTTGCTTGGTAGTAAATTTCTGTGCTACCTGTTCTGTAATACATCAATTGGACTGCGTTGATTAAATTTTGGGTCAACTAGTGTTATATTGCTTAATCCGTGCCAGTCATCTATTTCGAATTCGTATGATGGTAGCTTGGACGAAATTTTGGGAATCACGAATGCCCATGCTTTCAGCTCTTCTCCGTCGATCGTCCGTATTGATAACTCCACCTTTCCCCTTGAACTACCAAATGGAGAATCACCCAAACCTTTCATCAAAAGTCTTCCATTACTACGAGGTAGATCTAGACTTTGAGCACACTCTTCCGTAATAAATGACTCCTGCGACGTGGAGTCCAGAAGTGCTCGACACATTCGAAAGTTGTCAAACCGAACCTTTAATTTTACCATTGCCGTTGGTAAAATTACCTGTGATTCTCTAGAAGACACTTGCATAACCTTAGATTCGGCTAGGTTACTGGATGTAGATTGATCAAGTTGTGTTGCAGCTGGAGGTTTCGTTCCTGAATGTAAAAGAGTATGGTGTCTTTTGTTGCATTGACGGCAGCGAAATCGGGATTTACAATTATAAGTGCCATGGCTGAAATTAAAACAATTAAAGCATCGCTTTTCTTGGCGTATTAGTTCCCATCGTTTATTAATGTCCATCTCTTTAAACCTGGTACATTCAAAAAGTTTGTGCTGGTCTGTATTACAAATTGGACAGGATTGCTTACCAGTTGTGACGAATGCTCTAGAACTTTCGGATCTTAAACTTTGGGATGGATTTGGTTTCTTGGCGACACTTCTGCTAAATGATTCTAGGGCGTCCGTTCTTTTTCCCAGAAATTCAAACAATTCCTTTAAAGTAGGGAAATCCTTTTCGGCAGAATGTTGTGTCCACAAACCTTTTGACTCAGAATCCAATTTGTTCACAATTATGTAGATCAGTCACGGGTCCCGATGTTCTGCATTAGTTCCAAGTGCTTTAAGGCCTCTAACGACTTCGTCTGATGTATCCCACAATTTTCGTACCGATGCTGCGCTGACATGATTTACTTGCGGCTGCTCCAAGAAAGTTTTAATAAACGCGTTGACCGTATGCCGCTTTCTATCATACCTCTGGATTAATTTCTGCAAAGCTTCCACATAGTTCGCCTCAGTAACGCTGAAGTGGCGCAATAATGATGCTGCTTCACCCCGTAAAAGGCTCTTGACATACTGGAATTTTTGTGATGCTGTGAGATAATCCTTTTCATGTATCGTGGTACAGTACAAGTCATAGAATGACTGCCACTCTACGTAGTCACCCGAAAACGGAGGAATATTGATTTTGGGTAGTTTAATCGTTGGTGAGGTTGGTGGCATTTGCGTTGTATTCACCGTATAGTCTGCCATTGACGTTAAAAACCCTTCTTGCATGCTGCGTTTTCTTATAACTCCGCTTAATTCAGTCACAATCGAAAAATAATTTTCTTCGACCTCTGCCAATAATGAAGTTTCCTCAGGGTCGAGCCGAAAGATTTGCCGCTCTATATCGGTAAATTGATCAAATAAGGTTTGAGCGCGTTTTAACCGAACTTGAAGCGCGTCGATGTTTTCATCTGTGGTTTCCGCCAGACCCCGAACATACGTAAATAGCCTTGTTATGCTGCCCTTCAGGCTTGATCTAATCTTCTTAATCGATGCTAATTCCGACATGATTCAATACCACTACTCGTTGCTTTTAGTTCTGCAGAAAACTTGAACAATTATTACCACTAAAATTCACTAAAGTTCACTACACTGCACGCGAATAATATTTCATGCAGTTATTGAAATAAATGTTAAGTACTGAGAGTTATAATAAATGATTGTTAATTGTTCGCAAAGGCTTTGTAAATATTATACAACTATAAGAAAAAAAAAATGGACGACTCACTACCAATGCCCAATAATAATTTTCAATTAAATTCTCAACACCCAATATAATATTAATAATGTTTCTTATAAAAAAAAAAATAATACTAGAAATACTTATCGTATTTCAGATCGCTTCAACGTGGGCCAGTATTTCCATGTGCTCATACCGGTGAATACCATCCGTAGGACAACCGTTGTTGTGACCTTGCTAACCGTAGTTTTTCCTGTTGTGCTGCTAATTCCGCAAATTTTTGCAAATAATGATGCTTCCGAATTAAACGCTTTGAATACCTCGTTGTTGTTGATTTAATTCTAGTATCCGGCTCGAAGGACCATGTTAAGCTGTGAGTGGATGCTGGGCTTTGGTTTCACGACGAAAATTTGTGATATACGGCTGCTGTAGATTTCAAATATGTATACCACAAATAGCTGTGTCTTATTTGGCGTCGTCGTCCACTAATTTATTCACTGCACCCAAATCACTTTATTAAATTACTTTAACACCTTTTTGGTACTCACTGAATAAATCAACAAATTATTTTTATTTTTAAGAGAAAACTGTAATTTGCTTGTTTTATGATATTCTGTATAGTTCCGAAGTGGACTATTTGATTGCTTAATGCGGACTGATACCTTTTTTTATTAATTTTTTGACATTTATACAAAAACATTATCTATAACAAAAAATTGAATTATCATTGTAGCGATTAGTGACATCTAAGGTTAATAATATCTAGTAATTTAAATTATCGAGTGTACATTTTTGGTTGGCGACTTGAATAATTTATAACAGTTTATAATTTATATATTGTAGAGCTTTTAACTATAATTTAGAATTTTAGCTATAATTTTCAGGTTTGGCTGCTGTCGTAACACTGTGGGTATACAAATGTATGGCTATAACAACACTTGTACAGGTAAACGGGATATAGAATACAATTTGAACCACATATTTTCCAAATTGTGCCGCGTTAACACACTTGATACTCGTTTGAATTCAAACCGGAAATCTGATTCATGTCCCATATCTACTATGAGCAAACGATGAGTAAAATATGATTAATAAAAATCATGTTAAATATTAATTATTACAAGTGGTTGTATGGTATAGCAACATTCCTAAACTAGAGTGTTAGCAAGAATTATATATACAAACAGCAATAAAATACTAAGTGGTTGCTGTACTCTGGCCAAAGTGTAATTTATGAAGAAACGATTATATTGGTTTAGCACGTTCGCCTTATCCTAACGCCTTCACACGATATTAAAATAATCTAAATTGGATGAGGCCAACTCGTATTTCACCACTTGATTACCAGACACCATGACCCCGATACACAATTTAATCAATTTTATATTTTACATCTTAGATACTAAGATGTTTGTATATGTATACCTAAACGTGTACCGAACCCAAAATTAAAAAAAACACTTTGAACATATATATTTTAACATAATACAACTGTACAACATAAAAAATATGTTTTATACATATATTATGTATCGAAGAGTACAAAAAAAAAATATATTTTTTATTTATTTAAGAATTCTGATCTGTGGGAAAATTTTATCAAATCGAGATAAAAATGAATCTGTTTGGGCTACCGTTTCGGGTTCGTGTGTCAGACGTACTTTATTCAAATTACCAACTTAACTGTAAATAAAAATTATATTTTATATAAAATTATTAATTAAATAGGCCTCGCTATAGTGGGACGTGACTATTGGGGCGGGTCGTAAACTATGTAACTAAGACGTTAATTGCGATAAAGTCGTGACGTTTAAATAAATAAGGGATTCAAGATTTATGTTGTATAGTATAGAGGGGTGTACAATTAGGGTTATTGAAATATGAGATTTGGTTGAATGCTGTACTTCTGTTTATGTTAGAATTTGTTACCATAACAAGACTAATTTATATATTGGAAATAATTTGTTGGTTTCCAGATAATTAGACATATATTTCGACTGTATATATGCTGCGATGATTTATTCATACAAGTACACCAATATATTGTATAAATTCACTTGTAAACAAATCACTTAGCAGTTGATTAAAATAAAATATTTTATATGAATTAAGTATGTCGAATAAATCTGTCAGTAATCCAGTTAAAAGATATTTTTAATGTACCAATACGTAATTAAATTTAATGGGATAGCTGTCCCATTTTATATGGTTTTCCAAACGGGGACGATAAAAAACTCGAGTACATCTCAATCAGAACATATATATATATATATGATGTCGCTATACGATTAATAAATGACATAACCATAACGATCCTTTTTGGTCTCACACCAGAATGTTGAGATACAGACTATAAAATTAATGATCCTTTTTAATGTAAGAACAAGACGTTTGTATAAAAAAAAATTGTCCTCGTATGTAAGAAAAACAGAAAAAGGATTACTGTTAACACATCTTCGGTTATGTGTTGTCGCGTAGCCATCGTCTAGAATTTTTTTTTTATGTCTGATTTCTGGTTGACACAAAAAATTGAAAAGAAGCTGTCTGAAAATCATCAACTAAATTAATTATCTGTCAAAGTCGTTAAGAACGATAATCTTATATTGAATCATAAGAAAGTTAAAATATCAAATTTCCTCCCAAACAGGATAATCAGTTTGTCCTCTAATCACATAAATTATAGAATTGAGTCAAAAAATGTCGTGTGTGTGTAAACTCAACCCCTTATATATATACACACACAGAATAGGATTTAATTGACTTTTTATATATTCAATTAACATACATCGAAGACTAAAGAGGTTCGATATGGAAAACCTTTTAACCTCTCGTACAACAAATAACTATTATATTTATATAACCATTAAAAACCTATTCTCTTATCAAAATGTGTAATAAATGACACTCAAGTGTAGTGCACACCGCACACACACACACATACACACCCAAACCAACAACACACAAAACCTATAAAATTCTTTTCTTAATCTTACAAACATAAAAAAAACTATATCTACGTTACTCAACCATCGATCGTTAATTTTAAATGGTTTAGATTTTGTTTTGTTTTTAACGAAAAACAGAAAATCAATGAAAATGAAAATTTGAACAGACTTTTCCCACGTTTTATAGATAATCATCTCTCGTCTCATCTTAAGATGAAATAAAACGAAAATAATATCATTGGATATGTGTGTGCGTTATGGTTTTAATTTAAGATTTTTTTTTTTGTTGTTGTTCAGTTTTGAAATAGAAATCCGAAATCCTTAAGAGCAATAAAAAAAAATTACATAAACATCGTGTAACCTTTAAGAGCACTTGTTTCAAGGATATTGCCCTTCGTTGCTTTTGTCAAATTTTATTCGAATATTTTTTATATTGACGTGTTTAATGTTACAAAAATATGGTCGCATGACTGCGTAGTCAAATCACCGAATTACAATAATTCTTGTGTACTCGTATAGTTAGATCACGTATGTATCCATATTGTCTTGAAGACAGATCAAAATTAGCAAATAAATGTTGAAGATTATGGGCAACTCATATTAATCGCATATTATCTCACGCCACAATCAATTATTTATCTATTCGATCACACAGATTTAATGACGTCATCATCATCAGATCGAAACCAGCCTAGTGAGTTACAAGATACAAGCAACAACTCCGAAGTACAACTCTACACTGCAAATAGCATTCAAAATTACATAAGCTACCCACGCTTCATTGGTGATCCCAACGGCATAAGCTACCCACGCTTCATTACCATGGCCAAAGTAAACCGTGTCGCACTTTCAAGGTATAGATATTTCCAGAAAGTTCGTTTCATGCTGCCACATAAAGCCAAACACAAATAGGGTAGGTGAATGCGGGCGCCCACAAATGTAGTCAGGTTCGTTTCATGTATAAACAAGCCTTATCACTAATTCAGGCACCCCAACGCATTACGGCATAGATTCACTTTCGGGGGAGTAATGTGACGTTCAGAGCAACTCATCTAAATCGCAAATTATCTCACGCCACAATAAGCATGTAAAGTTATCCCAGTATTTCATCCTAGAAAAAATAAAAAGTTGCATCAGGCAACACTTTTCTATTTCATCCTAGTTTTTTTTCAGTTTAATGTATTTCCTTCTATAATTTTGCACCAATTCTTAATAGAACTATTTTTTTTAGATATTTCGGTACCTCGCTCGTGAGAATTTATAGAAACAGAAATGATTCTTGATGCTTCGAGTTGGTCATTAAATGAAGCAACTCTAGTGAGTATCAGAAGCATCCGGTGGATAGAATTGGCATAATCGAGCTGCGTTGATATATTTCCATATAAAATTCTATAATTTGAGGCATTTCGGTAACTGGCTCCTTAGAACCCTTTGGGCTGGAAATGATTCTTGATAGAACCTATTGGGCTGGAAATGACTCTTGATGCTTCGAGTTGATCATGGTATGGGCCAACTCTAGTAAATATAATAGAACCATCAGGTGGATAGAATTGACACAATGGCGATGCGTTGAAATAGTTCCTTATAAAATTCTATAATTTAAGACATTTCGGTACCTGGCTTCTGAGAACCTATCGAGCCGGAATTGTTTCTTATTATGTTGAGTTAGTCATGGTACGGACCGACTCTAGTAAATATGTCAGAACCATCCGGTGGATAGAATTGGCACAATCGAGCTGCGTTGAAATAGTCCCATATAAAATTCTATAATTTGAGGCATTTCGGTACCTGGCTCCTTAGAACCCTTTGGGCTGGAAATGATTCTTGGTGTTTCAAGTTGATCATAGTATGGATCAACTCTAGTAAATATAACAGAACCATCCGGTGGATAGAATTGACACAATGGTGATGCTTTGAAACAGTTCGTCATAAAATTCTATAATTTGAGACATTTCGGTACCTGGCTTCTGAGATCCTATCGAGCCGGAATTGTTTCTTATTGTGTTGAGTAAGTCATGATACGGACTGACTCTATTAAATATGTCAGAACCTTCCGGTGGATAGAATTGGCACAATCGAGCTGCGTTGAAATAGTCCCATATAAAATTCTATAATTTGAGACATTTCGGTACCTGGCTTCTGAGAACCTATCGGGCCGGAAATATTTCTTATTGTTTTGAGTTGGTCATGATACGGACGGACTCTAGTAAATATAACAGAACCATTCGGTAGATAGAATTGGCAGAATGGCGATGCGTTGAAATAGTTCGTCATAAAATTCTATAATTTGAGTCATTTCAGTACCTGGCTCCTTAGAACCTTTTGGGCTGGAAACTATTCTTGATGTTTCGAGTTGACCGTAGTATGGACCAACTCTAGTAAATCTAACAGAACCATCCGGTGGATAGAATTGACACAATGGCGATGCGTTGATATTATTCCATATAAAATTCTACAGTTTAAGGCATTTTGGTACCTGGCTTCTGAGAACCTATCGAGCCGGAAATGATTCTTGATGTTTTGAGTTGGTCATGATACGGACCGACTCTAGTAGATATAACAGGACCATCTAGTGTTTAGAATTAGAATCGAACTTTTTTTTCTGGGATGAAATACTGGGATAACTTCAAATACTTGCCACAATCAATTAATAAAAATCGTTATTTCTAGTTAAGTTTTTGTAATTCACTAGTACTGTTGCGTCACGACCGAACGTATATATAACGCACAGTATGAACATCAAGTCATTATGCTACCATATGCCTGATGAGATGGATTTGATCTTTTCTCGATCACACAGTCATTCAAAGACGTCATCAGCATTAGATCGAAACCGGCCTAGTGAATTACAAGATACAAGTCTACAACTCCACACTCCAAAATAGTATTCAAAATTACATAAGATTAATATCCATCCACTTTGCGGCAAGAAATGTTTGTTGCAATATAATGAGAATATATGGTACAAACACTGTTGAACGTGTAAAAATTACACGATGTAATTGTTTACATGTAAAACACGTGTAATTTACATAAGGTTATTTTTTACATTCTATATGTATACATTCTATATGTATACATTCTATATGTATACAGGTTTTACATTCTATATGTATACAGGTTAGGTTGTTGTGGCTGCTATCGCACACTTAGACAAGCGATTTGTCTGTTGTGATACCACTTTATGTACGGCTATAGGTCCGAGTTTTTTCGTAGTGCCATCTGCGCATTGCATAGCTCCATGTCAGCCTATAGTACTGACATGGAAGATGGGTCGGCCCATGGATTCTAAACACGACGGAGGATCCAGATATATATTCATTTTTCACACCGATCGTACCGCCCAAACGATCGAATGTGAAAAACCCATTTGCATCTTGCCCCGAATCGGGATTCGAACCCGGTACCTCCCGCTCCAACTGCTACTGCGAATGGCACTGCGGATGGTTTGTCTTCAATTTTAACATGTTATTTACATGTTATGTAATTTAAGTTTTTTTACATAATTTACACGAAAAATGTAAAAAAACGTTTTTTACATGTTAAATCCCAACGGTGGACAACACTTGATACTAAATCAAATGCAGAAGCATGACTAAAGGATTTCAAAGACTATCGAATTGTGTTGACAGTTGTGAGATGCCTATGAATTGGTTTTATCACTTTATCAAAAATAAGTGGCTGGCTGAGTGATGAAAGTCGAAGCAGTTATTTCCATACTCTCCACAAACCATCCAACGAGGTATTATAACAGGGGTTTTTTACGGTGTTTCAACCAAATAACACTATTTTACCTGCATTAAAGGTGAAAAAGGCCAGACACGAAGATGTCCTTACTCCCAAAAACCTAAACTGAAACTAATAAAGTGGATAACTTGCACTTGCACCACGCTAATATTGCATCAGCTGCGCTTAGTCGTATACGTTTACTTTTTAAGGTATAGGAATTTTCCCATTCCCGACTTCACATCTAGAGATGTTGTTGCTGACAAGGGGAATGTTTTCTTGTATTCCCCTCCTCCGTAGCTCAGACTAGTGAGTAGACCAATTGTGTCATCCTCTTCCACACACAAATGTCGTCGGCATAATCCTGACTGTAAATTCTGTTGTCGTTTAATTGGACTAGCAGTGGGTTGATTAGAGGAGCCGGGACAGAACTCCACCCAGAACTCGCGCGTTCAAATCACTGATAGCTCGCGGGTTTCATGTGCAGAAATCGGCAAATACAATTCGAGGCATGGAATGCAATATGGGAAAATTATGTAACAAAACTACAAGATTGAATTGAAAGCCTTAAAATCTCAAGGAAAGCTTTATTGCCTCTCTTTTGATGAATGGACTGCTTCTAAGAACCGGTCTTTTGGCAGAAGATGAATCAAAAGTCAAGTTGTTTCGTCATTAACAAAAAAGATGCAAATCTTCAGAAAAACGTTAAAAAGAATTTTGAAAAGAAATCCAATCAATCATTGGAGTAAAGACACGATGAAACAGCCTTTCTCTAATGATACAACGTTTTTATAAAGTGAAAAACAGTATTTTAAAATCTGAATTCGACAATTTCACTGAAAAATGATAAGTAGGACATGATAGATATTTTGGTGACAACGCTATGGTGAACCTCTATAAAGTACGCTGCGGAAGCACTATGTCACCGTAACGCAAAATTAATATCAGCCGGTGCGACCATTTCTTTCATAATTGAAAATTTGGGCAGCAACGAATTAGCTCAAAATAAAAGAATCGATTTCCCATCGAATCAATAAATGGTGAGTCTAATGCAGCAAGTTTGCTGAAATATTGGCGTAAATGCAAACACAATTTTGGCTCTGGAAACTTAGAACTAGACTCCCTATTAAAACCTCGCATTTGTATTTCGAATCTGACTCTAAAAATGATGTCTTTATGAATGACTCTCGAGTGAAGAAAAACTCGATAAAGCAATTCATAAGGAAGTCAATTCTACGATTACTCCACAAATAAAAACAAAAAATCTTTTAACCAATATTATAAAAAAAAAATTGGTTATTTTTGAAATTGAGGGTGATCGTGCAGAGATTTTGGTAAAGTGCTTTGAAAGCCTTAATTCAATACCACCTAGAGTCAGAGCTCGAATTCTCTTGTTGTGGAAAATTGCCACCAAAACTCGGTCACGGCTTAACGACCAAAGTTTGTATATTTTGTGCTTCCTATAGGGTCATATTTTAAAGGAAACTAAAGGGAAACTAAAACCGAAATTTATTTTTTATCGAATTTATCAGTGGTTGTTTTTGTTGAAATTTAAAAATTATCAAAACCGATTCCAAAACTGGGTAACCGGATTTGAAAGAATCTGCCACCGGTTTTTCGGTGGCAGATTCTTTTCCTGCACAGGTTTTGGCCCCCTAGTGGTATTAAAACGTATTTTAATAATTTAATTGCAGCAATTCCAATGACATGCAGTTGATCTGTAAATCTTGTATAACAAATTGAACAGAATTAAACTGTTTGGCCTATTAGGCCTGTGTACGTATATGTGTATCACCTCATTCAAATTTTAATCCATACACATATAATGATATCCGTATGTGTTATATATAAATATTAAATGAACCGATTAAAATACTCGTAATGTATAATTACGAGTGTGTTTATACACTTTTCCCACTCATTCGACAATTAATCAAAGCCAAATGCACCATAAAAACACTGTGTTAACCCATTTACCATATACTGTACGCCCTGTAAATATCGGTTTATACTTATTTTGTTGTTGTCGGATTTGGACCTGTGCCAATCCAAAATTATAACGATCCATTTAATTTAATTAAATATTTTAAATTTTGGTTTTGTAATTTTAATTAAATTATGTATGTACATAGTTATAGTTTGGTCGAAATAAAATCCATTTTCACGCAGTCAATCGAAATAAATCTCTTTAGTGAGTAGTGGGGTTAATATTCTATCAACAAACATTTTTTTATATGTTTAGTTGAAGAACCTTACCTTCTTGATAGTTTGGTTTCTGGACTAGCACCTCCTGTGGTAGAATTCACTCTTAATTCTCATACTGAAGTTGTAATAGCATCAGTGTATTTTCCTTACGATTCTGTTAATCCACTGCCCTCTGAGGACTTTACATACCTAGTAAGTCGATGTTAGATTAAAAACATTCCTCTTATAGTGGGTTGTGATATTATCGTATAATAGGAGCTTACCAACTGGGAAACATTCTCTCTTGAGCTTGTTACGTTACTCGAACCACCTATGATGTTTCATTCGTCTGTTGATATAGAGCTGCAGGCTTCTGTACTATCTCGTGTCCATTTATTTCTCACCAAAAAACTAGGAACAAACCTTTCTGGTGTTCTGCTCTTAAACGGTTAAGGAAGACTACCAGGAAACTGAAGAACAAGGCCAGAAGACCTAATCTTCAGTCTGATTACGATAGCTTTCTAGTGTACAAAAACGAATTAAGAACTTCACAAAGAGATCCGACTGGCTAATCTTCTGTGAGGAGATTAATAGCTTACCTGCAGCAGTTAGACTTAACAAGTCGCTCAGCAGGAATAATACTTGTAAACTTGATTGACTTCGTCTACCTTTTGGCAAATTTACTTCCTCTAAAAAAGAAGTCGGTGACCTACTTCTCACTACCCATTTTCTGGGCTGTAAAGCCATTCCAACCGACAATACTGGTGTAGTCACCAACGATTTAAAGGTAATTCTCAAATGTACCCTAGTCTGCAGATTGATTAATTATGAGGTCCTATGGAGGTCTTGTAGCTTGTTATCTTCCAAGCCCTTTAAATCTGCTGGTCCTGATGGTATATTTCCTGCTTTCTTACAGCATGGATAACCTCTCATTAAGGAACATTTACTGCATCTGTTCCAGGTATATCTCGCTTTTAGTTGTGTTCCACAATCTTGGAGCAGTAGTAATTTAATTTTTATCCCAAAAATTAGCAAGTCGGATTATACCGACCCCAAATCGTTTCGGCCTATTTGTCGGTCATCAACTTTTCTGAAATCTCTAGAAAGGACTGTTGATAGGTGCATTAGGGACCAACATTTGACCGCTCCAGTCAGTAACATGCAACATGCTTACCGAATGGGTAAATCCTGTGAGACTGCCTTACATGAACTCGTAACTAGGGTTGAGCTATCTTTGCACAACAACGAGTTTTTTGTGGGCACCTTTCTGGATATTGCAGGAGCCTTTGATAATACTACATTGGTCTCGATTAGGAATGCATGTACTAAATTTGAGGATACTAAATCTGAGGATGCTCAAAGGGAGGTGTGCTTTCACCCCGGTTGTAGCTTTTGGTCATTGATGAACTTCTTGTAATTTTTCGTGATTCCGGTTTTATCACTCAAAGTTATGCCGATGATCTGGTTCTGACATTTTCAGGCAAGCACCTTAATGTCTTATCAGATCCAACTCAACACGTTCTTCTCATTATAAAAAAGTGGTGTCTGGATAAGGGTTTACATTTGAACCCGCCAAAAACGTATTTGGTTATTTTAAAAATACTTAGGAATAGCGCAGCTTTTTCTGTACCATCTTTTTCCGGATGTAAGGTTAACAGCCAACCTACGTCAAACACCTTGGTGTTTTTCTGGATAATAAACTTTCTTGGAAGTACCATCTGGATTTTAAACTACAAAAAGCCATTGCGAATTTTTGGGAATATCGTAGAGCTTTTGGTAATTACTGGGGATTATCCCCCAAAATGCTATATTTAATCTACAAGTCTCTTGTAAAATATCGCTTGTCGACAGTCCTTCATTTTAGGTCTTGTTCAGCTGCTTTTCGCTTGAGGAATGAGGAACGAATTTAAACGAGCTATACCAGAAATCGACATGGTTACTGATTGGCTTCTGCCTGTTTTTAATTTCCACAGATGATTCCATCCAGGGATATGTAATTCTCACCAGACTTGCTAAAACAGATATCCGAATCACTTGTATTCTTTTCAGATGGCTCTGTCTCTTTACAAGGTGCTGGCTTTGGTTACTACTGTCTATCGCATGATTTGAGAATATCTGGCAGTTTGGGTCCTACTGTACTATTTATTCATCAAGCGGAATTAATTGCGGTTACTCACTGCGTGTTTTCAGCTTTTAATCTCAACTCATTTAACAATCCTCTTACCAGCCCTAAACTGATAGGGGATTGTAAAAAATTACTGATCTTCTTTGGTTGTAATAATTAGGTAACGGTCATGTGGGTTTCCGCTCATTGTGAAGTTGATGGCAAAGAAGCTGCAGACAGATTGGCTAAAACTGGTTCTCGCTTATTTTTCGTAGGCCCTGAACCAGCAGCTCCTTAATCTCTTCACATAGTAAAACAAACAAATAAAAACCGCGGAACCTCTAACGGTTCCAGCTAACGGTAATAATAATAATAAAAATGAACAAACGATTTGGTATAGATTAAGCCTCTCATGACTAATAAATGATTCATTGGGGGATTACATCTTGAAAATCTTATTAATTGACATAATATCGTATTAAGATAAACAACTCATTATTGATACCTCGTTTATATGCGGTTTGATATGTAGATATATACACTCGAAAGGGTGTACATCAATCAAATCGGCCGACTAACGAGACAATGATGATCCTGGGAAACAAATTAATATTTACGATTTTTCCGGTAAATTGTTGTCACATACAGTAATTAATTTACTTGTCACAATGACGCATTCACTCACATATACGAGTATGTGTATATGAGAAAGCGCGGAGTTTAAAGGTGGCGTTCCTTCATAAAATACGTAGTCGACTAATTTACGATTCATGTACGTTTAGTGTAAACTTAAGTAACCCTTCTTTATATATGGTACATACATGTATGTATCCCAAATCTATTATATCTCGGTCTTATTATTATTCGATGTCGTTACAGAGACATAATGATCCGTGTATTTATACACAGATAAATATTTTTGTTGGTTTTTAAGTAAACATTCGGATAAAATTTATCACATGTTAAATTCGAGACGATTCACTTTTAGAAATGTCTATTAGGTTGTTGTTTTTCATCTCATTGGGTTAGTCATTTGGTTGATATGCATAACTAATTTATTGACATACAAATATTCTTAGAGTTTATATAGTTTAGTAATGTGAATGCCAAATTTTATTTGTTTGTGTCGATTTTGGTCGCGCACAAGCCATACACACACACATACGATATATTTTGATTTATATATAATGTGTGGGTGTTACTAGGCAGAATATTATATATCATGTGTGTCTAGCAAGAACACGGTCGACATTAAACTGATTTTAACCCTATTCGATGTATAAAACACTTGTTTGTCTATCAAAAAGCATCGATGAGTCAGAACCCAAAATTCTTTTTATTAATTAAGTTAGACTTTATACTTTACAGCTAGTATAGTGATTAGTCAACATAAAAAAATGCTTTTTGTGTAATTTGGAAAATGTGATTGAATGTATAAAGACCGACATTCCCGAGACTGCGAATCAAATAAAATGAATTAACTCTGACTTTCGCGCGTTTGTATATAATGTCGTCAGTTACGTCAACTCGACTATTTGAAGTTGGAAAATTATAAAAATAATGACCGTCAGTAATATCGTCGCCTACCAATATGTATGTTTTATCCACTACGTCACTCAGGCTTGATAAGGCCATTGTTACATTGGGAATATCAGAGTTCAAGAAGGACTTGGTTTCGTCTTGCACTATGAACCGTAACCTATCGACAAAGAAGGTAAAAATATCTGTAGTTCTGCACCCTATAAAATATTGCTCTCACGATAGATAATTTCACTTTGCGGCTTATACCTAACACCAGAAACTGATTATAATTAATGGAACAAAATCCAACGCCATATCGACTGCTGCGCTAGAAGTGGTGGGTATAGCTCCCACAGTGTCAAGATTTCAAACTATTTGCAAGTAGGTTTTTCTCTATTCCATGTTATCGGGTTTGATTCGTTTTGTATATTTTCTTAGTCTGAAAGCTACTATTCGAACAAGGTATCCTAGTTCGTTTGGGCTTACTAAAACGGCAGTTCTTCTTAAAAGGGCCTTTTCCAGTCAAACGCACTTTCATATACATGTTTCCTAAATTATAAGGTAGTCCAAAATTTCCATTTCAAGACTGCCCTACTTAACTTCTCCGAACAAGAGTAATGGTAATTAATTACAATTTATGAGACACATATTGTAAAGTGCTGCACAAACAATTACACAACTACACAACAATTTTGACAACTTTTACAGGTTCGTACCGCAGCAATCTCTCACCTAAAAAACATCAAAATGCGTGTTTTAGAACTCCAATGCAGCGTTCAACTGGGTTCCAAACCTTCGAATGTAACATATTATACATAGTTTGAGTTGCATTCGGATTTCGACAGGGTGTCATTAAAAATGGCTCTAGTGGGTACCCTGCATCACCGAGTAGCCATGATTTCTTTGACCATTGTCAAAGACTGTTTTCATGCTCTTCCTAGCTTTCGATATTTCCCAGATTGCAGAATCATGTGCCGATCCGGGAAACTTACAAAAATAGGCTCATTCTCGCGTGGCGCTAGAATATTTATATGCGTTCCATCGATGCACCAAATAACCCCAGGGTGGCTAGTTTAAAAAAAAAACGTTACTTATACTGCAACTGCATACGATCGTCGGAATACTTGATAAACTGCCTACAAATAGTACTCTCCAGGATATTGGACATCTCTCCTATGGATCTCGAAATCACTGACTGATCCATATTATGAAACATAACGTCTTCCGTAGAGCGTTGATAAGACCCCGTCGCGTAAAAGTTTAATGTAGCGGCCAGTTTTATCTCGAGTGGTATTTTTGTAACTCTCATTTCTGCTGCAATGCGCAGAAGTATCGAAAGTGATGTTACAACATTCCGCCCCTGGATGGAGATGACCCTTGGATTTATACAAGTGTTTGAGTAAACATAATGAGAGTTGTCATTGAGTTCATTTGGAAGAAGTATTGTTGGATTCAACCTTATCTCTACATTGATCATAAATGTAGAGGTAGATGGTTCACTATATATAAAATATTTATAGCTCGAACATCAATCAAACAAAGTGATAAGTTTGTGGTTTTGACTGACGACATGCCTCCTCTGTTAAAAATGTCAACAATATATTGAATACCGCCAGTATAATACGGTTAATGACGAAAAATATCGGCTTAAAAACGATGCCCGAAAAGTGGAGACTCTGAGGTAATGTTGCAGTAGGATTTCTCACTGGCGTATTTCTCTCACGAAACTACTGAGAAAAAAGTAAGAAAGAATGCTGTACAGTACGATGCAGATGATCTGAAAATATCAAATATGCTCTTTCGAATTTCCACAAAAAAAAATCAAGGAACAAATTTAATTCAGTTAATCGCAAACGATTGATCCAGTCCCTGTTGTGAAACATTATATTTGAATTTATGTCCGATACCACCTTTCTCTGAGTTTATACGCTTTAGCCCGTTTCATAATTCGATAAATAATTCCAACTATAGAATCTAGAAATTCAGTTTGTATACAAAGTTTTCACGCCAATCAACATAAGATGACTTAAATTGGTCCTTCGAGCCGGATCCAACAAAGATTTACTTAATTTGGGTTATTTCTTCTAATTGAGCATAAGGAAAATTCACATATATTAAGGGTACGACCAGACGTAATATAATCAGATACACGAAGCAAACAAATCGTAAGTTGGTGTATTTATAAAGTGATCAGTAATTTACCGTACATTGCAGAGAAGTAATAAAATGACGCAAAACGTGATTTTGCCAAAGGAACGATGACCCGCATTTAGACCTCGAAATGCGTTGCGCAACATATGTGATGTGTCGGATGAAGTAGTAAGAGGGTTAAAAGCATTAGGTGGTCGGGCATAGTCACGAGATCCGTGGCTCATCTACATTCTACTAACAACAATTGATGATAAAACCATACAAGCCTAGGCACAACATGTCGAAGAAGATTTCCCTACTCTAGAGAAATTCTTGGAGTTTCTCAATGAATACTGTGATGCATAGAGGGATGCGAAGTGATTTCAAAGGTTCAAAATAGATCGAATATTCTGCCACAGAAACCAGTGAAACTTAATATGGAAAGTATACAGAAAGTACAGAATCAGTGACTACTAGCTGTGCTATAGCTGAACACGCAACCACTTCAGATGCAACCGGCACTTCTTCCAACGGCACGAGTGCAGGTTGAAACTCTAAGTGGACAAATGATACAGTGTCGAGTACTCCTTGAATCTGGTTCATGCAGGTATCTCTCATTTCAAAAAAATCCTTTAATCAGCTGCAGCTTTCGCCTCAAAATGCGCGCATATATAATTTATGCTCGATTTATAACGAGATGGCTAAGTTAAGAGTAAAGGCGTTAATTTTGGATAAACTTATCTCAAAGTTGCCAGCAAATTACATTAATATCACTCGATGGGAATACACGCACGACCTGGAGTTGGTGGATCCTAAAGTTTACTGCCCGGCAGAAATTGACATTATACCGGGAGCAAATTGCTTCTTTGAAGTTATGGGACACCAACAAATATCTGCACCGAAAGGATTACCATTTGCACAAAAAACCCTATTTGGATGGGTTATATCAGGTAAATTGCAGAATATTGAGCCACGCCCAAACCACAGCATCAACCTTAACATCGATGAAACTTTAAAAAAATTCTGGGAAACCGAAGAACTAATTTAATTTACATTTTGCGAAAACCACTGTACAAACACCCGGAGGCAGATATATGGTTAAACTTCCATTTAAAGAAGACAAAGAGGATCTGGGTGAGTCATATCAAGCGGCGCTAGCTAGACGAAAGTCAATGGAGCGGAAGTTTGCCACAAAATCATAAATTAAAAAGGGCCTATTGCGATTTCAGAAACGAGTCCATAGAACTAGGTCACATGGAAGAAGAATCAGGGGCAGAACCTAGTTCGACCGTAAATCTATTTCTACCTTACCAAATATAAACTACGCACCGTGACTTACGGCGTAACGTCAGCTCCATATCTAGCAATACGTACTCTACACGAAGTTGCCAACGTAGCTAGACGAGATTATCCAGACATTGCGAATATAATTACCAACAATTTCTATGTTGATGATTTTCTAGGCGGTGCAGAAAATATCGAAGATGAAAGGAAACTCTCTGCCAATTTATCAACTGTTCTCAATGCCACAGGGTTTCACTTACGAAAATTGCAATCAAACCACAAGAATTTCGGATGATTCAATGACTACTTAGGTTCTTGGAATATATTGGTGTACTGAAACGTTTTTTTGAATTTTTTTCATTCAATACGGCATTAACTAAACCATCTTTGACGACGAAACGTTTCATGTTGTCAGAGTCATCCAGAATTTACAATCCGATGGGATGGCTGGCGACAGTTACAGTGGTTATAAAAATGCTATTCCAAAAGATGTGGTTGGAGAAACTTGGATGGGACGATAGGTTTCCCACAGAGATAGCCAATAAATGGGAAAAATGGCGTGAGGAGTGGTTATTGTTGACGAGTATTAGAATTCTGAGATTCGTAGGAAATTGTGGACAAACGGATCTCCAACTTAACTGCTTCTCATATGCAAGTGAAATGGCTTAAGCGGCTGTGATTTATATTCGAAGCAAGGATATATCAGGCCGATATAAAACACAATTAATAACCGCTAAAACAAGATAAGTACCAATGCGGCAAATATCACTACCACGTCTTGAATTATGTGGAGCTCCACTACTGGCAAATTTAATCAAGTCAATAAAGAAAACAGAAGCATTGCCGATTACTAACATTTATGCGTGGACCGACTCCATACGGTTCTTGCGTGGTTATCAGAACATCCGACAAAGTGAAACGTTTCATAGGAAACCGTACCTCAAAAATATTAAACATTATTCCAAGAAAACACTGGTCGTATTGTAGAAGCAAGGACAACCCGGCCGATTGCGCAAGCAGAGGAATATATCCTTCTCAATTACTAGGCTATGAGTTGTGCTAAAAGGGGCCGAAATGGCTAACTGGAGACAATATACCGAATCCACAGTCTCTGCCGTAATATTTGGTCCAACAAAATATAAATAACTCTGTGAGAAAGGAAAGGGAATTGTTATATATGAGATTTAGTGTTTTGTCAATACAAGTTTGAGCCAAAATTATACTATTTCTTTATTTAAGTCTAAATTTATTTGCCTGTTGTGAGTTTCACCGTTGCCTTAACCCCATGATGTCTGCTCATGAATACATAATAATATTTTCAGACGATAAATGTGTTGTTTAATAATTTGTAGGATAAAAAGTCTGTTACGTCTTGACATGAATACTCGTATTGTCATATCACATTTCAATGTAAGCATAATTAGGCCAACGTATTTCCCCGCAGTTTTTGAAAACAGATCATTTAACTTAGACTAGAAGTCATTTCTACCACAAATCGTTCTATAAAGTTCTTACATGCGCTAATGTCGCTTGGTAGCTTACTTTCTCCACTCGTATTTGGTGCTAATTTATGAATTGCTACTATTGGTTAGGTTTGACTGGCTGCTACATCACACTTAGACCGACGAGGGTCAGTTGTGATACCACAGGACCTTACTTTCCTTTTACCCTTATGCGAGTTTGAGCTACTTATGTAGCGTGATAAGTTTCCCACCTTACAGTTTTCTAGGTCAGAGAGGCAGTCCATTAAGCATTTACCCAAATATTAATTTCTTTTGTGTGCCAAAGTCGGGCATGAGCATAGGAGGTGGACTAACGTCTCTTCCTCCTCCTCGTCCCTACAGCTTCTGCAAAAGTCATTTACTTCTAGACCCAGCCTCCTCGCATGTTCTCCAAGAAGGCAGTGTCCTGTGAGTATTACCACGATCGTTTTAAGTTCACGTCTTCGTAGGGAGATAAGTGATTTGAGCGTTTCAAGTTCAGCTTTGGCCAGACTTGTCTTGCCACTCTACATGAGAGGGTGTTCGTCCACCTTTCGTTCACTAAATTTCTACTATGCGCTGGTCGAAGAGATTCATGATTTAACAAAAACAATGAGACCTGTAAAGTATCAAGTGTATAGTCTCAATTTGGGTTGGCTATGAGTGCTAAAAGTTTCCTTGGTTCTATCTGAAATAGAAATTATTCAGGTAGATGATAAGAGGAATAGAACGTTCTCGAAATATGTGATCTATTTTTGAAATCCCTATGGCAATCACATAACATTTATCTTATTCCTTAGACCGGGAATTGCACAGGGTTCTAACACGTGCCTTTTAGGTTGAATGGTGACGCTTTAAAAATGAATGACGCTATCACTATTTTATAATGGTTGACGTAAATGTCCACCTATGTATCATTACCACTCTGTGTCGATTGCTTTCTGCAATAGATCTGATAGGATTCCGTCGAACCGATTATATAAACCCATATAGCTAAATAAAGATAAATACCTCTTTGTGAAAATCCCTTTAAAAACTTATCGGCACATCTTCCAAAATTAAATGTACTATTCTTTCACTGGAGCAAGTATGTCATCCATTTTGTCTTAGCCCGTGTAACCTATTTCTTTTCTGCTGCTCTACCAATGAAGTGTTAGAAGTGTTATCGAAAGTGACGCAGTGACTTCTTTTTCCCTGATTGGATCTCTTAATCTCAGAGATCAGATTTAAGCTGTCCCGATGGAAATATCAGCTTCGTAAGTGAAGTGGTGTTTTTGAAGACTGGTTCTCTGTGTCAAAGTTTACATTAAATAAGTTTCTGTAGTCTGTTTGGCTTGATGTCATGAGGACCCAAGAAAGCCGTACTTAAGAACAACCGGACTAGTTGTTTTCCAGCTTCACATTCTTAAGAAGCCCATTCCATTTAAATGACTCTATCTGACTGCCGTGAGTGTTCATCGAGTCCTTCACAGAAGGTTCCCATGTAGCCCTCTATAAGATCATTTTAATTCAAGGTTGTAATTCGTGAAGGCAACTCAAATTCGCTATATGATCCGACAGTTAGTTACCTTTTAAATATTAGGTTAATATTAGGTTAAATTGAAGGGCAGAGTTCATGTACCAACCCACCTTCTATGTCAGTACTATACGCTGGCATGGAGATATTCAACGTGCAGTTCCTACTACGTAAAATGGACCTTAAGCCGGAGGCCCTTGATTTAACTGTAATGGCGTAAGGTTCGACGTAAATAAGCGAACCGCGAAAGATAAAAACAAACAAATTTCCTGGTAAAATAAAATTGAACGCTATGAAAACTCAGGTTTTTCATGGATTTTCACGGATTCATTGGATTTTGATTGATGATTCTCCCAGACA